>CM051274.1:47957465-48110526 GCA_027921565.1 Artemia sinica | reverse complement strand
TCACGATTGCAAAGCTTGACAAAATGTTAAAAAACGCCAAACTCTTGACGGCACTGATGGTTTTTTGTTTAACTGTAAAAGTAGTTTCACTATTGTAATTGGTAAAATTAGTATAGAAATAAGTTTCTGATGTCAGTTTTTGAAAGAAAAACGATTACAAAGCTTGAAAAATTTTTAAAAACGTTAAGCGCCTGATGGCGCTGGTGGTTTTTTGCTTAACTGAAAAAGTACTTTCACTATTGTATTTGGTAAAATTAGTATGGAAATTTGTGCCAGATGTCAGTTTTTAAATAAGACACGATTAAAAACCTTGAAATGTTTTTTAAGAAAGCCAAAGGTTAGATGGCGCTGGTGGTTTTTGTTTAACTGAAAAAGTAGTTTCACTATTGTAATTGGTAAAATTGTAATGGAAATAAGTGCCTGATGTCAGTTTTGAAAGAGACACGATTACAAAGCTTGAAAAAATGTTAACAAAAAGCCAAATGTTAGATTGCACCGGGGGTTTAATGTTTCACTGAAAAAGTATTTTCATAAATACATTCTAAGACCACCATGGCTATACGGTACATGACAAATGAAACTCAGAGAGGAAAGATAATAACAACATAAAAAATAAAATCAAAGAAGGAGAAAAAACTAGGATTTTGTCAGCCAGTGGCGAACCATGAAGAGGAAGAAATAAGCAAATATTTCGACAAGGGCCTCCACCGAGTCGTCCTAAGTGCTAAACAAAAAAGAAAGAAAATAAATAGAAACCAACGAAAATCAAACCTTTTGAAGTTTACTTAACAACGACAGAACAGAAACTAAATATGAACCAGGTTTGAGTCAATGAAGAAGAAATCTACCAAGATGATTGAGCAATAATGCTTTGTTTTGCTATAGCTTTAGCTGGCCTACAAATTCGTTAACCCTTTGATGTGCAAATAGGTTCTTTCAAGTTATACCGGGCAAAAATATTGAATGAATCCTTCAAAATTAAACTGTCATAAATTAGGCTTCATGAAATATATCGAGTATCTCTATTTATTGCTAAATTTCGGTTTATTTATTTTTTATCTCAATTACCTCTTTAAAAGGTTTTGGTAGGCCATTTACAGTAGATATTAAGGTGGCCTAATAAGAAAGAACCAGATGGGTCGGATTATGGAAAATATTTAGGGCCAATGTCAAATCAAAGTTGTTATTGTTATTTTTTAATCTCAGGGACTTATCTATTGAAATTTTGTGTTCATGCAAACGTTCACCTAGTTGTTGATGGGTCCTAACAATTTAAAATTTCGCACATGAACACGGGATTCTGTAGACACCACTACCCAGTACAGGGTCAGTTTTATGCTTTCCTGAGTTGAAAAGATGTTCAACTTTTTGTTCAGTTTTGAAAGAAACAGAGAGATTAGGTTTTTTTTAATTTTTCCAAGTTTATCGCCAAGTTTCGGGATGTATGGTAAAGTAATGAAAGTTTTTTTTCTCAATTGCCGGGGAAACTTAATCCAGGGAGACGGGCTTCCTATTTTGTTGTTTTATCTTTTTGAATCGTCTATCTACGATATTTTTAATAAGTTTGATTGGGTAACCATTGCAGAAAAGAATATACCTGACATAGTTTAATTTAGAATATATATGATTACGGGAACAGATTTTTTAAACTCTGTTGACTAAAACTCTGTTCCATTTAGCAAAAACTCGTTTATCAGAAAAATTCTCAAAACTGGAATTTCAACAGTTTCAACAAACATGGATTTTTCTTCCTACATTTTGTCCTGGCCCTCCGTTGGAAAATCCATCCTCTAAAGTTTTTACATCCAAGGAGCTAAATATTCTTTCAAAAGGACCAAAATTTGCAATGGCTTAAACACACGTAAATATATCAGAAATTGTTACGGGTGTGGAGTCTGCTATTTTTAGCTCTCATGGTGAAGTCGGAAATCCAGACCTACTCAGAGGTGAAATTGTAAAGAGTATTCTTGATTATAGGCCATCTTTGTCGCTTTCAACTCAATCAAAGGAAGAAACTAAAATCCTCCAAAACTTGAAAAAAGACAAAAACACAGTGATTACGAGAGCGGACAAGGGAAACACAGTTGTAATTATGAATTCTGCAGATTATGAATTAAAAGTTAACACTCTTTTAATGGATAAAAATATTTACAAAGAAATAAAAATTGATCCCACGGACAAACACATACAGCAGTTGAGAAAAGAACTAGGAATTTTAAAAGACAGTAGACTAATTACCCCTTAAATGTACAGAAACATTTACCAAAAATTTTGTTCAGCCTCAAAGTTTTATGGTCTGCCTATAATTCATACATCAGATATTCCGTTACGTCCTATTGTAGCATGTTATACTTCTCCAGTTACGGGTATAGGACGTTTCTTAGCCAACATTTTAAAGCCACTTTTAAGCGCACATAAATACTATATAAAAAAATTCCATAAATCTGGTTGAGAAGTTAAAAAAATCAAAGTACAACAGAAAAAACTATCTTATCTAGTTTTGATGCAGTTTCTATATACACTTCATGTGATGACCATAAACGTGAGCAGACCTTATAAAGAAAATTAGAGGAAAATTCAGCTTGGTCGGATTACAAAACTTTGGAAATTGATACAATAATGACCCTTGTTCGGTTTTGCAACAAGTTTTCCTCGTATTTTAAATTCCGAAAAAAATTTTTCCTTCAAATCATGGGCCCATCCATGGGCACTGTCTTGTCTCCTTATTTGGAAAATTTTTACATGGATTTCATAGAACAGTCTGCTTTGAATAGAAAGTTCCACTCAAAACACTCTCTCTGGTATCGTTTCGTTGATGATATCCTTTCTGTTTGGGAACATGGACAAGACTGTCTAAGAGATTTTTTGTCACAATTAATATCTTTTGATTCGAATCTCCAGTTCACAATAGATCTCGAAGATTCAGGTAAGCTAACTTTCTTGGATGTTTTGATTATAAAAACTGCTCCTAGCCTTGAATTTTCTATATATAGAAAACAGACCCATAATGATCGATATCTACATTTCTCTTCAGATCACCCTCCTTCTGTGAAAAGAGGGGTAATAATCTCTTTAGTTGACAGAGTCTTAAAAATCTATTCCCGTAATCATATAAATCCTGAATTAAACTATGTCAGGGATATTCTTTTCTGCAATGGTTACCCAATGAAACATATTGAAAATATCATAGATAGACGATTAAAAAAGATAAAACAACAAAATAGGGAGCCCGTCCCCCTTGATTCAGTTACCCCGGTAATTGAGAAAAAAACTTTCATTACTTTACCATACATCCCGAAACTTGGTGATAAACTAGGAAAATTAAAGAAAAACATTCCCTGAGATGTCAGGGATTTTTCCCTGAGATTGAAAAATAACAATAATAACTTTTATTTGGCATTGGCCCTGCATATTTTCGAAAATCCAACCCATCTGGTTCTTTTGATTAGGCCACCTTAAAATCTATTGTAAATGGCCGACCACAAATATTTAAAGAGGTAACTGAGATAAAAAAAAATACAAAAATTGAAATTTAGCAATAAATAGAGATACTGGAGATATTTCATTAAGCCCAATTTATGACAGTTTAATTTTGAAGGACTCTATGAATATTTTCACCCGGTATAACTTGAAAGAACCTAAGTTTTTTCACTATTGTATTTGGTGAAATTAGTATAGAAATAAGTAGCTGATGTCACTTTTTGAAAAAAAACATGATTATAAAGCTTGCAAAAATGTTAAAAAAAGCCAAACATTAGATGGCGCTGGTGGTTTTTTGTTTAAATGAAAAAGCAGTTTCACTATAGTAATTTATAAAATTAGCATAGAAATAAGTGCGTGATGTCAGTTTTTGGAAGAGACACGATTACAAAGCTTGAAAAAATGTTAAAAACGCTAAACACAAGATGGCACGGGTGGTTTTTTGTTTAACAGAAAAGTATTTTCACTATTGTATTTGGTGAAATTGGTATAGAAATAAGTGCCTGATGTTAGTTTTTTGTTTCACTGAAAAAGTAGTTTCACTATTGTAATTGGTAAAATTAGTATAGAAATAAGTGCCTGATGTCAGTTTTTAAAAGAGCCAAGATTACAAAGCTTGAAAAAATGTTAAAAAACGGCAAACGCTTGACGGCACTACTGGTTTTGTTTAACTGAAAAAGTAGTTTCACTATTGTAATTTTTAAAATTAGTATAGAAATTAGTGCCTGATGTCAGATTTTAAAAGAGACAAGATTAAAAAGCTTGACAAAATGTTAAAAAACGCTAAACGATTAATGGCGCTTGTGTTTTTTTGTTTAACTGAAAAAGTGGTTTAACTAATTTAATTGGTAAAATTAGTATAGAAATAAGTGCCTGATGCCAGTTTTTTGAAAGAGCCAAGATTACAAAGCTTGAAAAAATGTTAAAAAACGGCAAACGCTTGATGGCACTGGCGGTTTTTTGTTTAACTGAAAAAATAGTTTTACTATTGCAATTGGTAAAATTAGTATAGAAATAAGTGGCTGATGTCAGTTTTTGAAAAAAAACATGATTATAAAGCTTGCAAAAATGTTAAAAAAAGCTAAACACTAGATGGCGCTGGTGGTTTTTTGTTTCACTGAAAAGTAGTTTCACTATTGTAACTGGTAAAATTAGTATAGAAATAAGCCCCAGATATCAGTTTTTGAAAAAGACACGATTACAAAGCTTGAAAAAATGTTAAAAAAAGCAAAACACTAGATGGTGCTGGTGGTTTTTTGTTTAAATGAAAAAGCAGTTTCACTATAGTAATTTATAAAATTAGCATAGAAATAAGTGCGTGATGTCAGTTTTTGGAAGAGACACGATTACAAAGCTTGAAAAAATGTTAAAAACGCTAAACACAAGATGGCACGGGTGGTTTTTTGTTTAACAGAAAAGTATTTTCACTATGGTATTTGGTGAAATTGGTATAGAAATAAGTGCCTGATGTTAGTTTTTTGTTTCACTGAAAAAGTAGTTTCACTATTGTAATTGGTAAAATTAGTATAGAAATAAGTGCCTGATGTCAGTTTTTAAAAGAGCCAAGATTACAAAGCTTGAAAAAATGTTAAAAAACGGCAAACACTTGACGGCACTACTGGTTTTTGTTTAACTGAAAAAGTAGTTTCACTATTGTAATTTTCAAAATTAGTATAGAAATTAGTGCCTGATGTCAGATTTTAAAAGAGACAAGATTAAAAAGCTTGACAAAATGTTAAAAAACGCTAAACGATTAATGGCGCTTGTGTTTTTTTGTTTAACTGAAAAAGTGGTTTAACTAATTTAATTGGTAAAATTAGTATAGAAATAAGTGCCTGATGCCATTTGAAAGAGACAAGATTACAAACCTTGACAAAATGTTAAAAAACGCCAAACGCTTGATGGCGCTGGCGGTTTTTTGTTTAACTGAAAAAATAGTTTTACTATTGCAATTGGTAAAATTAGTATAGAAATAAGTGGCTGATGTCAGTTTTTGAAAAAAAACATGATTATAAAGCTTGCAAAAATGTTAAAAAATGCTAAACATTAGATGGCGCTGGTGGTTTTTTGTTTCACTGAAAAGTAGTTTCACTATTGTAACTGGTAAAATTAGTATAGAAATAAGCCCCAGATATCAGTTTTTGAAAAAGACACGATTACAAAGCTTGAAAAAATGTTAAAAAAGCCAAACACTAGATGGTGCTGGTGTTTTTTTGTTTAAATGAAAAAGCAGTTTCTCTATAGTAATTTATGAAATTAGCATAGAAATAAGTGCGTGATGTCAGTTTTTGGAAGAGACACGATTACAAAGCTTGAAAAAATGTTAAAAACGCTAAACACAAGATGGCACGGGTGGTTTTTTGTTTAACAGAAAAGTATTTTCACTATTGTATTTGGTGAAATTGGTATAGAAATAAGTGCCTGATGTTAGTTTTTTGTTTCACTGAAAAAGTAGTTTCACTATTGTAATTGGTAAAATTAGTATAGAAATAAGTGCCTGATATCAGTTTTTAAAAGAGCCAAGATTACAAAGCTTGAAAAAATGTTAAAAAACGGCAAACGCTTGACGGCACTACTGGTTTTTGTTTAACTGAAAAAGTAGTTTCACTATTGTAATTTTTAAAATTAGTATAGAAATTAGTGCCTGATGTCAGATTTTAAAAGAGACAAGATTAAAAAGCTTGACAAAATGTTAAAAAACGCTAAACGATTAATGGCGCTTGTGTTTTTTTGTTTAACTGAAAAAGTGGTTTAACTAATTTAATTGGTAAAATTAGTATAGAAATAAGTGCCTGATGCCAGTTTTTTTAAAGAGACAAGATTACAAACCTTGACAAAATGTTAAAAAACGCCAAACGCTTGATGGCGCTGGCGGTTTTTTGTTTAACTGAAAAAGTAGTTTCACTATTTTAATTGGTAAAATTAGTATAGAAATAAGTGCCTGATGTCAGTTTTTGAAAGAGACAAAATTACAAAGCTTGAAAAAATGTTAAAAAATACATAACACTTGATGGCGCTGGTGGTTTTTTGTTTAAATGAATAAGTAGTTTCACTATTGTAATTGGTCAAATTAGCATAGAAATAAGTGCCTGATGTCAATTTTTAAAAAAGACAAGATTACAAAGCTTGAAAAAATGTTAAAAAAACGGCAAACGCATGACGGCACTGTCGTTTTTTTTTAACTGAAGAAGTAGTTTCACTATAGTAATTGGTAAAAGTAGTATATAAATAAGTTTCTTATGTCAGTTTTTGAAAAAGACACGATTACAAAGCTTGAAGAAATGTTAAAAAAGCCAAACGTTAGATGGGGCTGGTGTTTTTTTGTCTAACTGAAAAAGTAGTTTCACTATTGTAATTGGTAAAATTAGTATAGAAATAAGTGCCTGATGCCAGTTTTTGAAAGAGTCACGATTGCAAAGCTTGACAAAATGTTAAAAAACGCCAAACGCTTGATGGCGCTGGTGGTTTTTTGTTTAACTGAAAAAGTAGTTTCACTATTGTAATTGGTAAAATTAGTATAGAAATAAGTGCCTGATGCCACTTTTTAAAAAAGCCAAGATTACAAAGCTTGAAAAAATGTTAAAAAAACGGCAAACGCTTGACGGCACTGTTGGTTTTTGTTTAACTGAAAAAGTACTTTCACTATTGTAATTTTTAAAATTAGAATAGAAATTAGTGCCTGATGTCAGTTTTTGAAAGAGACAAGATTACAAAGGTTGACGAAATATTAAAAAACACCAAAGGCTTGATGGCGCTGGTAGTTTTTTGTTTAACTGAAAAAGTAGTTTCACTATTGTAATTGGTATAATTAGTATATAAATAAGTGCCTGATGTCAGTTTTTAAAAGAGACAAGATTACAAAGCTTGAAAAATGTTAAAAAACGGCAAACGCATGACGGCACTGTCGTTTTTTTTTAACTGAAAAAGTAGTTTCACTATGGTAATTGGTAAAAGTAGTATATAAATAAGTGTCTTATGTCAGTTTTTGAAAAAGACACGATTACAAAGCTTGAAGAAATGTTAAAAAAAGCCAAACGTTAGATGGAGCTGGTGTTTTTTTGTCTAACTGAAAAAGTAGTTTCACTATTGTAATTGGTAAAATTAGTATAGAAATAAGTGCCTGATGCCAGTTTTTGAAAGAGTCACGATTGCAAAGCTTGACAAAATGTTAAAAAACGCCAAACTCTTGATGGCGCTGGTGGTTTTTTGTTTAACTGAAAAAGTAGTTTCACTATTGTAATTGGTAAAATTAGTATAGAAATAAGTTTCTGATGTCAGTTTTTGAAAGAAAAACGATTACAAGGCTTGAAAAAATTTAAAAACGCTAAGCGCATGATGGCGCTGTTGGTTTTTTGCTCAACTGAAAAAGTACTTTCACTAGTGTATTTGGTAAAATTAGTACGGAAATTAGTGCCAGATGTCAGTTTTTAAATAAGACACGATTACAAAGCTTGAAAAAATGTTAAAAAACGCCAAACTCTTGATGGCGCTGGTGGTTTTTGTTTAACTGAAAAAGTAGTATCACTATTTTAATTGGTAAAATTAGTATAGAAATAAGTGCCTGATGTCAGTTTTTGAAAGAGACACGATTACAAAGCTTGAAAAATGTTAACAAAAAGCCAAACGTTAGATGGCGCCGGGGGTTTAATGTTTCACTGAAAAAGCATTTTCATAAATACATTCTAAGACCACCATGGCTGTACGGTACATGACAAATGAAACTCAGAGAGGAAAGAAAATAACAAAATGAAAAATAAAATCAAAGAAGGTGAAAAAACGAGGATTTTGTCAGCCAGTGGCGAACCATGAAGAAGAAGAAATAAGCAAATATTTTTAAAAGGATCTCCGCCGAGTCGTCCTCAGTGCTAAATAAAAAAGAAAGAAAAGAAACCAACGAAAATCAAACCTTTTGAAGTTTACTTGACAATTACAGAACAGAAACTAAATATGAACCAGGTTTGAGTCAATGAAGAAGAAATCTACCAAGATGATTGAGCAATAATGCTTTGTTTTGCTATAGCTTTAGCTGGCCTACAAATTCGTTAATCCTTTAATGTGCAAATAGGTTCTTAGATATTAAGGTTTCCTAATAAAAAAGAACCAGATGGGTCGGATTATGGAAAATAAGCAGGGCCAATGTCAAATCAATGTTGTCATTGTTATTTTTTAATCTCAGGGACTTATCTATTAAAATTCTGTATTCATGCAAACGTTCACCTAGTTGTTGATGGGTCCTACCAATTTAAAATTTCCCACATGAACACGGGATTCTGTAGACACCACTACCCAGTACAGGGTCAGTTTTATGCTTTCCTGAGTTGAAAAAATGTTCAACTTTTTGTTCAGTTTTGACAAAAACAGAGAGATTATGTTTTTTTTTTCCAAGTTTATCACCAAGTTTCGGGATGTATGGTAAAGTAATGAAAGTTTTTTTCTTAATTGCCGGGGTAACTGAATCAAGGGAGACGGGCTCCCTATTTTGTTGTTTTATCTTTTTGAATCGTCTATCTACGATATTTTCAATAAGTTTGATTGGGTAACCATTGCAGAAAATAATATCCTTTACATAGTTTAATTCAGAATATATATGATTACGGGAACAGCTTTTTAAAAATCTGTCGACTAAAGAGATTGTTGCCCCTCTTTTCATAGAAGGAAGGTGATCTGAAGAGAAATGTAGATATCGATCATTATGCGTCGGTTTACTATATATAGAAAATTCAAGGCTAGGAGCAGGTTTATAATCAAAACATCCAAGAAAGTTAGCTTACCTGAATCTTCGAGATCCACTGTGAACTGGAGATTCGAATCAAAAGAGATCAATTGTGACGAAAAATCTCTTAGAGAGTCTTGTCCATGTTCTCAAACAGAAAGGATAACACCAACGAAACGATACCAAAGAGAGTGTTTTAAGTGGAACTTTCTATTCAAAGCAGACTGTTCTATGAAATCTATGTAAAAATTTTCCAAATAATGAGACAAGACAGTGCCCATGGATGGGCCCATGTTGAAGGAAAAATTATTATCGGAATTTAAAATACGAGGAGAACTTGTTGCAAAGCCGAACAAGGGTTATTATTGTATCAATTTCCAAAGTGTTCTCAGAACCGTTCGACTTAAAACGATAAACTAAAAAAACCAGTGGACGGCAAGAAAAAATAACACATATTAAAACCCTAAAAAAAAGTGATTAACAAGCTTTTTCAGCAAGAAAATAGTCTCTATACTAACTTACAACCAGCCAATCCATTCTTTTCGACTTCAACTTCTGCGCAAGATGACAACAACTTATGCCTTATATTGTTATTAAACCTTATATATCTTATGATTCACCTAATATACTCACTATATATTCATCTAAGCTATCTTATACATCCTCCGCGGAGTCCAAACATTTTTATGAGGTTCCCATGAACTCCTGTACTTACAGATAAATTTACCTTTCTATTGATGTTTCTACCCCCCCCCCCCCCAAAAAAAAAAATAATGTTAACCCCAACCCGAAATAAGTTTATGAGTGTAAACCTGTCTGCTTCCATAACAAGCTGAACAAACTACTCCTGTATCAACCTGCTTAATCGCTACTGTCTTGAAAACAGAGGAAGGTAAAAAAAAATACAAACAAGCAGTTCAATTATAAAAATAAAAAAATAGCTGACAGCACTATTATAACCAACACGTTCATAAGCTACAAAAATGCCCTTAATATATCAGTAACAAACATCCATTTTTACGATATCTAAACTTACCAAGGTCACCAGTGGCGTCAATTCACGAAAATTTATAGGGAGGGGGGGGGGCAAAATAATTTTTAAAAATTTGTAGGGGAAAATATATTTTTGTTTTTTTTATTTCTTGAATACAAATACCTAAGCAAGGCATAGGTTAATGAAAATAAAAGGGATATTTTCAAAATTCTAGAGGCAATGAACATACAACTAACTCCCCCGATTAACATGACTGATGGTCGCGTTATTTTGTCACTGAAGAGACAAGGAAAGATGACACAGTAAGCAGATGAACTGGTGAACACAGGTTCTTCGCAAGGTTTTAAATAATTAAGTCAAAAAGACAAAATTATTTGAGAAAGAAACCAGGGCTATATTTACTTTAAATTGTTGGTGTCGTGATAACAGTTTCAATACATAGCTCTTAATATTTATTTTTTTTGTCTTTTCGTCTTTATCTTTTGTAACATTACTGCTTACAGTGCATTTTGTTAATAATAATAAATCACTAATTTTTGGTGTTTTTCCAAATTTAGGGGAGGAACAAAATATATTTTCAAAAATCAAGGGGGCCAAATTTTTCACTTTTCAATGAAAATACCAAAAAAGATCATTTGCCCTCTTCTGGCATTGATAAGGGTGTCAGAAATAAAAGCGGAGGGCAATTTCAATTTAGCCACTTTTTGGAAACAAACGTTTGAAAAACATACAAACCTAGCAGACAGCTAAGAAAAAATAGTGTTAATCAACGCAAAGAATAAAACGCAAAGAATAACGTAATTAAGTAATTTGACCATATTGAAGAAGAAAAGATCGTCTTTCTTTAATTTTACAGCCTATCATTCTGATTTTGTCCAATTTTCTTGTTTTACAGAACCTATAGCCGAGCCCTTCTTCCCCTAACAAAGAGATACCTTGGAAACTAACTCTCGCTCGCTTGACTAGGCTATTCGCTTTCGGGCTAATTTCTCCCCCTCTCCGTCCCCAATTGACAAGCAAGCCAACTGCTGATATTGGGTAGAATCGATAAGTTCGCAGGACGGGTAAATCAGAACAGATTTTAATTTGCTCACCACCAAACACCTTGTTCCCATAGTAGCTTACTGGTAGCTCAATGAGCAAAAGCCATCAAGCTTTTGGTGCTTTTGAAATTTTGTCAAGCTTTGTAATCGTGTCTGTTTCAAAAACTGACATCAGGCACATATTTCTATACTAATTTTACCTATTAAAATAGAGAACTACTTTTTCAGTTAAACAAATAACCACCAGCGCCATCAAGTGTTTGGCGTTTTTTAACATTTTTTCAAGCTTCCTAATCGTGTCTGTTTCAAAAACTGACATTAGGCACATATTTCTATGCTAACTTTACCAATTACTATGATGTAACTACTTTTTACTTAAGCAAATAACCACCAGCACCATCAAGTGTTTGACGTTTTTTCAATTTTTTCAAGCTGTAAAATCGTGCCTCTTTCAAAAACTGACATCAGGCACTTATTACTATACTAATTTCACCAATTACAATAGTGAAACTACTTTTTCAGTCAAACAAAAAACTACCAGCGCCATCTAACGTTTGGTGTTTTTAACATTTTTTTCAAGCTTTGTAATCGTGTCTTTTTCAAAAACTAACATCAATCACTTATTTCTATGCTAATTTTACCAATTACAATAGTGAAACTAATTTTTAGGTTAAACAAAAAACCACCAGCGCCATCAAGTGTTTCCCGTTTTTTGAATTTTTTTCAAGCTTTGTAATCGTGTCTCTTTCAAAAACAGACATCATGCACTTATTTCTATATTAACTTTATCAATTAGAATAGTGAAAATAATTTTTCATTTAAACAAAAACCACCAGTGCCATCAAACGTTTGGCGCTTTATAACGTTTTTCCTGCTTAATAATCGTGTTCAAAAACTGACACCAGGCACTTATTTCTATACGAATTTTACCAATTACAATAGTGAAACTACTTTTTCATTTAAACAAAATAACCAGCGCCATCAAATGTTTGGCGTATTATAACGTGTTTTCCAGCTTTATAATTGTGTTTCTTTCAAAAACTGACATCAGGCACTTATTTAAACAATAATCTTACCAATTACAATAGTGAAACTACTTTTTCAGTTTAAAAAAAAAAACACCAGTTCTATCAAGTGTTTGGTGTTTTGTAACATTTTTGCAAGCTTTGTAATTGTGTCTCTTTTAAAAACTAAAATGAGGAAATTAATTCTATGCTAATTTTACCAATTTCGATGGTGAAACTACTTTTTCAGTTAAACAAAAAACCACCAGCGCCATCAAGCGTTTGGCATTTTTTAACATTTTTTCCAGCTTTGTAATAGTGTATCTTTCAATAACCGACATCAGGCACTCATTTCTATATTAACTTTATCAATTAGAATAGTGAAAATAATTTTTCATTTAAACAAAAACCACCAGCGCCATCAAACGTTTGGCGCTTTATAACGTTTTTCCTGCTTAATAATCGTGTTTTTTTTCAAAAACTGACACCAGGCACTTATTTCTATATTAACTTTACCAATTACAATAGTGAAACTACTTTTTCATTTAAACAAAACCACCAGTGCCATCAAACGTTTGGCGTATTATAACGTGTTTTCCAGCTTTATAATTGTGTTTCTTTCAAAAACTGACATCAGGCACTTATTTAAACAATAATCTTACCAATTACAATAGTGAAACTACTTGTTTAGTTTAAAAAAAAAACACCAGTGCCATCAAGTGTTTGGTGTTTTGTAACATTTTTTCAAGCTTTGTAATTGTGTCTCTTTTAAAAACTGACATCAGGAAATTAATTCTATGCTAATTTTACCAATTTCGATGGTGAAACTACTTTTTCAGTTAAACAAAAAACCACCAGCGCCATCAAGCGTTTGGCATTTTTTAACATTTTTTCCAGCTTTGTAATAGTTTATCTTTCAATAACCGACATCAGGCACTCATTTCTATACTAATTTTAGGAATTACAATAATGGAGCTACTTTTTAGTTAAACAAAAACCACCAGCATCATCAAGCGTTTGGCGTTTCTTAACATTATTTCAAGCGTTTTTTTTCGTCTCTCTTTCAGAAAATGACATCAGGCACTTGTTTCTATACTAATTTTACAAATTACAATAGTGAAACTACTTTTCAGTTAAACAAGAAACACAAGCGCCATCAAGCGTTTGGCACTTTTTAATATTTTTTCAAGCTTTGTAATTGTGTCTCTTTCAAAAACTAACATCAAGCACTTATTTCATAGCTACTTTTACCAATTACAATAGTGAAACTACTTTTTCAGTTAAAAAAAACCACCAGCGCCATTTAATGTTTGGCGTTTTTTAACGTTTTTCATTTAACGTTTTATAGCTTTGTAACAGTATCTCTTTCAAAAAACTGACATCAGGCACTTATTTCAACAATAATCTTACCAATTACAGTAGTGAAACTACTTTTTCAGTTAAACAAAAACCATAAGCTCCATTAAGCGTTTGGCGCTTTTTAACATTTTTTCAAAAACTGACATCAAGCACTTTTTTCATTGCTAATTTTACCAATTAAAATAGTGAAAGTACTTTTTCAGTAAAAAAAAAAAAAAACACCAGCGTGATCAAGCGTTTGGCGTTTCTTAACGTTTTTCAAGCTTTGTAATAGTGTCTCTTTCAAAAACTGACATCAGGAACTAATTTCTATATTAATTTTACCACCCTTTGAATTTCCAATCGAATGAGCCCTTTTTCAAGTTTCTACGACAAAGTTTTCAATAAAAACCTTATATGCCCCCAGGGCATAACTTATAACCTTTGCCTGAAGACTGTGCGGGGAATTTTCTGCTCAAAGATATAATTGTCAGAAGTTTCAGCAACATTGAACAACATGGCTATCTCACAAATTTTTATTTTTGATTTTGGGAATTGGTGGGGGTGGAAAGGGTGTTAGTTGCCTTCCAATCACTTTCGACTATTAAAAAGGGCTCTAGCCATTTCAATTCCCAATCGAATGAGCCCTTTTTGAAGTTTCTACGACAACACTTTCTATAAAAACTTTATATGCCCCTAAGGCATAACTTACAACATTTGCCATGAGGGCTGTGGGGGGGGGGGGTTCTCCTTAAAGACCTAATTTCCAGAACTTCAAACTACGTTAAACAAAATGGCAATCTCAAAATTTTGATTGAATGTATTTGGGGAAATGGTGGTTGTGAGACGGAGGTTATTTGTCCTTTAATCATTTTTGGCTATTATTAAAGGTACTCGCCCTTTGAATTTCCAATCGAATGAGCCCTTTCTGAAGTTTCTACAACCAAGCTATTTATAAAAACCTTATAAGCCCACAGGGTATTATTTACAACCCTTATCCTGAGATTTGCGGGGGGTGGGGGGTGTCATCCTCAAAGACCTAATTTCCAAAACTTTCAACTACGTTGGAAAAAATAGCTATCTCAAAATTTTGATTGGACATGTTTCGGGAAATGGTGGGTGTGAGACGGGGATTAGTTGCCCTCCAATTACTTCAATTACTTTTGACTTTTAAAAAGGGCGCTAGCCCTTTCGATTTCCAATTGAGTGAGGCCTTTTTGAAGTTTCTACGACAACACTATCTATGAGAATCTTATAAGGCCCCATGGCATAACTTACAGCCCCTGCCCTGAGGGTTTGGGGGGTTTTTCATCCTCAAGGACATAATTTCCAGAACTTTCAACTACGCTGAACAATATGGCTATCTCAAAGCTCTAATTAGATGTGTTTAGGGCAATAGTGGGCGTGAGAGGGTGTTAAGTTGCCCTCCAATCACTTTTGACTATTAAAAAGCGCACTAGCCCTTTTAATTTTATAATTGAATGAGCCCTTTTTGAATTTTTTACTACAAGTCTTTCAATAAAAACCTTACATGCCCCCCAGGCATAACTTACAACCCTTACCCTGAGGGCTGTGGGGGGGGGGAGGGTATCATCCTCAAAGACCTAATTTCCAGAACTTTTAACTACGTTGATCAAAATGGATATCTCAAAATTTTGGTTGGATATGTCTGGGGAAATGTTGGGCGTGAGAGGGGAGTTAGTTGCCCTTCAATCACTTTCGACTATTAAAAAGGACACTTGTCGCTTTAATTGCCAATCGAATGAGCCCTTTTTAATGTTTATACAACATCGCTATCAATAAAAACCTTATATGCCCCCAGGGCATAACTTACAACACTTGCATTGAAGGTTCTGAGAGGATTATCATCCTCAAAGACCTAATTTTTAAAACGTTTAACTACGGTGAACAAAATAGCTATCTAAAAACTTTGATTGGATATGTTTTGGGAAAAGGTGGGCATGAGAGGAGGGCTAGTTGCCCTCCAATCTCTTTCGACTCTAACCCTTTTAATTTCCAATCAAATGAACCCTTTTTCAAGTTTCTACGACAAAGCTTTCAAGAAAAACCTTATATGCCCACAGGGCATAACTTACAATCCTTGACCTGATGGCTGAGGGGGGGAATGTCATCCTAAAGATATAATTTCTGGACCTTTCAACTACTTTGAACAATATGGCTATCTCAAAATTTTGATTGGATATGTTTGCATAAATGGTGGGCATGAAAGGGGTGTTAGTTGCCTTCCAATCACTTAAAAAGGGCAGTAGCCATACCAATTTCCAATCGAATGAGCCCTTTTTAAAGTTTCTACGACAAAGCTTTCTATAAAAACCTAATATACCCCAAAGGCATAGCTTACAACCCTTGCCCTGAGGGTTGTGGGGGGGGGGAGGAGTATCCTCCTCAAAAACATAATTTTTATCTGGAAATCAACTACGTTGAACAAAATGACTATCTCCAATTTTTGTTTGTTGGATGTTAGTTGCCTTCTAATCACTTTCGACTATTAAAAAGGGCACTAGCCACGTCAATTTCCAATTGAATGAGCCCTTTTTGAAGTTTCTACAACACAGCTTTCTATAAGAACCTTATATGCCCCAAAGGCATAACTTAGGACCCTTGCCCTGAGGGCTGGGGGGGGGAGTATCCTCCTCAAAAACATAATCTTTATCTGGAAATCTAATACGCTGAACAAAATGGCTATCTCAAAATTTTGATTGGATGTGCTTAGGGAAATGGTGGGCGTGGAAGGGATGTTAGCTGCCTTCCAATCACTTTCGACTATTAAAAAGGGAACTAGCCATTCCATTCGCAATCGAATGAGTCTTTTTCGAAGCTTCTACGACAACTCCTTCGATAAGAAGTGCCCTGGCCAAAACAAGAAAAAAAAATAATACACTGTGCCAATATCGTTCTTTACTTTAATGGCTCAATGTATGTGCCAACACATTCTGCCAATATTGTTCGCAACACAACTGTAAATTTTCTGCTAGGGGTGGGGGCAAAATATATTTTCTTTGATGATATGAAAGAGTATTCACTATTTTTTTCTTTTTCATAGTTGTCGCCTGACTAGATGTTTGAAAAGTAAACAGTTAAACTGATCAGGATTCCAGCAATTGTTTCAACCTAAAAAAAAATCCAAAATAATATAAAAATAATTAAAAAATTATAAGCCAAAAATAATAATTAGACTACCCCTCTTTATGCACGATCTTGCATGTGTCCTTAATAAGAAAAATAATCCTCTTAAAAATTAAATTTTTTTCTCATTTAGAAGGTGGATGATGGATGGAATTACATGTCATGATGTAGAATATGAGATTCACAACGTTTTCTCCCAGAAGACCTTTCAAAGAAAGTTAAAAAAAATAATCGGATATGAATCTTTAGCCCTTTTATATGAAATGAAATGCACAAAATCACTAATTGTTTCTAAAAAGTTTTATTAATCCAAATAGTAATTTTGAACACATGCAACCAGGTTCCTACCATGATTTTCTTATGAATTTTCAAAGGATGGAATGCTCTAAAGTTGAACCACAAGAAGGGCTCCTCGGTGATATATGGTAGAAGTATTTATTATTTTTATAATAAATTATCCTATTTATTATCCTTGGATTGAGCATATTCAGATAAGAGGAAACATCATCTCACGTGTTACATCAGTGAAGTTTCTTGGAGTTGTACTGGACGAGTGCCTCAGCTTTAAGAGTCATGTCTGTCAAATTTCTGCCAAGATTGCTCGTAGTATCGGAACGATAAGAAAACTTAAGCACATTTTCCCGGATAATATCCTAAGGACACTTTATTTCTCTCTTGTGCATACACAACTAGTACACTGTATGGTCTTCTACGTTCGCAGTTCATCTTCCTCCAATGAGAGTGCTACAAAATAAAGTGGTTAGAGTGCTGATGGGTGTTAATAAACGCTCTTCAGTGAGGTCCGGGTATGTTGAACTTAAGATATTGCCCATTTTTGTCTGGTGAAATTTTATAATGCTCTATTTATGTTTAAATACCAATGCAATTTCTTGTGCCAAAGTGCTTCAGCGATCTTTTTTTTAACAGTTTCTAGTGTTCACGAGCATAAAAAAAGGAGTTCAAGTCAGCATAGGAATCCTAGAGTAGACTACACGATCTACTCTAGGATTATCCTAGAGTATCCTAGAGTAGTTACTACACGATCAAAGTTTTCTCTGTGCCATGTTTGTCCTAGTGCCTGGAATATTTTGCCACATAATATTGTATAGGAATCAAACCCGAGTAAGTTTAGAAGTTTGCTGAAAGACCATTGTCTTAAGTTTTATGAGAAGGATGTTATGATGAGTGATGTGTGATGCGTGTTGAATGTGATGTGTGTGTGATGAGTGATGTGAATATGTGATGAGTTCTCTGGTTTCTTTATTTGTTAAGTTAATCAAATTGTTTGATTTTTTGGTTTGGTGGATTGATGATGTAGCAAATGGTTTTTTATTTGAATTTTTTTATGGTTTCTTGTTTTGTTTTTGGTGTTTAATTGTCATCACCTTTCATAAGTTAATTTATAAGTAGGTCAAGTGTGGTGATTATTTACCAAAATAAGCTTTACTTCAGGTTTTGTTATGTCTATTGTTAATTAATAAACCCTTTCTCTCTAAAAAAAAGAAAAATACTAATGCTGTGACTTCTCTTGCAGCTATGCCTAGAAGTACAAAGGTGAAACTACTAAATAGAACTTTCAGAGAATGCTTAACGGAGAAATCCAATTGAACAAAATGCAATTTATGCACGCTACTACTAACACTACTATCACAGCTAAATTTCCTACTACTACTACTACAACTTCTGCTACTCCAACTGCTGCTTCTACTGCAACCTCCTGTAAGGCTAAGAGCATTAAGTTGAAAATTTCCGGAAGAATATGAATATATTGGTTATAAAAAGGACACATTGCCAATGTCATAGCAACGGCTAAATGTATTAAGTTGAAGCTTCCAGGACTTCATAAGAGGGATGTTCAGCTGACCAAAAGGCAAGATGTGAATACTACTGCTGCTATTAATACTATTACTATTAATATTACTAGTAGTACTACTAATATTACTAAAGTGACTTTTTTTTACTTGTTTTTCTATTAACATAATAAACAAAAATATAAACTATTACAGATTTAAATCACTACGCTAGGGAAAAATTTAAATTAAAAATCCTACATAAATACTCCTAGAGGCATCCCAGACTAATTAAAATAATAATATAAAAAAAGAAAATCACCTTCTCTCAAAAACTCCCAGGGTAACAACCACTATCCAAATACAACTCAATCTACCCCATTCCTTCCCCGCTCTTTCCTTCAGCCCTATAGCCCAATCACACCCCCAAAACATTTACAATAAAGAAAAAAACTAATTCCCCAAGAAATTTTCTCATAATCTTTTTTAACTGTTGGAGGTGCTCAGCCGTCCTAACACTGACAAGAAGCAAATTCCATACAAAAGGGCCAAGATACTTCAAAGTAAAACTGAATCTCAAACTATTTTCAATATCCACAACCATGTAAGTAAGTAAGAAAGTAAGTAAATTTATTGCCCGAAAATTCACATGGAGTTAAAACGGAGTATAACGAAGGAAAAAGAAAAGAAAAGTCACACTAGGGAACATCACCAAATATATATGATGTACATTAGCAAAACTACTGGCACAGGATGGCTAGCAACGGGTTCGCTCTTCCATTAGCGTTTTTCAAAAAAATCTCGTCGACGCGGTTAACACAGACTGTTGGATTGGATGCACCATAATTACGCATGTTATAGGAGTTACTCGCCCGTGGTGGAAGTCTCAGAAGGAACTTCGCGAATCAAAAATAAAGAACTCTTACTTTTGCACAGTGAGCGGACGACAGCTATTTCCGAAAAGGTTCTATATACAGTACATGTGGAGGGGCAATGGCATTTTACCACGACGCAAGATATTTACTGCCTAACCGATGTCTATTACCAATAATTGACCCATACATAATCTGGATATTCACTTCTACATGGCGTACAAGTAGCGTCCCGGTGGAGTGGAGACTTCAAAAGATTGGTAAACCAAGGTAAGAATACTCTCAGATGGTTTCACAACTGAATCACCCAAATGGATTTCTTCTTTGTACTGCGCCGCATTGAAAAACAAGATGGCAGATTTTGACACATTAAACGACAAACCTACAGTTTTGTATTCCCTGTTCAACATATCAAAATTCTTCGATAGTCGATCAGCGACTCTGTTCAAATTAAGAAAGTCGTCAGCATGCGTCATCAATGAAACATCTTTCCCTTTTGAAACGCAAGAAGTAGCTACTTGGGCTTGCACCGGCAGAACATAATTTTTATACAAACTCAAAGACACAACTAGCCCTTGCCCGACTCCTTTACGGACCGGTACAATAGCGGATTCGACCGGATTTGAGGGTATTTAGATTTTCTCTCTAAGGTTATTGTACATATAACATATTACTCTGACAATACACAAATTTAGCCCTTGTTTATACACTTCTAGAAGGATCTGCGCAGGCACCAACGAGTCAAAAGCCCGGCTCACATCAAAAGAGCCAATAACTAGTGAATCACCCTTTGCCTCAGAATCTGACAAAACAGCAGCAAGGGTGAATAGAGCATCATCAGTGCAACCGAGCTCCACTGTAAAACCAAAATGGTGGTTTGGCATTTGTCAAAAGTGTCTAACGTTTGACAATATAAGCATTTCTAGAAGCTTGTAGAAAACTGGTGTAAGGTAATTGAGAATGTCTATCTGGGGTGGGATTAGGTTGACCTCCGTTACTTACAGAATTTGCAGGCGGCCATGGGATTCCAACTTGGTTGACACGCTCGAAGATACCCAAGAACTGCCGTCGCATTGTATTCATCAACGATATAACATATGCACCTACATCTGCTCCACTGGCCAGGACTTCTTGGGGATCAAACATAACGAACTTGGGGGATTTTATTCTTTCTTTAGCGCATCCTGCAAGCAGATTAGCAATATCCACTAAATTATCCTCATCTCGCACGCATTTCGTAAATCCATCACCAGTTTTGGCCTCTTTGGCTAACAGTTCTTTTGTCTATAATATCGAGTCTCTATAAAAAAAATTCCACAACTCGTTTTAAAAACTCTTTCTTCTTTATTCCGACAGCCATTGATCGCTTAACACGGCATTTAGCATTATAGTTTCTCCCATGATTGAAACCGGTTTAACCCCAACAAACAAGGGCAGTGTCATCCCCCGTTCAACCTGATCCCCGCAGTTTAAGGGAGACTCTCCCGGCAGGTACAACGGCACTTGCCACGGGTTTACTGTCCCTCTTCTGCTTGTCCATTAGGGTTGCATAAAAAACAGCTTGGCACTCTATATATATAAATGTTCAGAAATTAGGTCAGTAGATCAGTACACATATGAAGGTTAATACAAATATGTCAGGATTACACGTCACTAATCCCTATTGCAATTTTTTTATTTTGTTCACTACAAGTTACTGAATTATTAATGTCCATATAATATCCAATTTGGATGTTGACACTTTGATTATGCACACAATTAAAAACAAATATAGCCACTTGATAGTTTCTTATCTGTACAACATTGATTAGCTTAATGGGGCATTCATACGCTGGATTTTGTCTCAGACTCTAACAAAGTTTTCCATTCAAATTAGTTGATAGCCAAAAATATGAAGTTTTGAGCAACATTTTCAGAACTGAAAACACCTATTAAGGCGACAATTATGATTGTGAATTTCCTATTTCTGAAAATGTGTTGGACTTTCAACCATTCTGGGAGGGAAACTTGGACAGAGTCTAAGACAGAATCAAGCGTCTTAACACCAACTTTGTGGCTTGAAGCATGCACAGGTGTCTTTCACATTTTTAGCGTACTTTCCAATTATTGTTGCTGCTTTGTTTTGTAGAATTTGTACACGCCTGTAATTGACGCTTGTAAATGACTTCTATTACAAATATGCCTACGGGTACGAAGGTGAAATTTTCAATGAAAATTGAGGAGGGAACTGAACAACACCACGCTGCCTGTTTGCAGGTCCTGAGGTTCCACCAGAAAACCCCTTAATGGAATGGCCGAAGCATTGGGATTTAAAATCTTACACTCATCTCCTAAAAATCCCTGTTCCTATGGATTGACTTAAAATTGAGTAAAAATATAAAAAGTGTCCTTACACATTACCACGATGAAACACATAGAACTATTTGGAGTAAAATTCTCCCATTTTTCTAACTCACTATAAATACCAGTATTGATTCTAGCAGAAAATATACTCCTTTTTTCTTCTCAAGGGATCTGAGGCTAACTGCATTTGTTCTAACCCAAGAAATGATTATTTCTTCGGAAGATGTATAGTCTCTATTCTCGTCCAGGAAAAATTTTATCAAAATACAACAAGAAAACACAAGGGGTATTTATTGAGTGAAGTCTTTTCAAACAGCAGCACATAACGAAATAATATTTGAAAGAAGTAAATCTATTTTCAGAAAATACAATCTATTTTCCGGCAAAGTTGCTAAGTTTTTTCAAACGCTTATCATACCTCTAAAATAATTTTGAAGTAACTTCTTCAAAAAATTGCCGCTCTCTCTGATAACCAAGAGTTCACTGCCTTTTTTTTGTCATCATCATCATTGGAACGGTTGCCACGGAGGTGGCAATGGGTTGAACTGGAGACGAAACTCGGGTTTCGCATATCACTCTTAATGAGAGGGATAAAAAATGAAATAGAGACACACACACTCCCTGTAAAGCTAAAGGCCAAACAGACTTTAGTAGTAAGAGTGGTGCTATTTCTGCAGTGCGCTCCTTATTGTGGATTCGAGCAAGAACACCAAGAGAAAGGAATTTGACCTACTTTAGTGAGAGAGGCGTTATAATTAAACCGTCAGATTACAATTACACCCTGGTCAGATTACAGACGGTCGGTATAATACACAAGTACCAAACCAAGAGTGTAGTTAATTTAAAATATTCCATAGTATCGGGAATATACATAAGGTCGATATTAATAAAGCTGCATACATTTTAGGCAACGATACAGCAGCCATTAGTCGTCCCTGCCCCAACCTCCAAGGGCCCAAATACCCCTCTCCCAACTTTTTGGGCCCTCCCCTATTTTTGAACTTTTTTTTGATTTTTTTTTTCTTTTTTTTGAACTTTTATTTTTTTTAAACATATAAAATTGTTCAAATTTTTTCTACATGTCTTAGAATGACGTGAAATTTTCTTAGAAAAAAATAATTCACGTTTAATATTTTCGAAATACAAAATAAGAATGATATAGATATGTTAGTGATGACTTTTACTATTAGAAAAATAGTGTTTGTAGGAGCACTTTTATTTTTTTTTCTGACTTAGAATTTTTTGGAAAATTATTCAACTTTTTTTTATTATTTTTTTATTTATGTGCCTGTATTAGCGGTACTCTATGGTTGCTTATACACACTACAAGTTTCTCCCAGTGATACTATATATTTTTTTTACACTTCTTAGAATGATTTGAAACATACTTAAAACAAAAAATTCACATTTAATATTTTCGAATACAAAATAAGAATGATGTAGATATGTTAGTTCTGACTTTTACTATTAGAAAAATAGAGTTTGTAGGAGCACTTTTATTTTTTTTTCTGACTTTGAATTTTCTGGACTTGGAAAATTATTCAGCTTTTTTTACTATTTTTTTATTTACGCGCCTGTATTAGTGATACTTAATTGTTACTCATAGACACTACACGGTTGTCCCAGTGATACGATATTTTTTCATGTCTTAGAATGACATGAAACATGCTTAAAGCCAGAAAATTCACATTTAGTTTATTCAAAATTTAAAATGAGAATGATGTTGATATGCTAGTCATGACTTTTACTATTAGAAAAAGAGTGTTTGTAGTAACACTTTATTTTGCTGACTTGGAATATCTTGGACTTGGAAAATTATTCAACTTTTTATTATTATTATTATTTTTATTTATTTGGATATATCCATGGTACCCTATGATTGCTCATAGACACTACGCGGCGGGTCCCACTATCTTCAAATGACGTGTTGTTTACTTAAAACAATAATAATAACCTTTCATATTTTGAAATACAAAATGAGAATGCTATTGATATGATAGTCGTGATTTTCACTATTAGAAACTAATGTGTGTAGTAGCTGTTTTCTTTTTCTGAATTGGAATTTTTGGACATGGAAAATTATTCAACTTTTTTTTGTTGTTATTATTTTTATTTATGTAGCTGCACTGATGGTACTATATACTTGTTCATAGACACTACAGGGCTGTCCAAGTGGTACTCTATAGCAGGTTATCGACACTACCTAGTTTATTGTATGTATTAAACCAGTAATTTTCACACATTGGAAGGATAAACACTTGCATCATATTTTTTAAAAAGTGAAGATAGAGTATTCAAAGAAAGTGTGTAGACACGATAAAATCACCGTTGCGCTACGAAACACGAAACAAGTAGTTGTAGTTCAAACATCTGAAATACGAAACAAGCACTAGTGGTAACGCTATTGGAAACATGTGCGTGCATTGTCATGACAGTGAGATTTTATATTTCTTTGGAGTCCCCAATACATTCAACATTGATAATGATGGATATGTGAGAGTGATATATCCAGAGATTATATCAGTCAAATAGAATGCAAACATAAAAATAATAGTTGACGATGAGTGGCAACTTCTTGCTTATTATTCTGGTAACATTTTCCCTGTTGATAAATCATATCGCCATCTTTATGGTGTTAGTATTCAACAGAAGGTAAAATAAAGACAGGCGCACACTTCTAACAACATTATAAACCATATCTTGTATACCTGCCAGAACTGTTACCTGTGTAAAAATAATGCGAGAATAGACAGTGAAATCACAGTTAAAATAAAAAGGGCATTGGTAGACAATATTACTAATGAATACATGAATATAAGAATCCTATGGTCAATGAATCTAATAATACGAAAGATGAAACGCATATTGAACATGTAGATGACATCTCAGAAAAAATAGTGCATGACACAAAATGGAATAATGATTATTCTACTGGTTACGAACTAAGAGAAGAGAGTAGCTACAGTATCAAGAGAGAACATGATGAATTATTTTATGGAACAGATTTAAAAAATCCAAAGTTGTTCAATGATATTTATAATATATAATAACGTATATAATATATTTTTACATTAATATTCTACATGTCGTTCTTTCAATAAAAATATTTTATGCATCGCTTTGTTATATTTCCATTATTTTAGGGTACGCTAGCAATTAAAACGTTTAGAAAGTTGATTAAAAAGTCAGAAATGTAAGAAAAGGAATTTTCACACAAAGATAGTGCTAGCTTGCTCATAGGGGTTTTATTAGAAACTGAGATAGGTTAGCAGACACACTGGGAAAGAGAGTGAGATAGACGAAAAACGTACACAAATACATAGATTCAGACTTAAAAAATGACAAAAAGAGGCACGGGGACAAGCAAACATCCGCTCAGACATTTAGGCAGAGAGAGTAAGAGAGACAAAAAACGCATACAAACACATAGATTTAGATAAACATGCTGACAAAGACAGGCAATGGGAGAAACAAAAACCCGTCCAGACACACAGGCAAAGAGAGTGAAAAACACATACAAATACATAGATTCAGACTTAAAAACCAACAAAAACAGGCAGAAACGAACTAAGAGAAGAGAGTAGCTACAGTATCAAGAGAGAACATGATGAATTATTTTATGGAACAGATTTAAAAAGTCCAAAGTTGTTCAATGAAATTTATAATTATAATAATGTATATAATATATTTTTACATTAATATTCTACATGTCGTTCTTTCAATAAAAATATTTTATGCATCACTTTGTTATATTTCCATTATTTTAGGGTACGCTAGCAAGTAAAACGTTTAGAAAGTTGATTAAAAAGTCAGAAATGTAAGAAAAGGAATTTTCACACAAAGATAGTGCTAGCTTGCTCATAGGGGTTTTATTAGAAACTGAGATAGGTTAGCAGACACACTGGGAAAGAGAGTGAGATAGACGAAAAACGTATACAAATACATAGATTCAGACTTAAAAACCGACAAAGAGAGGCACGGGGACAAGCAAACATCCACCGAGACATAAGGGCAGAGAGAGTAAGAGAGACAAAAAACGCATACAAACACATAGATTTAGATAAACATACTGACAAAGACAAGCAATGGGAGAAACAAAAACCCGTCCAGACACACAGGCAAAGAGAGTGAGAGACAACAAAGGATACAAACACATAGTTTCCGACATAAAACCGAGAAATACAGGCACTGGGACAAACAAACACCGACCCAGACACACAGGCAAAGAGAGTGAGAAAAACATACCAATACATAAATTCAGACATACAAACCGACAAAGACAGGCACTGGGACAAACAAACATCCACCCAGACATACAGGCAGAGAGAGTAACAGAGACAAAAAATGCCTACAAACACAAAGATTCAGAAATACAAACCAACAAAGACAGGCAGTGGAAGAAGCAAACACCCACCCTGACACACTGGGATAGAGAGTGAGATAGACAATAACTTATGCGCATACATAGATTCAGACATACAAACCGACAAAGAGAGGCACGGGGACAAGCAAACATCCTTCCACACATACTGGCAGAGAGAGTAAGAGAGACAGAAAACAAATACAAACACATAGATTCAGAAATACAAACCGAAAAAGACAGGCAATGGGAGAAGCAAACACCTGTCAAGAAATATAGGCAAAGAGATTGAGAAACACATACAAATACATAGATTCAAAGATACAAACCGACTAAGACAGGCATTGGGACAAGAAAACACCCACCCAGACACATAGGCAAAGAGACTGAGAGAGACAAAAACAAATACAAATATATAGTAAAGACACACAGCCCAGACACATAGACAAAGAGAGTGAGTGTCAAAAATTGCATACAAACACATAGATTCAGACATAAAAACCGAGAAAGACAGGCACTGGTACAAACAAACACCCGCCCAGACACACAGGCAAAGAGAGTGAGTAACACATAGAAATACATAAATTCAGACATACAAAACGACAAAGACAGGCAATGGGACAAGAAAAATTCGCCTAGACATACAGGCAGAGAGAGAGTAAGAGAGACAAAAAACGCATACAAACACAAAGATTTAGACATACCAGCCGACAAAGACATGCAATAGGAGAAGCAAACACCCACCCGGACACATAGGCAAAGAGAGTAGGAAACACATACAAAGACATAGATTCAGACATGCAATCCGAAAAAACAGGCAGTGGGACATGCAAACACCTGCCCAGACACACCGGCAAAGAGAGTATGAAACATATACAAATACATAAATTCAGACATACAAATCGACAAAGACAGGCACTGGGACAAGCAATCATCAACCAAGACATACAGGTAGAGAGAGTAAAAGAAAAAAATGCCTACAAACACAAAGATTCAGACATACAAACCGATAAAGACAGGTAATGGGAGAAGCAAACACCCACCCAGACACACAGGGAAAAAGAGTGAGATAGACAAAAACGCATAGAAATACATAGATTCAGACATACGAACCGACAAAGAGAGGCTCACGGACAAGAAAACATTCACCCAGATATACTGGCTGAGAGAGTAAGAAAGACAGATAACGCATACAAACACATAGATTCAGACATAAAAACCGACAAAGACAGGCAATCGGAGAAGCAAACACCGGTCTAGACACATAGGCAAAGAGAGTGAGAAACACATACGAATACATAGATTCAGCCATACAAACCAACAAAGACAGGCAGTGGGACAAGCAAACACCCACCCAGACAAACAGGCAAAGAGATTGAGAGACAAAAAATGCAAACAAACACATAGATTCAGACATACAAAACAAAAAAGACAGACACTGGGACAAGCGAACAACCGCCCAGACAGACAGGCAGAGAGAGTGAGAAACACGTACTATTATATAAATTCAGAAATACAAACAAACAAAGACAAGCACTAGGACAAGCAAATATATCTGCCAAGACAAACAGGCAAGGAGAGCATGAGAGACTTAAAACGCATACAAACACAAAGATTGAGACATACAAACCGACAAAGACATGCAATGGGAGAAGCAAACACCCGCTCAGATACATAGGCAAAGAGAGTGAGAAACACAGACAAATACATAGATTCAGACACAAAAACCGATAATGACAGGGAGTGGGACATGCAAACACGCACCCAGAGGCGCAAGCAAAGAGAGTGTGAAACACATACAAATACATAAACTCAGACATACAAACTAAAAAAAGACTGGCACTGGGACAAGCAAACATCCGCCCAGACATACAGGCAGAGAGAGTAAGAGAGACAAAAATGCATACAAACACAAAGATTCAGACATACAAACCGACAAAGATAGGTAATGGGAGAAAAAAACACCCGCCCAGACACATAGGGAATGAAAATGAGAAACACATACAATTACATAGATTCAGACATACAAACTGACAATGACAGGCAGTGGGACATGAAAAATCCAGCCCAGACACACAGGCGAAGAGAATGAGAGACAAAAAAAGGGTACAAACACCTAGATTCAGACATACAAACCGACACTGAAACAAGTAAAGACCTGCCAAGACACAAAGGCAAAGAAAGTGAGAGAGACAAAGAAGACATAGTGAGAGAAGTGAGTGAGACAGACAGAGTGAGAGAAGACATACAAACCGTCAAAGACAGGCTCTGGGACGTGCAAACACCTATCCAGATAGACAGGCAAAGAGAGTGAGAGAGAAATAAAAACCAACAAAGACAGGCAGTGGGACATACAAATACCTGTCAAGACACACAAGGAAAGAGATTGTGAGAGGCAAAGACACATACAAATATATAGACTCAGACATACAAACCGAAAAGACAGACACTGGGACAAGCAAACACACAGGCAAAGAGAGTGAGAGAGACAAAAACACATACAAATATGTAGATTCAGACATACAAACCGACAAAGACAATTACTGGGAATTATATAACGCTACAAAAATATTCCAAGTCTTACATTTCAACCAAAAAATTTGTAAATGAACTTTAAAACATCAACAGAATGTGACTGTGACCATAGTAAACCACGAAGTAACACAACAAAAATTATTCCAAGTCTTATATTTGAACGAATTAATTCCAAAATGAACTTTAAAACATTAACAGAATGTAACAGTGACAAGGTTAACCACGACACTACACTACAAAAATATTCCAAGTCTTACATTTTAACAGAAAAATCCAAAATGAACTTAGAAACATCAACAGAATGTAACAGTGACAAGTTAAACCACGAGTCAATACTAAAAAAATATTCGAAGTCTTACATTTCAACGAAAAAATTTCAAAATGAACTTTGAAACATCAACACAATGTAACAATGATAAGGTAAACCACGACACAACATTACAAAAATATTCTAAGTCTTACATTATAATGAAAAAATTCCAAAAGTAACATTGAAACATCAAGACAATGTAACACTGACAAGGTAAAACACGACACAACACTACAAAAAGAATATTCCAAGTCTTGTTTTTAGGTATGATTGAACATAAGACGCATGGACCCAAGAGATAAAAAAACATTTTTTTATAGATGACGAGAACTTTTCACTACCTCAACAGCTGCCATCTTTACACCTATAGTTATAGATGGCAGAATACTTGCTCAGACACGTGGGTATAATGAGAGGGACATGCAAAAAGGTTAGGTTTATTTAAGCTCACTTAGCGCACTCTCTCATTTGCTTCTCAATTACTTGGACTATCTGTCTTGGCTTTTCTCTTTGTGTCTACAATTAGCCATGTCTTGATGAAACCTACTGCGAAATACTTGACAATTTCAATTCAAAATCAACATCTCTCACTCTCTTGTATGCGTTTTATGTCTCTCTTACTCTCTCTGCCAGTATGTCTTGGTGGATATTTGCTGTCCCGGTCCCTGTCTTTGTCGGTTTGTATTTGAATTGAAAATCAAGTATTGACAACGCAAGCATACGTTTCCAATAGTGTTACCACTATTGCTTGTTTTGTAGTTCAGTTATTGGTCTTTGTCAGCATTCAAAGCAACAATGATTTTATTGTGTGTACACACTTTCTTCAAATAATTCATCTTCAATTTTTAAAAAATACGATGCAGCTTTTTGCACTTCCGATGTGTGAAAATAACTGGTTTAATACATACAATAAACTAGGTAGTTTCGACAACCTGTCATAGAGTACCGCTGGGACAGCCGTGTAGTGTCTATGAGCAAGCATATAGTACCATTGTTACAGCCACAAAAACAGAAATAATAATAATAAAAAAGTTGAATAATTTTCCAAGTCAAGAAATTCCAAGTCAGAAAAAGAAAAGAGCTACCATAAACATTACTTTTGTAATAGTAAAAATCACGACTATCATATCTATAGCATTCTCATTTTGTACTCCGAAAATATTAAATGTGATTTTTTTGTTTTAAGTGTATTTCATGTCATTTTAAGACACCGATTAGTTTCTTTGAGCAACCATAAAGTACCAGTGATACATCCACACAAATAATAATAATAATAATAATAATGATAATAATAATAATATTAATAATAACAATAATAAAGTTGAAAATTTTTTTCAAGTCCAAAAAATTCCAAGTCCGAAAAAAATAGTTTTTCTACAAACACTAAATTTCTAATAGTGAAAGTCATGAGTAACATCTATATCATTCTCATTTTGTATTTTGAATATATTAAATTTGAATTTTTTGGATTTAAGCATTTTTTATGTAATTCTAAGACATGTAAAAAATATAGTATCACTGGGACAGCCGCGTAGTGTCTATGAGTAATCATTGAGTATCACTAAGACAGGCGCATAAATAAAAAAATAATAAAAAATAAGTTGAGTACTATTTCAAGTCCAGAAAATTCAAAGTCAGAAAAAAATAAAAGTACTGCTACAAACACTAATTTTCTAATAGTAAAAGTTATCACTAACAAAACTATATCATTCTTATTTTGTATTTGGAAAATAATAAATGTGATTTTATTGTTTTAAGTATGTTTTATGTAATTCTAAGACATGTAAAAAATATAGTATCACTGGGACAGCCGCGTAGTGTCTATGAGTAATCATTGAGTATCACTAATACAGGCACATAATTAAAAAAACATAATAAAAAAAAGTTGAATAATTTTCCGTCCAATAAATTCCAAGTCAGAAAAAATGAAAAGTGCTACTACAAACACTATTTTTCTAATAGTGAAACTCATAAATAACATATCTATATCATTCTCATTTTGTTAACAAGTAAAGAACAATGTGGGCACAATGTGTTTCTTTTCTTCTTCAGTCAGGCTCTTCGTATCGAAGGAGTTGTCGCAGAAACTTCCAAAAGGACTCAGTCGATTGGAAATTGGAGTGGCTAGTGCCCTTTTTCATAGTCGAAAGGGATTGGAGGGTAACTAGACCCCCCCACGCCCATCATTCTCCAAAACACATCCAATCAAAATATTTAGATTGCCATTTTGTTCAGCGTAGTTGATTTCCACAAAGAAAATATATTTTTGAGGAGGACACTCCCCCACATCCCTTGGGGCAAGGGTTTTAACTTATGCCCTGAGGGCCTATAAGAACGATGTTGGCACAATGTAATATGAATTATTTTTTTCCTTTAGAGCAGGGCACTTCATATGGAAGGGGTCGTCGTATAAACTTCAAAAGGGAATCATTCGATTAGAAATTGAGAGTTCTAGTGACCTTTTTAATTGTCGAAAGTGATTGGGGGGCAACTACAACCCCCCCCCCAGCAAGCCCATTATTCCCCCAAACATATCCAATCAAAATTTTTAAATAGCCATTTTGTTCAGCGTAGTTGATTTTCAGATAGAAAATATGTTTATATGTTTTTGAGGAGGACACTCCCCCCACAACCCTCATGGCAAGTGTTTTAAGTTATGCCCTGGGGCCATATAAGGTTTTTTTTATAGAAGGCGTTGACGCAGAAGCTTCAAAACAGGCTCATTCGATTGGAAATTCGAAGGGCTAGTACCCTTTTTAGTATTAGAAAGTGATTGTGGGGCAACTAGCCCCCCCCCACGCCCATCATTCCCCCAAAAACATCCCATCAAAATTTTGAGATAGCCATTTTGTTCAGCGTAGTTGATTTCCAGATAAAAAATATGTTTTCAGGAGGAAACTCCCCCATAGCCCTCAGGGCAAGGTTTTTAAGCTATGTCCTGGAGGCATAAAAGGTTTTTATAGAAGGCGTTGTCGTAGAAACTTCAAAAAAGGCTCATTTGATTGGAAATTCAAAGGGCTAGTGCCCTTTTTAATAGTCGAAAGTGATTGGAGGGCAACTATCCGCCCTCCCACATCCATCATTTCCCCAAACACATTCAATCAAAATTTTGAGATAGCCATTTTGTTCAGCATAGTTGATTTCCAGATAGAAAATATGTTTTTGAGGAGGACACTACCCCACAATCTTCAGGGCAAGGGTTTTAAGCTATGTCCTGGAGGCATAAAAGGTTTTATAGAAGGCGTTGTCGTACTTCAAAAAAGGCTCATTTGATTGAAAATTTAAAGTACTGGTTTCTTTTCAATAGTCGAAAGTGACTGGAGGGCAACTAGCCCCCCCCACCCATCATTTCCCCAAATAAATCCAATCAAAATTTTGAGATAGCCATTTTGTTCAGCGTAGTTGATTTCCAGATAGAAAATGTATATTTGAGGAGGACACTCCCCCACAACCCTCGGGGCAAGGATTATAAGTTATGCCCGGGGGGCATATAAGGTTTTTATTGAAATCTCTGTCGTAAAAACTCGAAAAAGGGCTCATTCGATTTGAAATTCAAAAGGATAGTACCCTTTTTAATAGTTGAAAGTGACTTGAGGGCAACTAACCCATCGCTCACGCCCACTTTTTCCCCAAACACATCCAATCAAAATTTTTAGACAGCCATTTTATTCAACGTAGTTGACAGTTTTGGAAATTAGGTCTTTAAGGATGACAACCCCTCCCCCCACAGCCCTCAGGGCAAGGGATGTAAGTCATGCCGTGGGGCATATAAATTTTTTATTGAAAGCGTTGTCGTAGAAACTTCAAAAGGGCTCATCCAATCGGAAATTGAAAGGACTGGTGCCTTTTTAAGTAGTTGAAAGTGAGTGGATTGCGACTAACGTCCCTCTCACGCCCACCAATTTCCAAAACACATCCAATCAAAATTTTGAGGTATCCACTTTGTTCAACGTGGTTGAACAATCTGGAAATTAGGTCTTTTAGGATGATAACCCCCTCAGAGCCCTCAGTGCAAGGGTTTGTAAGTTTTGCCCTGGGGGCATATAAGGTTTATATAGAAAGTTGTTGCATAAATCATATGCAGCAACGTTCGCGCTGCCTAACTAAAGAACTGCGACACTCGAGAAAGAGACAAGAAACGGGGACTAAGTAAAGAGGAGGACACTCCCCCAAAACTCTCAGGGAAAGGGTTTTAAGTTATGACCTGGGGGCATATAAGAACGATGTTGGCACAATGTATTTTCTACTAATTTTTCCTTTAGAGCAGGGCACTTCGTATCGAAGGAGTTGTCGTAGAAACTTCAAAAAGGGCTCATTAGATTGGAAATTGGAGTGGCTAGTGCCCTTGTTAAAGTCGCAAGTGATTGGAGGGCAACTACTCCCCCCTCGCCAATCATCCCCCCAAACACATCAAATCAAAATTTTGATATAGGCATTTTGTTCAGAGTAGTTTATTTCCAGATACAAAATATGTTTTTGAGGAGGACACTCCCCAAACCCTCAGGACAAGGGTTTTAAGTTATGCCCTGGGGCCATATAAGGTTTTATTAGAAGGCGTTGTCGTAGAAACTTCCAAACAGGCTCATTCGATCGGAAATTCGAAGGGCTAGTTCCTTCTTTAATAATCGAAAGTGATTGGAGGGCAACTGTGGTAAAGCTTTCTAATTTAGTTAATTTGGACTTTAGTAAAAATATTAAGACGCAAATACAAAGTTTCGAAATACCACTTTTTATTAAGATAAAGATACAAATCCTGGAATTTGTAAGCTTGGAGGGAACTTGGTCAATAATCAATTTCCTGGCTAAATGCGTCAATGAACCTGAAGGACGTGGTTGATTTTTCATATATATACTCAGATTTTTGAGACTGAGATCAGACTTTTTGAATTGCAGGGCGAACCTCTGCCCGTTTATTATCTTGTTAGAAATCCCTTGGAACAGTGTTGGATTATTGTAAGTGTCTAAGTATCTTATTATATATTATTGTAGTTTTCGGAAACTTGTGGTCTACTTGGGACAGCCAGTCCCAGTAGAATATCTATATCTGGTATTATTATATGTTAACTGAAGAAAAGTATTGTATTATAGCCAACCTCTCTACAATCTACCTTTAGTCCCTCGAACATACCCAGTTGTTACGCCTCATTAGTTTGGTCATAGCCTAAGGCACGCTACCAAAGTTTAAATACCTTAGGACCAGATTTTATCTTTCCTATAAAGGGAGAATAAAGGCATATACTACTACCCCACTTAAATACCATAAGAACCACGTTACCACAACTGGTGGCATTGCAGAAAAAATGGGTCGAGGAGACTAAATAAGGTTGCAAAATAAAAAACAAAAAAATCGAAATGACCGTATTTGAAGGGGAAAGTAAATGGGCTTTGCTTTTAGCGATGCTCGAAGTAGCAAAACTTCGAGCAGCTTTGCTCAAACTTTGGCTATTAGAAATAGATTTGTGTCCCCTTAAAGATTTGGATACAATAGAAAAAGTGGCAAAAAGGCTCAATCAAGAATTCAAAAATGAAAAAAAATACAGTATCTAGTTTTTAGCATGTAGAAGTAAGTGTATAATTAGTAGTTTTCCTAGTGTTAGTAATAAATGCAATGTAGTAGTGCCGTATATCATTAAATACTAAAGTATTTGTACCGCGAATTAAAAGAATAACATAAAAGATAATACGTAAATAAAAAAAAAACCTAGCTAGACTGATGAAACGTTGGTAGAAACAGAAGAACCTTAGACATAATAGTAGCAAAGAGGGTCCTAAGTCAGCCTTACTACAGGTAGAGGCTATAGACTTATTGTTCAAGGATAACACTGATACAATTTAGCAAAGGAAGCACATAAATTGTGGTCCGAACAATTACAGGTTAAACATTTCCGAGTGTTTTTTTAGAAGTAGAGATGCTTTGAAAATATGGCATTTTTTTGGCATAAAAATGCCAAAAAGATGGCATTTTTATCTGATATACACTCTACCTGATATTCGACTAAACTCTACTGATTTATAATCAGACTAGACTTGAGGATGATTTGTCATTGAGTAACCGTAAGAGCGGACAAGAATTATCAATATTAGCTATCCCAAAAGGATGCATTGCCTTCTCTGTTTGTCCTAATGTGGGCTTATATTCCTTGTAAACAAGCATGAACACTGGCTTGTTATACATATACATGGCTCAAAAGCAGCCATGATTTAAAATTCAAATTTGAACTTTCTTGTGACTCATTTCGCGGAGCTAATTCAGAATTTGAACTTTTTCTAGCACCATTATTCAGATGAAGGTCATCTGTGTAGGTAAAGGAGACCCTTTTAAGACCTATCCCCATGCCTCCATTTTCTGTGATTAACGGTTTCTTTCATCGAATTTCCTGCCTTATGCAGACTTCTGATCACAGCTGGGTAACAACTCTTTTTTTTTCGCTTCCTTCAGCGACTTTTACTAAGCTTCCACATTTGTTTTCCTACTTGTAAGGTTACTTTTCTCTTCTTTTTCCTATCCTCAAGTGCTTTAATTACAAATTTAAATATCTTTTCCTTCCCTTTGCTGTTGAAACTACAAAACTAACATAGTATTCGGGTTAGCTTTAACAAAGGTAATTCTATTGCTTATTACGTCGTAAATAGTTTCCCTACAAGCAAGTGATTGGATACTGCCTCCTTTCCTAACTGTAAATAAAAACCAAAAGCCTACTGCGTCATTGGCGCTTAACTAAAAACAGATTATATTACAAATACTTTCTTTTCCAGTTCTTACAGCATTGAAAATAAACATACAATTACAGCGAAATAAATTCTTGACCTGATGGATCTTTCAAAAATTAATATCATTATACATCAAATATTCAATTTTATGTTGGTAATACTTTCCAAGACTGTTCAAGACGCATATAGTTTTCAGTAAAGCGCCAATGACGCAGTAGGTTTTAGACTTTTACAGTGAGAGAAGGAGGTCATACCCAAACTCTTGTTTGTGGTGATTTTTGTTTGTTTCAAGCTTAATTTGCATATTTAATTTAAGTTTCACTCGTTTTAAGGTTTATTTATTAATTTACTTTAATATCTATTGTATGTTTGTTTACATTGATTGTTTATTTAATTTCTGTTCGTTTTGGGTTTCATTTATTCTTTAATAGTAATTTCTGGTTGTTTTGAGTTTGAATCTTAAAGGTATTTGTATCTGCTGAGCTAAAGTTTAAAATGGCCTCTACATTTCTTTGAAAAACTTATTTTTTCGGAATTTTTTTTTTAATTAATCTTTGTTCGTTTTTGATTGCAAAAAATTTCAACTTTTTAAAAATTCCTTATTTCAAAATTAAATTAAGAAAAAAATCAAATATTTATCAAAGTATCAAAACTGATATCAAAGTAACAATATCAAAGTTAAAAAATGGGTTTGTGTAAACCTCGGAGTTTTTATTGTCTGATGTTTGAACTATTTTTAACAAAATTGGTATCTCAAAATTTTTATCGGATGGGTTTGGGGAACAAGGGCTTGGGGATACTAGATTAAGCTTTGGTCTCTTTTAACTCTTTAAAAGTGAACTAGAACTTTCTATTTTCAATCAAAAGAGCCCTCTCTGAAGTTTATACGAGTATGACTTCTATAAAAACCATACAAGTCCCCAGAGTATAACTTACAACGCCTGCCCCTGGGCCCTGGGAGGTTGTGTCGACCCTGGAGTTTCAATATCTGATGGCTGAACTATTTTTAACAAAATAGTCACCTGAAATTTTTATCGGATGGGTTTATCCATCCGATACGCTCAAAGGCGAGGAGGGCGGGAGGGGCTAGTTGCCCTCCGATCTTTTTCACTCTGAGAAAATGAACAACAAATTAATTTCCATTAAAATGAACCCTCTCTGAGTTTTATACGAGTATACCTTTCATAAGAACCATATATGCACCCAGAGCAACTCCAAGAACACCTTCCTCGGCCCTGGGGGGGAGAGTGTCGACAAAGAAGTTTTTCTTATCTGACCTTTGAACTATTTTTAATGAAATGGCTACCTCAAATTTTTCACCAGATGTACTTGGGGGAAAATAGCTTGGGGGGCCAGTTGCCCTCTGATCACTTTTGACTCTTAAAAATTGCTGGATTTCAATATCCAATCGAATAACCCTCTCTGAATTTTATACGAGCATCCGTTTCATACGAACAATATATGCCCCAGAGAATAACTTACAACGCCTGCCCCTGGGCCCTGGGGGGTTGTCACGACACCTGAGTTTTTGTTATCTGACTTTTGAGAAATTTTTAACTTAATGCCTATCTCAAAATTTTTATTGGATGCATTTGGGGAAAAGGGGCGTGGGAGCTATTTGCCCTCCAATATCTTTTGACTCGATAAAAATTAACTAGAACTTTCAATTTCCAATCAAATGAGCCATCTCTGAATTTTTTAAGAGCATTCCTTCAATAAGAACCATAAATTCCCCAAGGGCATAACTTACAACACCTGCCTTCGGGCCCTGGGGGGCTGTGTTGACCCCTGAGTTTTCGTTCTATGGCCTTTGAACTATTTTAAAAAAAGCTATCTCAAAGTTCTTATCGGATGGGTTTGAGGAAAAAAGGGCGTGGAGGGGGGGGGGGGGCTAGGTGCCCTCCAATCTACTTTTACTCTTGAAAAGTGAACTAGAACTTTCAATTTCCAATCAAATGATACCTCTTTTAAGTTAATACGATTATCCCTTCCATAAGACCCATATATGCCCCCAGGGTATAACATATAACACCTGCCCCCGGACCTGGTGGGTTGTGTCAACACCGTAATTTTTGTTTTATGATCTTTGAACTATTTGTAACAAAATAGCTATCTTAAAAATTTCATTTGATGCATTTGGGAAATTAGGTTTTTTTTTTTTTTTTTGGGGGGGGGGGAGCTGGTTACCCTCCAACATCTTTTGACGCTTAAAAAGTGAACTAGAATCCTTGCCCTGAGGGATGTGGGGGAGTTGTCATCCTCAAAGACCTAATTTCCAGAACTTAAAACTACGTTTAATAAAATGGCTGTCTCAAAATTTTATTAGATATGTTTGGGGAAAAGGTGGGCGTGAGAGGGGGGTTAGTTGCCCTCAAATGGGGAAAAGGTGGGCGTGAGAGGGGGGTTAGTTGCCCTCAAATCACTTTCGACTATTAAAAAGGACTAGCCCTTTGAATTTCCCATCGAATGAGCCTTTTTGAAGTTTATACGACACTGCTTTCTATAAAACCTTATATGCCCCCAGGGCATAACTTAAAACCCTTGCCTTGAGGGTTGTGGGGGAGTTTCCTCCTCAAAAACATATTTTCTATCTGATAATCAACTATGCTGAACAAAAGGGCTATCTTAAAATTTTAATTGGATGAGTTTGGGGGAATGATGGGCGTGGGGGGGGAATAGTTGTCCTCCAATCACTTTCGAATATTAAAAAGGGCACTAGCCCTTTGAATTTCCAATTGAATTAGCCTTTTTAGAAGTTTGTACGACAACGCCTTATATAAAAAACCTTATATGCCCCCGGGGCATAACTTAAAACCCGTGCCCTAAGGGTTGTTGGGGAGTGTTCTCCTCAAAAACATATTTTCTATCTGGAAATCAACTACGCTGAACAAAATGGCTATCTCAAAATTTTGACTGCATGTGTTTCGGGGAATGATGGGCGGGGGGGAAGGGGGGGGGGGCTAGCTGCCCTCCAATCACTTTCGACTATTAAAAAGGGCACTAGCCCTTTGAATTTCTAATCGAATGAGCCTTTTTTGAAGTTTCTACGACAACGCCTTCTATAAAAACCTTATATGCCCCCAGGGCATAACTTAAAACCCTTGCCCGAAGGGTTGTGCGGGATTGTCCTTCTCAGAAAAATATTTTCTATCTAGAAATGAACTACACTGAACAAAATGGCTATCTCAAAATTTTGATTGGATGTGCTTGGGGTATGATGGGCGTGGGGGGGTAGTTGCCCTCCAATCACTTTCGACTATTAAAAAGGGCACTATCCCTTTGAATTTCCATTCGAATGAGCCTTTTTTGAAGTTTTTACGACAACACCTTCTATAATAACCTTACATGTCCCCAGTGCATAACTTAAAACTCTTGCCCTGAGGGTTGTGGGGGAGTGTCCTCCTCAAAATTTTATTTTCTATGTGGAAATCAACTACGCTGAACAAAATGGCTATCTTAAAATTTTGATTGGATGTGTGATGGTGAATGATGGGCGTGGGGGGATGGTTCCGCTCCAATCATTTTCGACTATTAAAAAGGGCACTAGAACTCTCGATTTCCAATCGAATGAGCTCCCTTTGAAGTTTCTACGACGACCCCTTCCGTATGAAGTGCCTTTGGGAAAAAATAATAATAAATAATAAAACATTGGAGCCGTAAGGCCTTTACTATAGGCAACGCTACAGCGTTGCCTCTGATTAATTTAAATCTTGGTATTAGCAGGTGTCAAGTTTTGACATTACAACCTCATTACTTACAATAGTACTAATAAGGAAAAATGTCAACTTTACAATACGTTTTCCCGCTAGTAAATGAAACATCAAAACGAAGAAAAAAGGGACACTTTTTTGCATTTGGTTATTTCTGAGAGGTTTTAACTAGAATTCCACGTCTCTTTGAGCTAAGACTATGGATATTCAAGCTACTGGGACAATATATGGCTGGCAAACCCTAGCAGCCAATTCCAGAGGAAGGAGAAGGGTTTTTATTAGAGGTAAATTAAAAGATATTTCCGAGAGGTCTTAATGAAAATGCATCGTTTCTTTGAATCTTGGTATTAGCAAGATCACGATTCGAATGAGCTGTAAGTATTACACTTTACGCAGCAGAAGCCTCCTTACTGACAATAATAATAAGAAGAAGAAAAAAAAATGTCAACTTCAAAATACGTTTTCTCGCTTGTAGATGAAACACGCGAAATCCATTGATTCTTGTTTTCACAAGCCATTCCCAACGTGATGCCCCCCATGGAAATTCACGCCACCATGACAATATTTGGCTTGCCCCGTGACATTCCTGTGATAAACATTGTCATTTCTAAGGTATTGTTTGGATATTTTCTTGATAAAAATTATGCTTTAAATTTTTTGATTTGGTTTTTGCACGCCACCCCTAACGTGATTCCCCCACCTTATGTCGATGAATGCCATCAAAACAATATTTGGCTGGCCCATGACATCACTTTAATACATATTATCATTCCTAAGGCATTTTTCAGATATTTTCTTGATAAAATGTATACTTAAAATCCATTGGTTCGTGTTTTTTCAAGCCACCCGTCATGATACACCATGTCAGTTCACGCAACCATCGCAATATGTGCCTAACCCATGCTATCCCTGTGATACGTGTTATCATTCCTATGATACTCTTAACCTTTCGCTGATTCCAAGATTTTTTTGTGGTTGCCCCCTGGTGCTCTATGGCTGGTCATCGACAATAGCTAGTTTATTGTTTGTTTTTGATAAGTTTCAATTGTACATTGGAAGGATAAACACTCACATCTTATTTTAAAAGATGAAGAAGAAATATTCCAAGATAGTGTACTCACATGATAAAGTTATCGTTGCGTTGAATGCTCGCAAAGAGAAATATTTGAACTATGAAACAAGTACGAGTGGTAACACTATTGAAAATGTGTGTGTGAGTTGCCATGACAGTGCGATATTAGATTACTTTGGACAAGCAATAAAATTCAACATTACTGATGGTAGATGTATGGGAGTAACATTTACAGAGATGATAGCACGCTAACATAATGAACATAAGACCATTAGTTGATGCCGAGGATCAAGTTCTTGCTAATAGTTCTAGAAAAACGTGACCTGTTGATAGATCCTATCACCATATTTCTGGTATTTGCATTAAAATGAAAGCAAAGGGAAAAAGAAAGGCCTACTGCTGCACCAATGTCATAATGCACATCTTATGCATTATATGCATAAGATGCATATCTTACGCATATATTATGTTGAAACTGCGATCTATATGAAAATATTGTTGGTAATAGACAATGAAACCATAGATAAAATATAAAGGGCATTAGCAGACACTATATCAAATGACTATAAAGATGTATTGATGAGAAACAAAGCATCTGCAAAAGTTACTAGTATCATTGACCTTTTACCAACAAATATAGTCAATAAACCAAATAATACCAATGATGAAATGTGAGATTAGGTAGTAGCTGAAACAATGTTAAAACTTGTGTATGGCCCCAAATGGAATAAGCACCATGTCAAGAGGAAACATAATGAAGCATTTTATTTTGGATTTTTCTACGATATTTTGGATTTTTCTACGATTTCTACGATATTTTTCTACGATGGATTTTTCTACGATATTATTCCACATGCCATAATTTCAATAAAAATATTTTATTGCATTACTTTCTAATGTTTCCATTATTTTTAGGGAACGCTAAGAATCCCAACGTTTAGAATGTCTACTGAAACGTCAGAGATGCAAGAAAAGGAATTTTCAGAGACAAAGGTACTACTGCCAGGTTCATTAGGTTATCAATAAGTCTAAGGGTGTTATACTTAGGAGCTATCACTAAGTTATACTAATTTGTAAAGATAATTTGTGAATAACAGGGCTCGTCTATGTGTTTAGCAACTTAATCTAAGGAGGTATCTATCAGGAGGTATCACTAAGCATAAGGAGGTTATAATTAGGAGGTATCACTAAGTAATACTACTTTGTAACAATTGCTCATGAATAAAAAGGGCCCATCTATACGTTTAGGAGGTTATAATGAGGAGGTGTCTACTTAAGAGGTATCACTAACTATAAGGAAGTTATAAGTAGGAGGCATCGCTAAGTTGTACTTCTTTGTAACAATCGTTCGTGATTTAAAGGGCTCTTCTATGTGTTTAGGAGGACGATAAGCTGAGGCGCCTCATCCTCAGATGTGGTTGCATTTGCTGGGATATCTTTTTAAGAAGTGCCTAATAAGAATTAAAAATTTAGGGACAGATTTTTTTTAATATTGAAATTTTTGAAATAAAATTTTAAAAACATTTTGGATAAAATTTCGAAACAAATGATCGGCAAGACTTTATAATTCTTGTAGGAACTAGTTGGCAACTATATTGGCATAGCATTGCTCCCATTTTGTTAATACCAAACGTCGAAGAGATAACCTACAGTCTCCTTTTTGAGCTATTCTGCATGTAACGCCAGAAAGTTAACTTTCAATTTTCCGACTAGATCAGAGGAGCGATTGAACAAAAGCAAGCGAAACAAACAAAAAAACCGTTCAAAATATAGATTAGATGAGAGTTTTCCCATGAGAGCGATTACTGCAACAAGTATATTTGGCCTAATTTGTGTTAAGATGGCTAGATATGTGCTTTGTTTTTTCTTTTTTTTCAATAGCTGAAAATCACCCTTGTTGTCTTCTTAATTACTTTATGTTTTACTTTTCTTATTTCTTTATTTTTGTTGAAAGTCATTTACAGCCAGTATGGTCTCACAAAATGTTTACAAATGACTTGAATATATAACCAGTTTTAAATGATCAAGCATAATTTTAACAACTTATTAGATAAATCTAAATTATTGCTTTATTAAACTATTATTTTATATATTATATTAAATTATTAAATCAAAATCATCAAATAAATTAAATCATTGTTTTTATATATAACATAAATTTTAAGTTTTTGATGTACTTTTACTTCCAAATTATATAACCAAAAATGTCTCATGGGAGCCTTTAAATTTAATAAAGACAATATTTATTCAATAAACAGAACAGAAGGCAAGTATCTGCAGCGATTTCATAGCATAGAAAGAAGGTTGTGTGGAGGGAATAATAAGCTTTCCCTAGCTTCGTTCCTGTGTAAATTTGAATCTTTCCCCCACAAAAAATTTACTCTTCCTAGAAATATTAATTCTTTGTGGAAGGAATGGTCATGATAATTTTTTAATAACTTTATTTTCATGACAATGTCTTGATAATAAACGGAACAAACCTGAGTAGTTGTAGTGGTTTCATAGCATAGAAAAAAAGGTGGTAGGGATGAGGAAAATAACACTCTGGCCTCAGTTCTTGTGTACATTTGAAGCTTTTCCACAGCAATCATTTACTCTTCCTACAGATACTAATTCTTGAGGAAGGAATGGTCATGGTAGTGTTTATAAAACTTCATTTTTATTACACTGTCATCACTATAAAAGAGTAAACCTGAGCGGCTGTAGTAATTTCAAAGCACAGAAAAAACATGGTAGGGGTGGGGAGGAAAAACAAAGTTACACTGACCTCAGTTCTTATGCGTATTTGAAGCTTTTCCAAAAAAGAAAAAGCTTCCTATAGATACTCATTTTTTGTGGAAGGAATGGCCAAGAAAGTGTTACCATACTATTGGGAAGTCAAACATCACCAGAATAATCTGGCAACGTCAGCACACATTGCAGTCAATGTCACGATAGATTTAAATTAGAGACTATGCATCGTAGTCGAGCGGTTTCAACGTTTCTACAATTTCTTCCCGGACTAATATTAAAACCAGGGCGGGTTTGAAAAGTGTACTACCTTTAGAGGAGGTAAGGGCCAAACTATTGGACCACCACCACCAACAACTACCTAATAATTTCAGTAATATAGGACATTAAAAAATATAAATTTCTTAATATAATAGCTTAATAACTATAATAGCTATAATATTTAATTATGAGTTATTAATATAATTTTAGAACTAACTTATGATGTCTTATGTTTTTTTAAAACAGAAACATCTGTTTTGCGCCCCTTTCCCGTTGAAGACTCAAAAGCCATTCTAATCGTTTCATTTTACGACATTAAATGGCAAAATACGTTTAAAATGTTTTAACTTTTTTAACTTTAATAAATAAAGAATTATTAAAACTTTAAGGAATATGAATATATACCAGTATATGTGTATTATACTGACAATCCACAGCCATTTTTTTTTTTTAGTAAAGTGCAAAATACGTTCTGGTGTTGAGAAAGTATGGGGGCTGTCAAAGACATAGTTTCCAGACTTTTCAACTAAGCGGAGCAAAATGGCTATCCCAAAATTTTGATTAGATGGGCTGTGGGAATTGATCAGTGTGTTTTGGGAGGGAGTATTACTGTCTAATCACTTTTACCAAATAAAATTGGCTTTATCCCTTTCAATTTCCAATAGAATGAGCCTTTTTCGAAGTTTCTACGACAACAAATGGCCATCTCAAAATTTCTATCAGATACATTCCGGGGAAATACGAGGTGTGCAGGGGGGGGGGGAGAGGCAGGGTTTCCACCTTTCGATTGCTTTCAATCTTAAAAAGGACACTTAACTTCTAATTAGCAATCCAATGAATCCCCTTCAAAGTTTATACGATCAACCTTTCTATATTTACCTTATATGCCTCAAGGGCATAACTTACAACCCTTGCCCTGAGGGCTGTGGGGGAGGGGCTGTCATCCTCAAACCCATAATTCCTGTACTTTTCAATTACCTTAAACAAAATGGCTATTACAAAATTTTGATCGGATGCGCTTGGGGAAATGGTGGGCATGGGAAGGAGTTTAGTTACACTCCGACCACTTTCGACTATTAAAAAGAGCACAAGCTCTTTCAATTTCCAATACAATTAGCTCTGTTTGAAGTTTCTTCAAGAACAAATGGCCATCTCAAAATTTCTATTACATGCATTTCGGGAAAATACGAAGTGTGGGGGGGGTATCCACCCTCCGATCACTCTGAGTCTTATAAAGGGCACTAGACATTCTGATTACCAATATAATGAGCCCCTCCGAAGTTTATACGATCACCTTTTCTAAATATACCTTATATACCCCAAGAGCATAACTTAGAACCCTTTCCCTGAGGGCTGTGGATGCGTTATCATCCTCAAAGATTTAATTTTAAGAACTCAATTTGACCAGAACAACATTTGTGATTTTCTGAAAAACAAATACATTTGAAATGTTTTACTTTTCTTACTTTCATAAATAAAAAATTATCAAAAATTTAAGGATTAAACATAAGTATATATCAATTAAACTGGCAATTCATTTGTTTCTTTTTTCATTAAAGCATAAATTGCGTTCTGGTCTTGAGAAGGCATCTTGGTTATCAGCCCTACTCATGTTAATTTTTCTCCTTTTGTGTCTGTCTCGGCTATTTATTGTAATTTCTGTTCGTTTTGAGTGTCATTTATTTATTGTGCATCTGGTGCAATCTGGTGGTCCATTAAATAGTGCAATCTGGTGGTCCATTATGCAATCTGGATAGTGCAATCTGGTGGTCCATTAAATAGTGCAATCTGTTGGTCCATTATGCAATCTGGATAGTGCAATCTGGTGGTCCATTAAATAGTGCAATCTGGTGGTCCATTAAATAGTGCAATCTGGTGGTCCATTATGCAATCTGGATAGTGCAATCTGGTGGTCCATTAAATAGTGCAATCTGGTGGTCCATTAAATAGTGCAAACTGGTGGTCCATTATGCAATCTGGATAGTGCAATCTGGTGGTCCATTAAATAGTGCAATTATACTGTCCATTAAAAACAAAATCACAATTTTCAAAAAAGAAAAACTTGTGTTGTAGTGAATCCCAAAATGGCACGACCCAATTCATGAAATTTGGGTTCAAATCAACTTTCGTTTTGGCATAAAACTACATTTCGATGTCCAAGATCTGCTGGACAGTAATAGATTTTAACCAAAACTTTACTTCTTATGAAACTACAGCCTTGGCAACAAGAATTTAGTTTTTAATTTCAAACTATACTATAGGCGAATCTAATCAAAAAGGAAACGGGTCATTTTCCCCGACACATCGTTTTCGAAACAAAACAATCATTTTCATTCACAATAGTATTTTATCCAAGCCAACTAGCGTCCCGTTCGGCCAATAACCTAAGCCCAAACGAAAGGCAGGTTGTCCCAGAATGGGATGGAAGGAAATTTAAACGGGCATAGCTGTGTTGGGTGTGGGTGGCTTGGTTCTGCAGTGAGTTGTTAAAACTAACAATAGTATTTATCCTAAATCTTCTGGGTGTTTATTAAATCTGTTTCATTCCTGCATATTTTTACAACACTTTCATCATTTACGTACATTTTTTTTCCTACACCAAACATGATTAGACACATTCCCCATCATTTAACAAAAAAAAAATTGTGACCATTTTTCTTCAGAACATTAACAATGTTAAATTTCAGACTGGAAATCTATTCACAATCCCAGGCAGGAAGCGTCGTTTTTTTTCTGTATTATTTTTTTTCAAGTTTCTTAATATTTACTTTATGGCTGTGAAAGGGAGTAGCCAATTTTTCAAAACGTTGTATTGATAGAAGCTAAAAAAAATAAAAGAATATAAGATAAAACGATGTTTTTGTTTTGGAAAACAAATTTTTAATTAAACTCATAAGGTCTTTTGCTTAGGTATCTTCTCGTGTCGCATCCTTTCTACCTAACAGATCAAAGAAGAGATGAAAATCAGAATAGAAAAAAGAGAATTATGACTGATTTATAAGAAAAATTACTTTCTTGTACAAACAATAATCCAAAACATTATATTGGGCTTCAAGAGTTTCGAAATATAGTCTAAGAGGCCCTCTAAATCCTTCCCATTGTAATATTCCAATCATTTTTTCAGGTTTGTCTTTTAGCCAGACATATTTGAATTTGCAGACTTGTTGGATGGTTGAGTTTTGGCTTCTAGTAGCTGACACAAAAACAGCAATTGGTGCTTTTCGTTTTTCTTACGTTTCAGATGTAGTGCGTTATCTATTAAGCTTTACTTTTTTGAATACAATCATTTAAGATGTTTGTAGCATCGTTCAAAATGTGAATACTGACAAAAGGATTAGGTTAAAAGAGCTATATTACAGACTAAACTGGGCTTGAAGAGAGTTTCAGCAGGTTTTACTGGGCTTGTAAAACCGAACTTATACAAATGTAAGATAAAATTCGTTCAACTTATTTTTTTTCCTGTTAATAAAATCTTTAATATACAGTACCCAGAAAAGAGGCTTTGTGGTTTTGTTGGCTTCTTATAACCACCTTCTTTGGCAACAATGTCTTTAATGTACTGTGTCACTAAAACACCCAAAGCCATTAATGATCTTTACACAAATTTTTGAAGCCTTAGAGCAATAAATTTATTTTGCAGTGCAAGATCGTATTTTTCCTGTAGAAATTTGTTTCGAAATCTGAGCAAGGTTACAATCAAAATTTGTTTTGAAGCCGTGTTTGAAAGCCTGATTTTCAGCCAGGTTTCATTCCAAAGATTGAATACCCGTTCTGGAACTCAAATGTATTTAAGGTAACTCAGGGTGCTAATTTTAACTTTAATCCGTAAATACAAGTTGTGACTTCATAAACCTTTATTTATACAAGGGGTGTGCTTGGGCCTATCCGGCTGTATCAATTTATACGTTGTGTACTTTTGGTTGAGTCTTCTCTGTGGCTTTTCATACGGGTTGTGCCGGCAATATTTTCATATAGTTCCATCAGCATCATCACTGTTTACAAGAAGATATTTTGATTTTACAATTAATAAGAGAGGATCTTTGCATTATGGCGAAAAAATGGTGATAGCTGAACTTAGGAAGAAACAAAAGGTTTGATGATAGATTTACAAGTTAGGAAATGCTCTCATTGAATTGCTGATTTCACTACAATATCTTGAAAAACAGTGTGGATACTTACTTATGGTAAGTTCAGTCGATTTGGAAAACAAACAGAGAAAACAATAAGGAAGAACGGGAAAGTGTTTGAACGCTCAATCCATTATCGAGGGAAGCAAATATTTCAAATTCAGAAAGCATGAGTGACTCAGAAACCTTAGCCTCAGTTGCTGTAGCTAGGTTCAGTTGGCTAGGATGTCAGGAATCAGTTAGGAAAAAAAAACAGGTTGTATTTTGCAGATGATTTATCCTAGACACGTCTTACTGAATTTGAATTTTGCGCTTCAAAATTCCCGTGAATCCCATTCGGTTTGCAGGGAAAAGTTAAAAATAATCCAACAGAAAAACAAAGGTTCCATAGGGAATGATGGGAATCCCATTTGTGTGAACGTACCTTAATTCCTCTGTTTAAGCAGTGTAAGACACTAGCTATTTTCCTTCATGGTGCATCAACGTATAAGTTATGTAGGATAGGATAAAATATTTAATTTGAAATGTCTATCACAAGCCCCGAAGCCCCGAATTCGTATTTCGGAGTCATAAAACCAAAAAATAAAAATACTAAAACAAAGCACCACAACTAAGAAAGCTGGCAAACCAATGCCAAAAACTACAATACAAGAATGGCCAAACCATTCATTAGTCCAAAAAAAAAATGCGGCAAAATGTCAAAAACTGATATTGGTAAAAACTAAAAAAGAGTGAAATAAAATTAGTGTTAAAAAGGTTTACAAGATAGCATATAAAAAGGGGGAGGAAACAAAAGAAAATCGAACGAACATGAAACTTGGGTATCACCAGTACCAAAAAAAGGAAAAAGGAAAACTAGCGGGTCCATATCCATATATATTTATCCATAATGAAGGGTACAAAGGCTTTTTTCATACATGGAGGTCAAGCAACAGATAGGGGACAAGATAGGAACAGGTTCAGAAACAGCACGTGACAGGCGGTGTCTGGATGGGGAGTGTCTTTTGGGGAAAATGTTTTCCGTGCAAGGATTTATTATTGCATTTTCTGTAAAACGAAGGCAGAACGTTCCTCTCCTGTGCTCAACAGTTTCCAGCTTGGCTTTTTTTTAGAAGGAGCGAGTATGGTACTTTCTTTAAAATTTATTCTCAGGGCTCTTTTTTGAATGGATTCAATTTTTTCTGATTCATCACGAAAGATGCCAGGCTGCCAAACTGGACAAGACTATTCAAGATGTGGGCGGACAAAGGAAGTATAGTTTCTTAAGGAATGGGATGGGGGGACATTAAATTTATCCAATAGTCTAAGGAGAGACATCGACGCATTAGCTGTATGGACAATATCTTTAACGTGGACATCCCACTTTAAATTGTGGGATATTGTGGGAAATTGAGTAAATTGTAACACCAATTGATTTAAAGGAAGAAACAGAAATATTTGGAGGGATAGGGTTGAGGAAAAAGGGTGAGGTTTCAAGGAAGCATATTGGCATTATCATAGATTAAGAGGGGTTAACTCTCATTTCTAAGTCTGCAGCGTCATTTGCAATTTCATTGAGGATGCTCATAGGGTTGCTTACTAAGTATCTGTAGCAGGTTTAAACTACCGTTGGGTCATCCACAAATTTCCATTTGTCGGGAAATTCCTTAGCGAGACTATTTATCATAACAGAAAAACAGTAGGGTGCTAGACGTTTGTGTACTATGCCCTGTTTCCTAATCATGGATTATCATGGACGCTGAGTCCATGGACGATCATTTAGTACCCAAGAAAGGTTCTCCAGGCAGACTCCAGCCGGTCAGGAACACAGCATTTTTTATATCTTCAAAAAGATTTAAGAGTTTCGTTCAATATGTATAGATGATGTGTTGTTGAAAGCGGTGTTCCATTACATTTCAATCTCACTTGGTTATGATTTCAATGTCACTTGACTTAATGACAATTCAATTATGAGGCCAGTGAAGGTTACATTACCTTGCTATCTGGGAATTAGGACTCTTATGTTGTACAACATGCGTTTTGCTAATATTATGCTACCCCTCTACAGATACTGAAACCCTCTGACAGATTCCTTGGGAAAAGTGTTCAGATCCTCGAACTTAATATGCTAAACCTATCAATGATAGGGTCTCAGTATGTATAGATGGTGTGTTGTTGAAAGTGGTGTTCCATTACACTGTTTGCATGGACACCTTTTTTTTTTTTTCAGTTTGTGATTTCTTAAACCAACAGATTTTGAGTATTTTCATTTTCAGATGGAGAGAGGTGAACATTTAAGCGAAAAATCCGAAATACCAGAACACTCCAGGCAAATGTCAACTTGGGTTACTAATTCGCCCCTGAAAACAGTTCCAGTTTTTCAGGGCCAGATACCTGAAAATAAATTAACGACTGCAGAATACTCCAGCAGAGTGGCAGAATGGGTTGCAAACTCTTCATTGAAAACATTCCCAGCTCTGGAACAATATGAAGATTCTGTACCCCTCGTGCCTTTAATCAGATTTGCATGTGACGACAGAGCCAGCCGTAAAACAGTAGAGGTCAGGGAAGAAGGAAGCGAGAGTGAGGTTACAGCAGATGAATCTTTGGTCTTTGCTGAGCTTGCACCCCTTCTTCCAGATAGCAGATAACAGAGCGCTTCACTTACAGAAAATTTTGTTAATGTTTTGCTGCCAGAGCAAACCGATGAATCTTTTAATGAAGAAGAGTTAGTAAATACTGAACTGAGTGGACAGTCCGTTTTATATACTGATCTGAATTCAAGAAATGAACCAGCCCGAAGTAATAGCCCATCGCCCATGGCACATCCTTCGGTGATCACCCAATCTTTCAAATTGAGTACAGTGTTGCCAAATTTTGACTGCTATAACCTAATGGACTATTAAAAATACTTTAACACAATTACTTCAGAGGAAAGGAGATTCTAAGGGGTCAGATACTATTTTTAGGGATTAAACCTTATCTGCTTGACTAGTAGCTCATTTTAAAGCCCTTGTTTCTCTTATTCATAATATATACGTCTTACTGCGTTTAAAAGACTTGAATTCAATTTGTTTCCCAGATAAAGTTTTGCTAATAAATTATAAATCCTTTTCTTAAAAAAAGTGGACAATTGCCTTGCTTTGTCTTAATATGCCATATACGGTATTTTATTAATTGAAAAACTATTTTTATTTCTCTGATTCATAATATATACGTCTTATCGCGTTTAAAAGTCTCGAATTCAATTTAGATCCCAAATAAAGTTTTTTATTTCTTCTGATTCATTTCTCTGATTCATAATATATACGTCTTATCGCGTTTAAAAGTCTCGAATTCAATTTAGATCCCAAATAAAGTTTTTCTAAGAAATTCAAAATCCTTGTCTTACAAAAAAAGCTTTCGATGGCATTGCTTTGGCTTATCATGCTCAATACAGTGTTTTTATGAAGTGGAAAATAATAGCCCTTAGATTTGTCATAAAATTCAATTTTTTTTTCATTACTAAAACTTTTTATGACTTTCTTATTTAACCAGGGCGATTTTCTTATGGCCCTATTCTTAAAATTCCATCCATAAGGTCTAAGAATGAGAAAAAGGTTCCTATTCTTGTCAAAACGTGGAGTGCTGTCATAAGACAGATGAACGTTTCAAATGAACTGTCATTCACCACAAATTGGAGCACAATCACAATTGGCTCGCAGCAGAGGAGATTCTAAGCAATCAGAAACTATTTTTTAGGACTAAACCAAATTTACTTGACTAGTAGCTCATTTTAAAGCCCTTTTTTTCTCTGATTCTTAATATATACGTCTTACCGTGTTTAAAAGTCTTTAATTCAATTTAGTTCCCAAACAAAAATTTTTTCTAAGAATGTCAAAATCCTTGTCTTACAAAAAAGCGTTCGACAGCCTTGCTTTGGCTTATTATGCCCTATACTATATTTTTATGAATTTAAAAACGATAGCTCTAGATTTGTCATAAAATTCAATATTTTTTATATAGTCAAAGGATGAGAAAAAGATTCCTATTCCTGTCAAAACATGGAGTGCTATCATCAGAAAGATAAGACGTTTCAAATTGGCTCACAGCAGAGGAGATTCTAAGGGGCCAAATACAATTTTTGGGGACTAAACCATATCTGCTTGACTAGTAGCTCATTTTAAAGCCCTTTTTTCTCTTGTTCATAATATATACGTCTTTTCGCGTTTAAAAGTCTCGAATTCAATTTAGTTCCCAAATAAAGTTTTTCTAAGATATACAAAATCCTCGTCTTACGAAAAAGCTTTCGATGGCATTGCTTTGGCTTATTATGCCCTATACAGTGTTTTTATGAAGTTAAAAATAATAACCCTTAGATTGGTCATAAAATTCAATATTTTTCATTACTACAACATTTTGTGACTTTCTTATTTAACTAAAGCGATTTTCTTATAGCCCTAGTCTTAAAAATCCATCTATAAGGTCAAAGAATGTGAAAAAGGTTCCTATTCTTGTCAAAACCTGGAGTGATGTCATCAGACAGATGAGACGTTTTAAATGAACTGTCACTCGCCACAATTTGGAGCTCAATCACAATTGGCTCACAGCAGAGGAGATTCTAAGGGGTCAGAAACTATTTCTTGGGACTAAACCAAGTCTGGGACTGTTTGGGACTAGTTCCCAAATAAAGTTTGTCTAAGAATGTCAAAATCCTTGTCTTACAAAATAGCGTTCGATGGCCTTGCTTTGGCTTATTATGCCCTATAAAATGTTATTATTATCCGAAAAACAAAAGCTCTTAGATTTGTCATAAAACTCAATATTTTCTTCGTTGCTACAACTCTTTGTGACTTTCTTAGTTCACCAGGGTGATTTTCTTATCGTCCTAGTCTTAAAATTCCATCTGTAAGGTCAAAGAATGAGAAAAAGGTTCCTATTCTTGTGTAATGGAATCAATTTTCAAGACCCCGAAATTTTCCAAGTAAAACAAAATCGCCCAAAATATGAACCCAAAAATTCAAGTAACACTTAATTGTCAAATTTAAAAAGTAGCGAAACATTGTATCACAATTGCAACTCTATGAAAAAATCGTTCCCACGAAAAAGGCAACAGCAATAAATATTCAGCGTCACCAATTGTACATGACAGGCAACCAACCATGTAATTTAAATCTTGAGTTTGAATTCCCAAACGATCAAGAGAAGGTAGTAATTATTATAAAAAAACGGTCACTTGTAATACAAAGTAAAACTATGTATTCTGCTGTAATTACAAGGTAAAAACTTTGAAAAATAGTTTCTTGAGAAACGAAAGTAAAACTATGTAGTCCAATGTAATTACAAGGTAAAAACTTTAAAAAATAGTTTCTTGAGATACGAAAGTAAAACTATGTAGTCCGCTGTAATTACAAGGTAAAAACTTTAAAAAATAGTTTCTTGAAATACAAAAATAAAACTTTGTAGTCCACTGTAGTTACAAAGTAAAGCTTTGAAAAATAGTTTCTTGAGATACAATTTAGAACTATGTAGACCGCTCTAATTATAAGGTAAAAACTTTATTTCGCTAAGAAGAATTTCAAAGTGAAGTTTTCAAGAGTCATAAATCGTATCAAAAGTTAGTTAAAATCGACTACCTGATTGGTACATCACTGTCCAATAGTAATAGAGGACATAGAATCAGAACCAATAGAACCAGGGTACTGTGCTTTTCAGCAACGCCTGAACGTAACCTTAGGCGAAATCTCAGGGTATAGCACTTTCGAACTTAGCAAGAGAGAGTTAGTCTTTTTGGAGTCTACGGTCAGTCTATTATGAACCTATGATCAGTTTTATGTGAATCTAGAAACAGTCTTATGGGATACTATTTGCAATTAGAATGAACCTCTAAAAACATTTATTACCAGTGAATTATCTGTTACTTGTATTGCCCCAGTCAACAACTTTATCTTAGTGCCTTTGATTGCGAAGTGCTTTTGGTATTCCCGTCAAGCTTTGTACCGATCATGTGAGTAAAAATAAATACATTACTTTCTTTTCTTATTGTCTTCATGTTAGTATTTCTCAAGATAGTTTGTCCTTGTGGCTCCAATCGCTCTCAAGGGAACCCGAATCCTTACAATCTGATTTCGACTCAGTACGGCCTCTAATATATGCTCCCCACTTGAACCGCTAATTTAAGCTCCCCACACACGAAGTTCCCCCTCTACTCTGGTATGCTACTCGCGAACCGCCAACAAAGAGTTTAATCGACAATACTCATAGAAACAATTAATTGAAAGAATCAACAGAAAAAACAAGAACAAGACTATAATTGAAAACCCCCCATTAGAATACGTATATATATATAGAGAAGTAACAGAAAAACCTCCATTTAATTACAACGAAACATTTAATTGAAAACCCCCCATTAGAATTGGCGCGGTCTGTTTAAAGGAGCAAAACACAAGGACAAAATTTTCTACAAAAAAGATTATTGAGAAATTTTACACATAGAGAAAGTGCAATATTTCGTGCATGATTGGAAGTGCAATATTTTGCTAGGCCTAAGTCCCCTTAAACGAGTAACAAAAAAATATATTATTTGGAAGTGTCAAATTCAAGTTATATAAAAAAAACCAGTGCCAAATTTTAATTAATTAAAAAAAACAATATGTCGTTAGATCCAAACGAACAGTTGTTAAAGCAAAAACTTATTGCCAAAACAGTGGAAATTTCAAAATCCCTTCACTCATATAAAGGAGACTCAGACGTAGATGAATTTAGTATCCAATTAAACCAATTTGTAGAAGTAACTCAAACGGACTTAAAATCATTAGTAGACATGTTATTAATGAGACTTAAGGGGCAAGCACTAACATTTTTAAAACAAATAGAAAATACAATAGGGGAAGATATCAACCTTCCAATAAACTCAATAGAAAAATTGCTAAAAGCGTTCCGAGAAAGATTTGTTGAAAAAAGTTCAACACACAAATTAAAGCACGGAACTGTATGTTTCGACGAAACCCAAAATGTTAGAGAATACCTGCACAAAGTAATGGTATCCATTGAGGCTAAATATGGGAAAGAAACTGGTCCTTTATATGATAAAATTGTACTAAATGCTTTCTTGCAAGGATTAAGCCCCAAACTGTACCGAATGCTAATATCAAAAAATATTAAAACATTAGAGCTGGCAGTTCAGGAAGCAGAGAGAATGGTTGAAATTGACACGATTGTGGCAAATCACAATAAGTCAAGAATAAATAATATCGGAAAATCAACTCCGGGACGATCACGAGGAATTTCACCCGCAATTTTCTCGAGAGATAATTCACCTAAACCGAACCAAAATAGGTCCCCAACCCCGACCAGGCAAAGAACTGTACGTTTCGTACCCACGAATACGGCAAACTACGCAAACAACCCCCAAATTATATGCTATGCATGTAATAAACAAGGACATATTGCCAGAGAAGGCCGTACTAGAAACAACTATACACCAGCAACCCCCAGTTTTAATAACCTTTTGTTCGGGAGAACAAACTTAAATGCCAATGGGTCAGGAAGTTATAGAAATAACCCTCCACGTCTCCCATCGCTCCGCAACCCCTACCAACAAGGATTTGCGTATTCAAATCCTTCCCTCAACCGACAAAATAATTATCGGTTCCCCAACCCAAATGCGCGACAAAACATGTACCAATTTAATTCACGGACAGTGTATCCGACTAGATTTAACAGGAATACGAGCGATAACAGAGGGCATTTTTTCCCGACGGGAATTGAAAGAAATTTTTGGGAAACGAAAGAAATTTTTCGTCAATACAAAATGAACAAATGCCGCAAGCCGTCGGCACAAGAAATTCCAACCCACGCAACAATACGTGGCAACTAAGACAATCAAATGTCAATCAACTTGGAACTTCCCTAGCAAGTGAAGTTCCCACCGAGCCCCAATGTCAAACGCCAACCTATCAAATAAGTGCACAGGGAAACGAATTAGGCCCCCAAGAAAATTAACCGGGACCCTGGAGGCCAGTATTTTTTATAGGTCCCTTCCAGTAGTTGTACCTTCCTTAAGTGATAATAATGACATATTACCTATATTAAATAATTTTGGTGTTGCAAGTATTAATTTCAAAGCGTTAATAGATTCCGGTGCATCAGTTAACATAATAAACTCGAATGTATTTAATAGACTACCAGTATATATAAAGCGACGGAAACATTTCAATATTCCCAGTTTAACTAGTGTCACAGGACATAGACTGGAAGCAATAGGCTCCATACACCTAGACGTGACAAAAGATATTAGAATCTTTCCTACAAACTTCATAATATGCAAGAATTTCCCATATGAGGCTATAATTGGTGCTAATTTTTTAAAATCTAATAAATTGTTATTAGATATAGCAAATAACAGACTCATGTATCCATACGATCCTATTCTCCAACGCGTGGAGAGAGGGGAAACAACAGTAAACAGAATAAAGTCTTTTGTACCCCATCTCTCGTCCTGTGGGAGAAAATCAAGCAGCAAATGGATCGAGTCAATAAAAACAAAAATAGGGAAAATGCAAGAGTATAGGCAAACAGAAATAAAGAAAATAACAGAATTATGGAATGAAATAATAAATTCAAGTACTGTCCCCTTACAGCCAACCCCTAAAGCGGAAGACGTGACGCAGCCAAGCGCCAATCTTAACTTAATAGAAAATGACTCGGAAGAAAAATATAATGGATTCGCGGTGCGTAAAACAAAAATCCCCCCAAAAACGATGCAAAGAGTGCAAATCTCTCAAATGGTCGCCCCCGTAAATGACAATTCCGAAATTTGGTTTGCATCCCCGTGTAAAGAAATCCCCAAAAATCTGTTTTGTGAAGAACAGATAATTTTGTACGAGAAAGGGGAAGGTTTTATTTGGTTGACAAATGCACATGAAAATGATACTATTACATTAAAAAGGGAACATGCCTTGTTGAAATACAAGAGATTTCTGAGCGCAAACTAAACGAATGGAAAATCCCAAGAAAAGCTTAGTTAATAGTATTGGTGTTAGCAATCCAAAGAATAGGTACCCATTAACAAGATCCCAATTTTTGGAAAAATTTAAATTAGACCATATCCAAGATACGCAATTAAAAGAAAAATTATGTGAATTGCTCTGGAATTTTAGAGATATATTTTCCACATGTGAAGAAGACATTGGATTGATACCGTTCAATGAACACTCTATCCAAACTACAGGGTTGCCGGTAGCTAAACAGCCCTATCGCATCCCTCATCCCTACAAAGATTGGTTAAAAAAAATAAAATCCGCGAATTAGAAAGAAACAATATTATACGCCCAAGTATAAGCCCGTATTCGGCCCCTGTTATACTAGTGCCAAAAACAAACAAGGTCTTTAGGCTTGTAGTAGACTATAGAGCCTTGAATAAGCAGGTAGTTAGCGACAAATTTCCCCTGCCCCGAATTGATGAAATCCCAGACTCCATCTCAACCAAAAATAAAATTTTTTACATCTCTCGACCTTACACAAGGTTATCATCAGGTTAAGATAGCAGATAATAACGTTTATAAAACGGCCTTTTCGACGACTGAATGTGGTTCTTATGAATATTTAAGAGTACCCTTCGGACTCAAAACCAGTTCAAGTGCACTATGTAGACCTCTGTTACACTTATTGCGAGGTATAGAAAATATTATCCATTTCGGGGATGATGTGATCTGTGTAGGAGCAACCCCAGAGGACCATTTAAACACATTAACGAAAGTTTTCGAAAAATTCAGAGAGGGTAATCTAAAATGTAGACCTGAAAAAGTAAATTTACTTCAACCCGAAATAAAATTCTTAGGAATGATAGTGACCCAAGGTCAAACATCATCGGACCCTGAGAAGATAAAATGCGTGGAGAATCTCAAACCGCCAAAAACTATAAAACAATTGAGGGCTATTATCGGTTTAACAAGTTAGTTCAGAAAATTCATACACAACTACGCCCAAATTGCAAAACCCTTAACGGACCTGACTGAAGGGACCCACCAAAATACCACCTGGTCCAATGAAGCTCAAACTTCCTTAGACAATCTTAAGAAAGCATTTACTTCTGAACCAGTATTGTCGCTACCAGATTTTGAAAAAGGACAATTTGTAGTCACCACTGACGCCTCAGCCACGGGCATGGGTGCAATCCTTTCCCAATTAATCCCCATAGAAAACTACCCTGATCCCTTACAAAAACCCCCTCAGTATATAGAGAAAGTAATATGCTATTCAAGTAGAACTCTATCGAAAGGCGAAAGAAGTTATGCTGCAACGCAATTGGAGTTACTATCTATAATCTACCATTTAGACAAATTCAGACATTATTTAGTGGGCCAAAAGTTTAAGCTACGTTCGGACCATAAAAGCTTGCAGTACCTAAGCACATTCAAAAATCCAACTGGAATCTTAGCTAGATGGATAATGAAAATCCAAGATCTGGATTACGAATTTGAACATGTGACCGGTAAACAAAATGCCCCCTGTAACTACCTAAGTAGATATCCTGAGAATAACTCCTCAGATAATGAAACTAAACAAATGAATGCCATTTATTCCAGTAAACGAAAACATAAGAAGAATAAACCTAAAGTCCAAACAGAAGGAGACGAAGTCAATCATAGCCCATTTTCGATAGCTAACATTAAAAGAAACCAAGTTAAGGATGAAATGTGTTTGACTCTCATTAATTATTTTGTGAATTCCGATAATCTCCCCGATAAGTTCAAAGCCTTAAGAAGGGAAATAGACAATTTTTACTATGATTTGGACGAAGAAATCCTTTGCTGGATAATAACAGGTGAAACAAATAGAAATCAAACTTTAATAGTCCCAGTACTGCCCAAAAGCTTGATAATACCTGCCTTTGAATATTTCCATTCTGATATAGGTGGACACTTAGGAATAGCTAAAACCTTTCATAAGTTAAAACAATATTTTTATGTACCGTCGGCATTAACAAAACTTAAGGATTTTATAAGTACCTGTGAAGCGTGTAATTTAAGGAAAAATCCCCGAACGTACCCTAATCCCCCGATGGGAATAGTGCCAGTAGCAAGGTTTCCTTTCGATATCGTTTCATTCGATTTAAATGGGACTAGAGGAGGATTACCTGTTTCCAACAGAGGTCATACTTGCGTTCTTTCAGTTATAGACCACTTTACCGGCTTCACTTTTGCTAAAGCATTGAAAAACCAAGGCGCATATGCAACAAGTAAAGTGTTAGCAAAAATATTTTTAAAATTTGGCATCCCTAACAAGGTTATTAGTGATAACGGAACTAACTTCGTTTCTAAAGTAACCAGAGATTTAATGAGTTTCCTTAAAATAGAAAAATTATTAACCTCTTCTCACCATCCCCAAGCTAATGGAAAAATTGAAAGTAGGCACAAAATATTATCCAATGTCTTGAGTATTTATACAAAAGACAATCGAAACGATTGGAATCAATATCTACCTTACTTAACCAATGTAATTAATACCGCATATTCAGAAACAACTAATGAAAGCCCATTTTTTCTTTTATTCGGGCGCGATTTTAAAATACCTTATCAGGAAATTATAGAATCTATACTATATTACAATAATACAGAAGACTATAAGCAAGATTTTATAAATGGGATGAGGAAAACCTATAAAGTAGTTAGACAAGAGTTAGAAAAATGTAAGATCAACCAAGAGTTGAGAAATGAATCCAAAATCAAAGGGAACATAAATTTTAAGGTAGGCGACTGTGTTTATCTAAAAAATGAAGCAAAGGTAGAAGGCAAAAAACTTTCCAATAAGTATTCGGGACCCTACTGGATAATCAAAAAATACGACAATGATTTTCCTTTAAAATGTTAAACCCAGACAACAGAAGAACATATAAGGCGCATGTTAGCCGTATAAAAGGAGCCAAGTACCCAGTCAGATGGGCACCCAAACCCTCATCTTCAGATTCATCAAACGCGGAAAATGAGTTCCCTAGGTCAAGACTAGCCAAGTTTAAACCTTTTAATTTCAAACAAAACTATTTCGAGAATCAAAGCGACGAGGAAAATTTTGAAGAATTTTTAGCCATGAAAAATTTAGTCATCCCTAAGAGAATACCCTTAATACCCATACCAATAAGAACACCAAAAGGTCCAGAAAGTTCATCATCAGAGAGTTCGGAAGAGTTAGATTATACGCTGTCCCCAAAAACCCAATTTTTCCCCGATAGAATTTCAACCCCATGTCCCCCCAAAAGATTTCCAGACGACATGGTATCCCCAGCAACCCCAATAGAAAGGCCCCTATCGTTACAGGATGAATTACGCAGAGCTATGGAAACCCCGGGTGTAAAAATAAGGAAAACTCCACCCAGGGATACAAATAAAGGAAATACAAAAAATTTGAGAGAAGCTATGGACATTATCAATTACCCAGTAAAAACAAGGCAAAATACCTTGTCTTGAACCCAGGAATACCCTGAAGATGAAAATCTAGGACAATACCACCACAAAACGGTATCCAAAGTCAAGCCCAAGGAATCAGCTTCATGGCAACAAACCCTGTTACAAAAAATACCCCACCCCCCCAGAGGATATGGCATTCAAACAATGGAGACACTCTTCACAAACTTTCAACTCATCTCAGAGTTCCCAAGAATCTTTTAACTCCCCCGAAACAGGACTTCAGCGAGAGGGAATGGAAAATAAACTCTCTACCTCGAAAGGAGACGAAATATATGAAGCGAGTGCAGGTGACACTCCTAAGTCACAAAGGACCACCCCGAAAAGCCCCGATGATGAATCATCAGGGACTAGTTCTACTGAATCCGACGATGAATCAGCTCCTGATGAGTCCCAAGATGCACAAAAGCGAAAACCGGCTTCTACCGCGGCCCACGCGAAAGCGGCTAAAATAAAAGGTAAAAAATTCTTATTAAAACAGTACAAGAAATTTGACCTAATCTCTATGGGAAAGTCAAAAAAGAAAAAAACACCAGAAAGCGAACAGGAAGTTACCACGAAATCTGGCAGAGTAAGTAAAAAAGCAGATAAATGGAAATACGTCTAGGGGTCAGGTACCCCCAAAAAAACTCATAAACTAATATTGAGACGAAATGAGCAGCTTGAAAAAAAACCTTAAAAACAAAGGTATATGAACAAGATATTTCAATGAAAGCTACCCATAAAAGGTCGAAAGAAGTTAATAGTTAATTTTTCCAGATGAACTGAATCCCGGCTTGAAAAAAAAAGAAAACCCTGAAGATAGAACCAGAACAAGAATTGTTCAACCCCTCCTCCAAAAAGAAAAATACCTAGTGCCACCCCGTTACAGACAGAACGAATATGGACAAGTTATTTCAAATACGATCGAAACTTCTAGACGCCTCGGCACTATTGATAACTGAAAGACTGAAAATCTAAAATATGATGGAGGCTACGCTTAAATCTCTTAGTGAAGTTAAGGCTTCCCAAGAAAAAATGAACAGAAAAATAAATGAGATCCTAGTAACTAAACAAATGGATAAATTAATCGAGACCCAATTTGTGGAAATTAAGGAGCAGACTGCAAAAATCCAGAGTGAAATGGAATCAATAAGCGACGTCAAGCTTGTTAAGGGATATAATTATCCCGACAAAGTCCTAAAATTACAAGTATTATACAATAAAATGCAAGAAATTGGCAAAAAAGTGCAAGAGTACAGAAGCAGCACTGTTCTATCCGCGACAATAGCGATACAAGAAGCCCTGGCACCTGAACGAGTAAAGCTTTTAGACTTACAACATAAATACGACAACTTGAAGGCACAGAAAGAAATAATCAAACTCCAACAGGACAATTTAGAGAAACAACTGAACGAAAACAGAGTCGAAATTACCAGAGAATTACAAAAACAAAGAGAATTCTGCTCAAATTTAGATAAAATGGTTGCAACATATTTTACCGTTGAAATTGACCTACCCCTCAATCCCCATTTGAAAAATATTCTTGCTAACGATTACAACGAAGGACCATCACAACCCGCGTATTTTGCAATCCCAAACCAAGCCCGGCATCATCATACCAAATCCCAAGTGGAATCTATTCAACAAAATCCTCCAACGGACAATAACATAATTATGAGGACCCAGTACCCCAACGCCCAAGCAAATGTCACAACGGGCCAAGATTCCTCAGAAGTCTCTCCACCACAAGAAACGCCCAAAACACAACCATTACCAGACGATACGGAAAACTAAGGAATATCAATCATGGGAATTAATTGAACTCAAAAAAGGAGGTAAAAAATCCCTTTCTCGTTAAAAAAAAAAATTAAGTTCAATAAAGTGAAGTGGTTACACCTTATAGGATATAGCGTTTAACGATAAAATATAGTGAATAACCTAATAAAACGAGCGTAAACACGTTAAACTAAAGTATCCATGTTCCTGCTGACCAGAATATAATATTTTCCAAATTATAAAAAAAAAATATAATAAATAATTATATTATAAATAATCATAGAAGAGAAAAATGTAGTGAACAGCTGCCCTAGCTTTGCCAATCCAGGGCAGCCCCCGGAGTAGGTAAACATGAGGATCACTGGGGATCGTATGGCAGGCGATTGACCTCAGTGCACGAGGATCACTTCCATGTGCTGGGTTCAAGTATGTATCAATGCATAACCCCAAACCACGATAATTCAAAAATAACTTTTAATTTTAATGAAGTGTTCAAATGCCGATCGGAGGAGCCTTCGGTGTATCGAACCTTGGAAGGCTTAATTGTTTGTATTTCGATGTTTGATGAACTGAGAGTTCCTTTAGGATAAATTCTAACTCTTCAGAATTTAATCTTATCTGATAACCTATCCGGATACAAGGCATATGCAGTATTTTTACTACGGCAGTTCGACATTAGGATTCTTGGCTAACTGCTAAAACAATTGGTCAAATGTAAAACCTTATTTTAGTATTATCTTATCTTCATATCTTCATTTTAGAAGTATGTTTATCATCATTAGCATTATGATAATATCCACTAAAAAGACACTCAATGTTTGATTGCCTAAATAATAAATAAACGTTCCTAATATTAAAGCTAAAAAAAAAGACTTTAAGCCAAGTATCAACAAAAATAACATGCTTTCGAAAACCAATAAAATTGTCCGAATTTAATCACAAGAAAAGATGATCGGAAGTAGCCAACCTCACTCGCTGTAAAATTTATAAAATACTCGTCAACCTAAAAATAGTTATTCGACAAAGGAAATATGTACAAGTTTTTATCCCATTAATTACAACCAACGATGATCTTAGTAGGTAGAAACAATTTCCGTCAATCTAATAACAGAATCAAGTTTGAATAATCTCTCAAATTCTTTCATATAGGCCTACTAAAAGAAAAAAAAAAATTTTGTCGCCAAATATTTGAGTCGACACATGAACTCAAGAAGTTGGCAAAAAAACTCCTTAACAGAAATTAAATTTAATTAAAATTACATTTTCTCCTTGGCGAGTTAGATGGATCATTAATCCGTATCCAAGATATGTGATGTTTACGAAACAATTAAATTATCAAAATAAAAACATCCCTATTAACAAAATAAAAAGAAAATTAAAAGCAGCCAATGGAAACTGAAGGCAATTTCCAATTTTATAAATGGAAACTGAAAATGGAACAATGGAACAATAAATGGAACAATGGAAACTGAAGGCTTAAAATAAATTTAATTATTTAAGGACCACTGCAAATCACCACTGCAAATTATTTAAGGACCACTGCAAATTATTGCAAATCACCGCTGCAAATCACCACTGCAAATCACAGCTGCACCGCTGCAAATCACCGCTGCAAAGGACCACTGCAAATCACCACTGCAAATTATTTAAGGACCACTGCAAATTGCGAAAGGAGACAAAAAGTCTCCTTTCGCAATTTCTACCAAATTGATATCACTTCTCTAAGAGTTATAAGTTGCCTATGCAGTTAATGCGACTCTATGTAAAATGCTAATTCTTAGCAACCTATTCTCACAGTGAAATTCAAAAAGGGCTTTCGTGCAAAGTGTAACAAAACGCTAAACCCAATGTTGAAAAATCGACCCCATGTAAAACGTCGATACAACAATAAATCAAGGCCCGTAACTTCCAAATACTGTCGAAATAACAGAGATTTATGACAGCTTAGCTACCTAAGCAGATTGTTCTCGAATTAAAACACTTTCCCTTTTCGTTGCTTATAATAAGAGTAATTAACCCGTATACCGTGGTTTACTCTAAGCTACGTGGATTCCTATAACAAACAGTCATTTTGCTTGAAAACTAAGATCATAAGAATAAATCAATCAAAGTGCTAAAATGATCCTTAAATACCAAGAATTAAAAAAAACGCTAACTCCAATGGCAAAAAATTGACTCCTGTGTATATGAGATGATTGGAAAATATCGTTTGGTCTCAAATAATGATATCTTCAATATATTTTTACTTATATATTGATACTTGATTATATTTTGATCATATTTTGGCGTGGCATAATTCAAAATACATAAAATAAGTATAAAATACTGTTTCAAAAAAAGAATAAGCGCTAGAGAATTGACGCAAAACAAAAAAATCAGTAGCCCTGAACGGGACAAATAAACCAAAATTGTAGAATTTAAAAGACTAATCTTTGCACGTGCGTGTCAATCCATAGAAATACGATATAATTCAAAAAAGATAAGTTCGTAAATATAAACAAAACCTCAAGGGCAGTATAATATATAAACTTTAAAAGTAATCCCCGGAAGTGCGCAGGGCATGAGAAGACCTGAAAATGGCATTTTCACGGTCTCAGTCTCGTGATACTTTTGGTGTAATGAATTTCCTACGTGCCATAATTCAAGTTAAATACAAATATCTTGTAAGATAAGTGTGACAACCACACTAAATGGAATTGTTTCAACAAACCGTCCCCGTAACCTAGGACTAATCACGTGTCACTCGCGCAGATTAAACAGTCTTAAAAGACAAAATTAGGTACCTTCCATAAGTAAAAAAACACATGAAATTAGTTAAAAAAATTCTAAAATATCGTATCTGTGAGTCACAAATAAGACAAAACTAAAGAAGAAAAAGGACAAATATTGATCAATTTTTTTGACTTTTGATGGCCCTCTATAGCGAAAATATTTTTGCTGTCAAAAATTGTTGTACCATAAACTACATTTGCAACCAATATGGGTCAGAGCCTTGCTATATGGCTTTATAATATCTATATACGATAGGTAAAGGGCAAAATAATCGTCAAAAAAACCTAACAACAGCAGCAATAAATTCAGCAGCAGCAAAATTATCTTAAAACAAATCAGAGCGTACGAAAATGAACCGCGCAATTAAGGTATAAGAAAATAACCTGTAACAATAGGATTAACAAAACAAAAACTGTTCCCAAAACCAGATAATTCCTTAACTTTCAAGAAATTTTGAAATATGATAAAAAAAAATTGCAACCTGTAAAGCCAAATACGAAACTCGTCTAGAATAAAATTATTCGCTTACAATCCAGCAATCAGTCATATATTATATATATATATATATATATATATATATATATATATATATATATATATATATATATATATGATGCAAGTAGTTTACTAAAATAGCTTACCAAAAGAGGTAAAAGAATAAAGCCAATCATTGAAATCCTAAAATGTAGTATCTCGTAGATAAAGGAATTAGGCATAATATTTAGAGTGATACCAATGTGTATAACTAGGCTAATGTCTCTTTAATAACAGCAGATATTATTCTGCTTTAACAGTCAGACAATAAATAATAGACCTTGAAGAGGAGAGTCCGCAAAAAATTAATGCAATAAGCAAAACCCTTTCGTTAAAATGGAACTTTTGAAATTAAAATACGCTAAAGTACCTGTAAAAATAAGGCTGCGGTTTTAGCCTAGTTCTCGAGAGATTGCAAAAAATAGCGTAATCCAATTTCTATAGGTTCTCGCGAAAAACACAAATCCAGCAAAAATATCGTAATTCACAAACGCTCATATAAGGAGAAGGACAGTATTTAATAATTTTCACTAACCTTATAAACTGGTCCAACCTCAGATCCCTGCTATACTTTATCCTCCAAATAAGAAATGTAACATAATATTGTAAAAACATACTATTCAAGAAAGTCAAGCTTTAAGAAATGTATGTTATTCAAGAGTTCAAAACATTACGTAGTCATTAACGAACATAGATATTTGAACTAAAGTAGATAAAAATGAAATTAGTATTTATACACGAACACAAAGGACTCAGAAGTAGTTTATAAAGTAATCGAACAAAGAAACCAATTAACTAACCCGGAATCGGAAGGTGCAACAAATTACAAGTTATTGTAACAATTTGGAAGATGTTGCGATCCATAATTACCAAAACTGAATCTTCAAATCAAAATGCCGCAATAGAACACATAAAAAAAAGTTCTTGTACGTAATGATTTTGTTCTCATAAAAGTTAAAACAAACAAAATTAAAACAACTCATTTCGAATTGATTCCCATATTTTTTTGTTCGCATTTCCAACGACTTTATAACAAAAGACATTACATTACATCTTGTGGTAAATTATTGCATCCAAATTAGGTTAGACTGGTTTCAACCCGCCAATGAGTTCACTACAAAACGTAAACATACTTTAATTTTCATCTAGGAAATACAAGGGAAGTAAATTCAAATGCCTTATGACAAACTACAACACTTTTAGATAATACCGCACTTGAGAATAATTACCTCCGCCACATGGCGATAACTCCACCACGGGAGAAGAATGAATCGTCACCTTAAGAGTGAATTTGTTTTCCTTTTAACTAATTTGAACGGGAAAGCTTAATCTTGACTAACAAGCCTTTTGTATTCCAACAATTTAGCATAATTCTAAAATACGCTGAAATAAAGAGTTTATTCCTACATATTCTAAAGATACTATTTGAGTAAATATCAGTACACAGCTCTCCATTCGATTCAACTTAAACAATAGCTATCAGGATAAGCAATTAAGAAAGAATCGCCTTAAATATAAAATAAATTAACTCCCTTTAATTAATTGTGTACAAGGCTGAAGAAAGTAAATCAATAGGTATCTTAGTTGCAGTAATCAAAGCTAAATAAAATATGACGATAAATGAAAATGCGCTACAGTCTAATAGCCTAATTTTTGAAAGCCTTAAAAGATAAGTTTATATTTTCAAATTTTGGGCATAATGGAGTTTATTCACGCTGACAAGATATGCAATAATTACGGAGGCTTAAAAGGAATGTCAAAATTTTCTTTTTGTTAACTACAGATACTTATAAAATTGTTGGATATGAGGATTTCCCAAGTATGGAAATCGAATGCCCACTCCAAATTCTAAAAGAACATTCTAGAGCTCCTTCAAACTGATCGATTGTTATCGCATTAATTAAAATATGCTAGATAATAATATAATACAACCCTTTCCATAACGACTTAAGCTCGAAAGTCCACTCATAACCATGTAAAAGAGGCTTTTAGCTAAAAATCAGTAGTAATACCTCCCACACTTCGGGGGTGACAACAAAAGTTTTTGTTTACCTTCGATAAGTAGTAAAAGCTCAATGCACAAGGCAAGTCTCATTCATAAAAAACGAAACAAATAAATAATCAGCAAACATCCCCATGAAAGACGTTGAAACTGGTGTAGGAGGAACAATTCAAATATACATACGATACGCGATAGTGAAAACGGATGAAACCCCGGGCATAGGAGGTTAGAGCCGAGGATGTGCATGGTGTATATTGTCCCACCGCGCAAATACTTGACTCTCACCTTCTGTTGAGAAGGATTACACAAGTTACTGAATGAGGGAGATACCAGGCGTTGTAAAAGCTATTGCTGACTTGGATTTGTAACGTCTGCAGCGGGTTTTACGACTCCCTGTAGAACCTGGCGACTCCTTCTGGCGGAATTTTTTTGTGAAATTTAGGTCAATGATTTTTCGAAACTGGAGGGATGTATTTTTCATTTACCTGATGCTCCACTATCGGGTGAGTGGAAAATGCATCGTTCTATTGACTTTATTACGAGACGTGATTGCACAACAAGAAATCGCTCTACAAGCACTACAACTGCCTATTTGCCTAACTTCTTCGACAAGTGGACCCTCAAACATGAGAGGTGGTGGCCACAGGGGAATGGAAATGGGTCATTATCATCCCTTTGCCGTTCCCATTTGGCCCTGGCTCTTTATGATAAACAACTATACGGATACGAATAGTGATTACAAATCAGGGAAACCCTTAACTAATGGATAGATCCTCAGTCGTGAGGGAGTTGTGTTCCCGTTTGGCCCTGGCTCTCTATGAAAAACAACTATATAGATACGAATTGTGATTACGTAGCAAAGAAATAACTGACAAATGGATAAACCCTCAGTCGTGGGAAGCAATGGACAATCGGGTGGAAGTGGTGTAAACTACTATCTCTCTCCCACCGGATTAATCTCAAGCTACCTATGAGAAACCACTACCCAGTTATAGATGTAAACGATGAACAGTAAAGAACTATAAATAGCGGTTAAGTGAAATAGCCTTACAACATGGGGACCCGCTGGTCAACTGTTGTGACCTGTGGTGCGTTTTATCCCATGGGTCATAACGGTCTGGCCAATGAGCTGTTATGAAAAAATCAACTCATCCCTCTATGAAAATTAATCCGAAGGAATTACCCTATATAACCCCTTCCACTATAAGAATCACTGTAACAAAAATGTTACAGATGTGTGGATACATTCCGATACGTGGAGAATACTCTAGCTCCGTGTTTTTCACTGTTGATTATTTCGGGGAAAGACGCGTAGCAAAGGTATTTCTTACGAAAAACAACTCGAACAAGAAAAGGAACCCAAGGATACCTGTAAAGGTTAAATACCATAAATTAAAAAGACCAATTAAACAGCTATGCTTATTAACAAAGTCATCAAATTGTAAGTGCCTAACTATTGCGTAATCATTACTTAAACTGCTATAAATTAACGTAATTAGTTTAAAAATGTATTAATACTAAGTAACCATTTATTTTGTAATCATTGATAAATTTTATATAACAACACATTTGCAGATAAGATACATAAGTAACCATCGGCCACTGGTTAAGTGAAACGCTGAAACGAGCGGCTACAAGGTACGTTGCTTATATTAACCTAAAATCTAGTAGAATAAATTAAATAAAAAAAGTAATCATGATAAGATACCCAAGCCATCAACAATTAAATAATCGTCGACAAGAAAATGTAACCTCATGGAATCTTAAGAAAAGACATAGTGTAGATAACATTAATGATTCATTAAAGGAATGGGGACTTGTTGATAATTCATTAAAAGAATGGGAACTTATCAGAACAGTAGAAAATCTCGACTGTCCAAAACTATATTATCTTCTGAAATCTCGAAGGACAATCTTAGAACAAAAAATGATCCTAAGATTAATGGCAAACTTAGTTCGTTATAACTTTAGCGCGCGTGCAATGACGAGAACACTCGAACACACCAGACTAAGTGCCAACCTGGCCTTCTGAATTTTAATACAAAATATTCCAACAACAAAATATAGCTCGTTGCCTGATTATATCGCCGAAAATATTTGGTACGATCAGGACGATAACAACATAACTACAATTTGGCCCATTAGATTTCTCTCCATACTATTAGACCGAGGACATATGTTAAAAGGTAAAAGCTTTCTTAAAGACTTATAAGTCAACTGGGTAAATAACACGTATCTAAATCCAATAAACCCTTCAACGGGATCCGCTATTTTTTAAGTTAACCCAAGAGATTATAAAGACATAAAGAAAATAACCCTGAACTTTTTCCAAGACGACGAAAATTTTGGAACCAAAATATTCCCCGGCTTAGACGTAATCGTGCGCGAGCAACTGTGCTGTTGCCAATCACACGTAAACTTAAGCTTTCCCGTAGTGAAAATAATAAATGACCCATTGTCTTTATCTCAGCTGTGCCGGAAAATCACTCGACAATATATGCGAAGGAATGACATAACTGCAACATTGGAGGGCTTGCACCTCCCAAACCAATTATTAGTGTATTTAATGTACTTAAATATACCTGAAAGCGGTGAAAATGATATAGTATTTGAACTCAAGTTTCTCAGCTCAAATGTATCGTCATGGGAGAATTATCGACATGTCGATATGCTTATATCTCCAAGTTCAATGGCGGCACTGCCGGATGATGCACCCATATTGAAATTAAAACCCAATATTAGTGGAAGAAACTGCATATATAAATAACTTCGTAGAAACGAATAATAAAAGAACCCTCTAATATTACATGAAGTGTTATGTCTATGTAATCGAAAAAATGCATTATATGAATAAACCAGTAGTTTAGTAATATTTGTAATACTATGAATTAGAATGAGTTTCACGGGATCTAAATACATTGTTAATATATTGACAAAAAAGGTAGTTTCTCGAAAACCTCAACACTTTAAGCCTATATGGAACTCGTTATAAATCGAGCGCAAACTCGTTAAACTAGAGTACGGAACTTTAGGGAATCTAATTACGTTCGAATACACAAATAGCCAGGTGCAAGGTGGCACCGGTGAAAAAGTAGTTCAACTTCGACCTGAAGTTACCTTATTTTCCATTCAAAGTATACATTCATTATTGGTTAATATGGAGCTTTATATGACTCGAATTATGTCGAACGAATAAGTACCCGATGTATGAGGAAATACCGGCGAAAAGGTAGTTTGACCTCGACCTAGAGTGTACCATGATCATAACTAATCTAGAAAAATTAACTAGACAAAGATCAATAGAAACTACCTTTCATGGCCAAGGCAATTATCAACATAGAGTTCATAACTATAAAGAAAGCAAAAGAAAATCAGGGGAAGATATTTTCAAAAAAAAAAATGGAATGTCAAATATGATTTAAGGGACTCTGGCAAAAATCGTAAAGTGTTGAACTACGATTGGAAAATAAACCCAAATATCGATCCGTAACCGTAAAATTGGGAATAAATTTCAATATGAGAAAGGGTTAGTACCTTCAATATAAATAGAAGCCACGTGGCTAACGTGTTAGCTGTTCGCGTAATAATACAATCTATATTCAAAACCCGAATAAAAGCGAAAAAAAAGAAATATAAGAATAGATTACATTGCAATATAAATTAACACATATTAATTTTAGAATTAGACAGGAGGTGCGACTAACAAATGCCATCATAATTTTCATTGTTCGCGCAGTGGCCCAAGACGTCATAAAGCAGAGAATCATACCTAAGCATGGGAATTACCCCCAAAATAGTCATAGTGCATGGGAAATATGAATTCCCCTATTCACAAGGAGACCGAAGATTATCACATGCGAGAAACCAATGTTGAGCGTCTTCAGCTCATTTCAAGTGGAATATTTAGTCGTTTACGGTACTGGAGCTCATTGATTCACTAACCCTGAGGATTTTGTTGATCCAAGTTAAGGAAAAATTATGATACCACGGAGAGAGAACCCGAAAAAAGATCACATTGAGCCAAATGAGACGCAGAACATAAATCCAGAACTCCCTGATAACCCTTAAGCCAAAAAATAAGGGAGGACATGATCGAGCGAATGGGAGTAGAGGTCCTTTATTTGTGCCATGTCCAGTCCCAAATTTCTACTTGTTGTTTGTGTAAACCCATGCAGCTTCAAAGATGTATTTCTTAAGCAGCATGGACGCGCGTAAACAGTAAAGACTTGAAAATCTATAGTAAATCGAGACCTCTCATAAAACCATGTAACTTACCTCGCATGTAGTTATGTAATAGAAAAGTAAATGCTAAGGTAGATGAGTGTTGAATAACATTCAAAAATGTATTGAATATTGAACATGTACCAGATGCACATGTACATATGTACATATATACGCAGAATCGTGAAAATCTCATATTGTGTTATTTTTCGTAGACACAATCATTTTTCTTATGATTACCTAGCTTATCTCATAGTAAATTAGTGTTGCTGCAATATGCATGTAGAAGAATGAAAATTCCTTTTATTTATTTTATCTTTGAGTTGGACCGTACCCATGTTAAATTGATATTATTAGTACGACTAATCACAACTATTATTTCAAATAATAGTCCCCATATAATATCGTATAAATTGTGTATTATTGCTGTATGTGTTTTAACTTATGTAATTACAAAGAGCATATGATTCTGCCCAGATATTTATATTCCAGGAAGTAGAGTAATCAGTGCAAATTAATTATTGGTGTACCAGCACGCAACACGGATAAAACCCAGTAGCATTTACTCTCATCATTCGTCAACCACCGATAAGTACTCACCAAGGAAACCCCTGAAGACAATGAACTGATGACAATCCAAGTCACCCAAGCCTAGTACCAGGTAACACTACCCCAACCACCATCGGCGAACCAAGAACCCCATATATAGACATATATAAATCTGAATTAATGATTACCTAGAGAACCACCCCGACCGTGATGTCGTAAAACTACATAAAACCGTCGATAACTACCCTTAGACGGCAAGGTCCCAAACATAAAATCCTAAGGACCAAGAATACCCTGGAGCCAATCCCTCAAGGATTATATATCTTAAGCCCCAAACAGAGACAATATGTTGAACCAAGATCCCAAGTTTAAGTTTTGACCCTATCCAATCATTATTAGAAGTCGCAAAAAACCAAACCATCCCCAAGTGAAGAAGAACCTAACGCAATCAATTTTGCGGGAAATATAAACTGTACGTGCAAACTTTCCCAAAATAAAGTGTCAGAGAAGAAACCAAACCAAGTTATCTTAGCCATAATCCCAATGACCATGCCCTCAACGATGGTGTATCCTTAAAACAAGAATTAAAGACAATGCGTCGAATAAATTCTGAGACCAGGTTTCGACCCAACCGTAATTCCCCTTACATATCGCAACACAGCTGTTTATTCAAATAAAAGAAGGACTAAACGTGAACAATCCACGGGAAACATAGACTGTACGAGTATAAAATTTTCCCGAGAATAGAAGTGCCCAAGAAGAGTTACCCAGTCCAGCGATCAAGATACCCATGTTATGTAATTAATTCTACAAGGGTTATGTACCCAGAAAACATTTCAACGAATCTATAACATCAACCCCTCGCATATGAATTGACAAACCACGCACAGACAATTTTGTACAAGTATTCATACTTATGGACAACATAAACGCTTATCCCAAAAGTGAAACACCACGAAGACAAACCATAAACAATTAGCCAACCCAGTAATTAATTGAACGGAAGCGCAAAGTAAAGTGACAACTTATGTGAGTATTATAGACACGTAGAATGATGAAGTAAGTGTGAATCTTATGTATCTAACTGTAACTTTATTGAATATTGAGAAACTTTTCATAATCAGATGAAAACAAGTGTAAATTACCCCAGTGTCGCAATCAAACATTAAGATTAAACCTATCATATGTCAAACCTTTTATTTGCAAATTATTTAATTTATATGTATTAGTTTTCTTGAAGTCAGTTACTTATCATATCATTATAGCGTAAGGTGGAAGTATAGTCAAGTATTAGAAAAAGCAAATATATACCATTTTAAGTGATAAAATAGTCGCAAAGGCAGTACTTAATTAGTTAGAACCATGTAGAATTATTAGCATATCAGGTGAAGGAATTTTGATATCAGGTGAAGGAAATAATAATTATTACGTAATCATATAGCCTAATGTATTAGTCAATAGAAACTCTTTGGCCCTTTTACCAAGTAGAGTGTATAGGTGATGGACTTTGAAGTAATGTCTTAAAATATGTAGTCTGATAAAGAAATCGGGAATTTGAAGAAAAAATATATATTTTACCAAAGCTAAGTTAATTCAAGTAACAAATACCAAGTAAAAATTAGAAAAAAATGGAAGGCGAGATCAAAATTTGAAAGAGTTGAAAGAGTAGGGTAACACAACGATGAGGACATCATTAAGAATGGGAAGAATTATATGTAATGGAATCAATTTTCAAGACCCCTAAATTTTCTAAGTAAAACAAAATCGCCCAAAATATGAACCTAAAAATTCAAGTAACACTTAATTGTCAAATTTAAAAAGTAGCGAAACATTGTATCACAATTTCAACTCTATGGAAAAAATCGTTCCCACGAAAAAGGCAACAGCAATAAATATTCAGCGTGACCAATTGTACATGACAGGCAACCAACCATGTAATTTAAATCTTGAGTTTGAATTTCCAAACGGTCAAGAGAAGGTAGTAATTATTATACAAAAAACGGTCACTTGTAATACAAAGTAAAACTATGTATTCCGCTGTAATTACAAGGTAAAAACTTTGAAAAATAGTTTCTTGAAATACAAAAATAAAACTATGTAGTCCACTGTAATTACAAAGTAAAGCTTTAAAAAATAGTTTCTTGAGATAGGAAAGTAAAACTATGTAGTCCGCTGTAATTACAAGGTAAAAACTTTAAAAAATAGTTTCTTGAAATACAAAAATAAAACTATGTAGTCCACTGTAATTACAAAGTAAAGCTTTGAAAAATAGTTTCTTGAGATACAATTTAGAACTATGTAGACCGCTCTAATTATAAGGTAAAAACTTTATTTCGCTAAGAAGAATTTCAAAGTGAAGTTTTGAAGAGTCATAAATCGTATCAAAAGTTAGTTAAAATCGACTAGCTGATTGGTACATCACTGTCCAATAATAATAGAGGACATAGAATCAGAACCAATAGAACCAGGGTACTGTGCTTTTCAGCAACGCCTGAACGTAACCTTAGGCGAAATCTCAGGGTATAGTACTTTCGAAGTTAGCAAGTGAGAGTTCGTCTTTTTGGAGTCTACGGTCAGTCTATTATGAACCTATGATCAGTTTTATGTGAATCTAGAAACAGTCTTATGGGAGTCTATTCGCAATTAGAATGAACCTCTAAAAACATTTATTACCAGTGAATTATCTGTTACTTGTATTGCCCCAGTCAACAACTTTATCTTAGTGTCTTTGAATGCGAAGTGCTTTTGGTATTCCCGTCAAGCTTTGTACCGATCATGTGAGTAAAAATAAATACATTACTTTCTTATCTTATTCTCTTTATGTTAGTATTTCTCAAGATAGTTTGTCCTTGTGGCTCCAATCGCTCTCAAGGGAACCCGAATCCTTACAATATGATTTCGACTCAGTATGGCCTCTAATATATGTTCCCCACTTGAACCGCTAATTTAAGCTCCCCACATATGAAGTTCCCCCTCAGACTTGTCAAAACATGGAGTGCTATCATCAGACAGATGAGACGTTTCAAATGAACTGTCACTTGCCACAAATTGGAGCACAATCACAATTGACTCACAGCAGAGGAGATTCTAAGGGGTCAGACACTTTTTTGGGACTAAACCAAATCTGCTTGCCTAGCAGCTCATTGTAAAGCTCTTTTTTTTCTGATTCTTAATATATACATCTTATCTCGTTTAGAAGTCTCTATTTCAATTTAATTCCCAAATATAGTTTTTCTAAGAAATTCAAAATCCTTGTCTTACAAAAAAGCATTCGATGGCATTGCTTTGGCTTATTATGCTCTATGAAGTTTTTATGAAGTTGTAGATTTTATTATGCTTATTATGTTTTTATGAAGTTAAAAATAATAGCCCTTAGATTTGTCATAAAATTCAATATTTTTCATTACTACAACTCTTTGTGACTTTCTTAGTTAACCAGGGTGATTTTCTTATCGTCCTAGTCTTAAATTTCCATCTATAAGGTCAAAGAATGAGAAAAAAGGTTTCCATTCATGTCAAAACGTGGATTGCTATCATTAGACAGGTGAAACATTTCAAATGAGCTATCGCTTGCCACAAATCGGAGCAGATCCCAATTGGCTCATAGCGGAGGAGATTCTAAGGGTTAGACACTATTGTTTGGGACTAAACCATATCCGTTTGACTAGTAGCTCATTTTAAAGCCCTTTTTTCTCTGATTCATATTGTATATGTATTAACACGTTTAAAAGCCTTGAAATCAATTTAGTTCCCAAATAAAGTTTCGATGGCCTTGCTTTGGCATATTATGCCCTATATAATGTTTTTATTATGGGAAAAACAATGGCCCTTACATTTTTCATAAAATTCAAAATTTTCTTCATTGCTACAACTCCTTGTGACTTTCTTATTTAACCAGAGCGATTTTCTTATCGCCCTAGTCTTAAAATTCCACTTATAAGGTCAAAGATTGAGATAAAGGTTCCTATTCATGTCAAAATGTGGAGTGCTATCATCAGAGAGATGAGAAATTTCAATTGAGCTGTTACTGGCCACAATTCGGAGCAAAATCACAATTAGCTCAGAGCAGATTCTAAGGGGTCAGACACTATTTTTTGGGACTAAACTATACCTGCTTGACTAGTAGCTCATTTTAAAGCTCTTGTTTCTCTGATTCATAATATATACGTCTTACCGAAGACTTGTATTCAATTTGTTTCCCAAATAAAGTTTTTCTAAGAAATTCAAAATGCTCGTCCTACAAAAAAGCGGACAATGGCCTTGCTTTGGCTTAATATGCCATATACGGTGTTTTATTAATTAAAAAACAACAGCCTTTGGATTTGTCGTAAAATTCAATATTTTCCCCATTGCTACAACTCTTTGTGACTTTCTTATTTAACCTGGGCGATTTTCTTATCGCCCTAATCTTAAAATTCCATCTACAAGGTCAAAGAATGAGAAAAAGCTTCCTATTCATAATAAAACGTGGAGTGCTATCATCAGACAGATGAGACATTTCGAATGAGCTGTCACTCGCCACAAGTCGGAGCACAACCACAATTAGCTCATGATTATTAGACTTCTCAACAATACTCGATTAAATGGCTGTCAAAATATGGACTTCGCGCCCTGGTTGGACTGGGTTTGCTCTATATAGCGTATTAATTTAGTGAAAAATTATAGAAAAGTCTTAAATAATTTTTGTTTTTTTTAAGTGAGAGTTGGAAACAACTTTAAACCTTAAAATCGTGAGAATGGGGTATACCCCCTCTCCAACTCTCGCTCTTTACACTAAAGTCTTAAAGATTTATAAAATTAGTCCTCATTCAAAACCAACGACCCTTTCTCGAGGTAGAAATAACAATATTTTTTCGAGAGATTCCTTGCTTAATTATGACTCCATTCCTTCATTTTAGAAATAGGAGTTACATTTCCACTTGGGAGTCAAATTCCTTCTGTTTTATTTAATTTTACGCTTATGTTTTTAAGATGATTTTAATTGTAAGCTATACTGAAAGTTACTGATGTCACAACTGGTGTAAGACTATGGAAAGATTTACAGATTGGTTTATTGTTGTCAGGCTACATACTCAATTTTGACTACAAAATCAATATACGTATTTCTTATACTCGACTTTTGTGTTTTTAGTAAAGTGATAGTTTTCTATAATCCTAGAAACACAGGGAAACATAATTAATTTGTTTATCTGTATTAGTTTTATTGATATATATTGGATAGGATGTTAAGTAATAATTGTTTTCCGTTTTAAGTTTCAACTTCGCTCTTTACTTCCCTCGGAAAAATGTTGCTGTTTTTCAAATTAATATGTTACAGGTGACATTCTGCAAATTCTGCTAAAATTATTCAATGATACGTCTATGGGTTTTACAATTTCTGCGAAGATTTGGGCTTGCACTGTATTGCTACTTTCGTCATCTGCCAAATTGTCAGTTATAATTTTTTCGTCTCTGAAATTTAAGTGGGGATCGTTGAGTTAATCTTCACACTCCAAATCAATAAAGCTGCAAAGAAAACTATAAATTGAAAGCACATCGGCCCGCAATTCAAACCATCTTCTTGTTTTTTTAACTTAAAGGGCCAAATTTTTGTAAATCGGAGATTTCATCAAGAAAAACGTTGGAAAAGTTGCCCAAATATATGTCTTCACCCTGTAAAGGCTAAAAAAAACGTAACTCCTGCTCTGACTATCATGATTGCAGCTGCAGCTGCAACCTAGTAAAGAGCGAACCACAGCCCATAGTAATCAAAAGTTGAAAAACGTGTTTTCAAAAAAAACTTTCTACTGAAAAAAAAATTTCTATTTGACATTGAATCAGGAATGGTAACTATTGTTTCGGTTAATCTTAGAAGTAAAAGTTTATTGCGAAAAGAAATTTATGGTGATTTCGAAAAGGAGCCTGAAACCCCTTGAACAAGGCGTCAAATCGAAATATAAAGTGTACCATTGGAATCAGCATGGTCGAAATCCTTATGAATGATAATTACAGTCCCCCACCTTGAACACCAAGGAAAATGACTTTTTTGCATTGGTAGCACTGATATGTCTCCCTTTTTTTTCTTTCTTTTTTTCTAGAAGTGCTAGGGGGTGGCCACAGCGTCATAGAGAGGTGTGTAATAGCTAATTCGAAAGGGAATTAAATTTGTAAGTGCCATTTTTAACTGACCAAAAAGATTGGAGGGCAAATAGTCCCCCCCCTCCCTACAGGCCCTCTCCCCCCAGCTAGTCCTATAAAAATTTTGAGATAGCCATTTTGTTTAAAATAGTTCAAAGTTCCAATATATATGGTTTTGATGATGATATGGCCCTCCATAGTCCCTGGGAAAGGGCTGTATGTGTTACCGGGCTTATCGATATTGCGCTTATCGGTATCGTGCGTATTGGTATCGCATGTATCGTATCGGGAATATCGGTATCCGCTGTTGTTTTTTCCGTCATTTTCTAGGCTCATTTTTTTTACAGCATGTCCCGGCAAGGTATCATGGTTGCAGCGACACTATCTGACACTGACTCAGGAACGTTAACTATTATTTCGGTTCGTCTTAAAAGTAAAAGTTTATCACGAAAAGAAATTTATGTTGATTTCGAAAAAAAAGCCACACCCTTCGAACATGGCGTCATATGAAAATGAATCTGTCTCCCGTTTTTTCTTTTTTTCAGCAGGTCTAGCGGGCTACCAGAACGTCATAAAGAGATTCTTAATGACTCAATCAAAATCTATTTCTCATATCTACGTGCTTCTTATAAATTTTGCCATCTGCAAGTGCCATATGGCACTAAAATGGCACTTTTTGTGCTATTTCTCAAAGGGTGGCACTAGCAGGCTACCAGAACATCGTTGGCAGATCTTTTATAGCTCATATAAAAGATATTGCACATATCTACGTCTTTCAGAGGTGGACTGGGAGCGAAAAGCTAAGGGGGCATTTGGGTTAAATGGCCCTACATATGGCCCTCCTTATACAAGGAATTTGTTCGTGTTTAATCAGAAAGGGCCTTGAACAATGAGTGTAAATTGCGCTCCGCGTCATTCTCAATGAAATTTGCGCCACCAGGCGAATTAGTAGGCTACTACCCGCTAAGTAAGAAGTAGGCTTACAGTAGGAAGAGGACAGATATCGCTAATAATTTTTTGTGCCAGATCTGCCTGATGCTCGGTTGGACTCGGTGTTGCCCAGGTTTCCACACAAAGGGAGAGCGGCATCGTATTTTCAGCTGTATAAAATTTTCAGCTTTCGTCCTGCATCATGGAAATCTGGGCCAAAGAACATTCACGGTATTTGTCCTCTTCAGAAGGATGTTTAACACCACTGAGAGTTTTTCGACTTTCCATCAGAAAACAAAATATATATTTTGATCAGATACAGAACAAATTAACTGGACTAAAAGGGGAAAAAACTACTTCACTGACAAAAGCGATGTTAAAGTCTTCGAATCTCTTTTCACGTCTTCTAAAACATCTTTAAACTGCACTGAATCAAGCAGCTCCCGCTCACATGACATCAACATGAATGCTTCCAAGAGATCATCTGATATTGTAGCTCTTAATCTTGTCTTAATGAGCTTCAGTTTGCTGAAGGATCTTTCACAGCTGACTTGCGAAAACGAAAGCGTTAGCAGATATACGTAGGCCATAAAAACTGAAGTGTAAGCTGATGAGCACAGATTGAGCCTTAATAGCAGTCGATACACGCAAATTATGCAGTTGTTGCACAAACTGCAGGAACTTGAATCTCGCACACCAGCCCCTCCACATTCAGCTCCAAGTTCAAGTCCATCCTCATATTATGCACCAGGCCTATCCCGGCTATTTTTACAACCCGTGCTGATAATTTTGTCGTAAACTGAGGCAAAGCTTTTCAGCTTTGACCTTAGCTCGTTATGAGAAACCTTCGCCATCTCTGAAACGTTTTCGAAGGGCCGACTCTGGCATTTCACCTCGACAGACAAGGCTAAACGTAGTAGGCTGCAAGAAATAAACGTCGGAAATAAGCTGTTTGTTGTCAGAAAATCTTTCTTTCAGGCTGGTTGCTATTTGGTCAATTACTAACCTGAAGATTTCGACTCGAAATCGCTGCTCTTGATCTTCAGGTCGAGAATCTTTTGCCATTTCTCCCGGCATGCACTTTTTCTTGGCAACGCGACAAGCTGGTAGCTCAGAGCTAATTTCAAGGTCCAATGAAGTGGTCTCTAGAAGGCCTTGGATCTTTGACACGAACTTGGAGGCGTTTTCTTTGACGGTTTCGAAGGAAATGCTCTCTAGATCATTTCTTGCTTTATCAACCATGTTCCAGGTCGTCAAAAAGTCCAATCCTTTTGTCTCGAGATACCTTGAAATAGGGCCAATGACTTCAAATACAGCAAGAAACAAGTGAGCGGCTAAGATTGTTTTGTACTCCGTAAGCTTACTCAGCAGTGAGTCGGCTTCAGATGAAGTTTTTGAGTCGAAAGAACTGCTGTTTTCCACTGAGGACAAAACGTGCACTGCATCTAAGTACAGGCAATCGTCACCGGAAAACATCCAAACAAGTGACTTCTCTTTTGTCCACCAACGAGTTTCACCGATTTTCTGTAACCTTTTCAACTTCGAGTGTCCTTCTTTTGTGTTCTCTACTGGTTGTCACCACAGGCCCATTCGTTTGTGCGACTCAGCAAAGAAACATGAAATTCTGCTCATGGTACCGAAGAGATTCCTCGCCTCTGTTGCAGTGCAACAATCAACGACGCAAAGGTTTAGAAAGTGACTGTAGCACCAGATATAAACCGAATCTGGAACGCGGTTTTTAATGTGAGAACTACTACTACTACTACTAACAACTCACCGCAGCACCAAGCCACCTGAGGCCAACACAGCTACGCACGCTCCTCCTCCATCCCAATCTATTCAAAGCCTCCCTTTTTACACCCGCCCACGAAGTTCCCATTTCCTTTAAATCTTTCTTTATGACGTCCTCCCACCCCAGACGGGGACGACCTGCTTTCCGTTTAGCCCTAGATGGTTGGCCGAAAAGAACAATCTTCGGCAATCTGTCATCCTTCATCCACACAACGTGCCCTAACCACCTCAACCTTTCTTTCATTATAGCCCTAGAGAGCGGTATTGAGCCACATTTTTCGTATAGCCTATTATTTGAAATACGGTCAGTCAGCCGGGTACCCTGAACAATCCTTAAGCAATTTCTCTGGAAAAAATCTAGCAAATCTTCATCCGCATTTCGGAGCGTCCATGCTTCAGAGCCATATTTGACCACTGTCATCACTGCAGCTTCTAATATTCTAATCTTGGTTTGCAGACTTATCTTCCTGTTCTTCCAGACTTTTTTTAACTGTGAGAAAACACCCTGAGACTTGGCTATTCTATTTTTAACATCTTCACTGTTCCCACCATCTTTACTAATAATACTACCAAGGTAAGTGAAGCTGCTCACCTGATCAATCTTTTCATTACCCAACGTCACCTTTTCATCATCACTTATTCCTAGCCTTAGTGACTTAGTCTTCCTAACATTAATTTTCAAACCAATTCTAGCACCCTGAACTCGCAAAACCTCTAAAACTTCATTCGTTTTGCTCACACTTTCATCTAGGATGCTTAAATCATCAGCATAATCCAAGTCCAGGAGACTTTTTCTTCCCCATTTGATTCCGTGGTCTCCCATTGCCTTTCCTGTGCTCCTTGAAACAAAGTCCATCAAAATAATCCATATAAAGGGGGATAGAACACAACCCTGCTTAACTCCAGATTTAATACAAAACCAGGTGCTAACCTCATTCCTACCTTAACCGCAGCAGTGTTATCCTCGTACATAGCACTAATCACTTTAATGTGTTTGTCTGGTATACCGTACAAGGATAAAACCTTTACTAAAGCTCTTCTATCAACAGAGTCGAGCGCTTGCTCATAATCTATAAAACTGAGGACCAAAGGTGTTTGAAAACTCAGGCACTTCTCAATTATTACCCTAAGAGTGAAAATTTGGTCGACATATCCTCTACCTTTTCTAAAACCGCACTGCTCTTCTCTTAAAACTTTGTCTACGGCATCTCTCAGTCTAAAAAGTATCATATTACTAAGTAATTTGCTAGCTACAGAGACCAGACCACAATTACCACACTCACTTTTATCACCTTTCTTATAAAGTGGCTTAATTAAGGTTTTCCTAAAATCGTTAGGTACTTCCCCTTTTTCAAAAATCATATTCACAATCTTCAATAACTTATTTCTAACCTCAGAGCCACCATATTTAAGAAACTCATTTACCACCCTATCAGCATCTGGAGCCTTATTATTAGTTAATCCTTTCAGTACTGTTGCTAATTCCTCCTCACAAAACAAATCTTCCTTCACATCCAAGGTATCACAAACTTTTTCATTTTCCTCTATATTTTTTCCTGCGACTCTATCTCGGTTAAGCAAGTTCTCAAAATGTTCGGCCCATCTCTCTTTAGTTTTTTCCTTATCGCTAATTGCGACCCCATTCCTATCTTAACTGGGACAAGTCCGGATTGACTACTCCCTCTCAATTTGTTAACGTGCCAGTACAATATTTTACTATTATGCCGTCTAGCTGCATCTTTCAGATCCTCGGCAATTTTATCCATGGCCTCCACTTCACACCTCCTTAGTTCATATTTTAATGCTTTCTCCACTTTCTTTACAATTCTTTTGTTTTCATACGATCTATCACTCAGATAATTCTTGTACAAGTCCTTTCTCCTTTCTATTGAACATAAAGCTTTTTCACTAATATTCTTAGCTGCAGTTCTAGCTTTCTTCCCTAATACACCTTCCGGAACTTCACAAATTATTTTTCTAAAATTATTCCAACCATCTTCCACATTATCAAATTTTAAACTCTCAAGTTTAGTATTCAACTGTTCCTGGAAAGTTTCTCTCAAATTCTCATCCTGGAGTCTACCAACATCATAACTTCCAGGGAGGTAGTTACCCTTCCGATATTTCAGCTTTAAATTAACCCTTGACACTACTAGATGATGATCTTTACTTTTAACATCAATAAAAGCACTCCTATATACCCTAGTATCTTGTATTGCCAGTCCTTGCTCTTCGATCTTGGCTTGTAGAAGTTCGTTCATACACTTGTCACTGGAATCTTGGACAGGTACGACAGCAAAGAGCCATTCGTGAATTTCATCGTCTTTCACAAATCTTAACACGATAGAAGCCTGGTCCACCACCCCAGCGTCTTGAGTTGTGTCAATTTGAATGATGTACCTTTTTTCACCGATTTCGTTCACTATAGCTCTCCGCATGTGTTTCAAAATTCTCCTTATCACTTTTTGGACCGTCGTCTTGGAAAGAAAAGTGACGAGTGAGCCACGACCCTTAGCTGCGTCTCCGGATTTTCCGCTCGCATCCATGTTCGATTTCCTTTTTCTGCTATCCTCTATTGCTTTTTCCAGATGTTTCTTAAGAGGGACGTCATATTTCGAAAGCAAAAGTATGACCTCAAGGAAGTTTCCGTGGTTTATTCCCGGCTTTGTTAGAAGCTTAAGCCTCTCCTGGTCACCATGTGCTCTAAAAGGTAATCCTTGTTTCCCCAACAGCTTCACGACCTCGAAAACGCAATTCAGTACTTGAATGTTTTGCAAGATCTGTTCTTTCCGTTTACTGGATAAAGCGCTGTTTATGTACCATCCAGTGTCTCGGCAGTTTTCAGCTTGAGCATATGCTTGAGCCGCAGCGATATGACCTTTCGACTTTTCATGTGCCTGGATTTTCTCATGGGCATGCCTAAAATTGGTGAACCCAGAAACAAACTGCGATTTTCCGTCGGAAAGCGCGATGCATATGCTGCAAAGAATTGATTTTACTGTCATCTCTCTAGTTTCAAGAGTAACCCAGGATCTTGAGACGGAACCAGTGGTAAGTTTCCGGTAGTAAATTGAAGCCAAGTCAAAGCTAGGCTTTTCTATTTGAGGTGGTGTTGGCTGGAACGGATGTGACCTCATGAAATTTAATTTCTGAGCTAGTGTCGAATTTGACGGTAAAGAGTAGGACATAGACACGCTTACTGGCAAAGGTGGTTCAGCATCAGCTAGCTTTGCGTCCGAGTCACCACTTCCAGTTTGGTTCGGCTACGGAGTAAATTCCTCTGCTACTGGCTCCACTGGTCTGGAAGGCGTCACAGTATTTGACGATGTTGGCTCACCCTCCGTTGAAACTTGGTCGATGTCGTGTGCTTCTTCGATGCGGTTCTAAAAATAGAATATAAGCATAAGAACACCCAGGCACACAAGCAGTCAAGGTAGGGTTAAGTTCTCAAGACTTCTGTAAAATGTCGCAGGCACTGAAGCCAGGACACTGAATCTTGGTTCAAATTCACTTTTCGACCACCCGCCAACCAAAACCAGGTTTTATCAAGATTCAATGATCGGATAGGATTTTTCCACAGTCCAAAGCAGGGTTGCCAACTGGACATATTTTATGTCCAAAGGACATATTTCTATATGCCTGGACATAATGACATAATAGGGCGAAAAATGGACACATTTTAGACATTTGGAACATAAAGTGGACACATTTCCAAATTTATGACATAAAACAAATTACTTTCATAAAAAAATGTCACTCATCACCAAATGGGTGCTAAGACTTATATCTACTTATTTTTTAAGCTCTGTACTGTATTTTCCGGGGTTGCTTGGTCTTCCCTGAAGCAAACTTTCTGAAAATGCCTTCAAAATTCTTTCACCTATAAATGGTATTATTAGCCCTGATTTTTACTCCCACGGTCAAGATAAAAGACAAGCTGTCGCCTTTTTCATATAAACTTACTTCCGGCTTCCGAACGTCACACAAAAACCTCAATGAAAAGTTACTAAAATGAAACCTTTCTATTGTTGATGGTCTGAAATCAAAACAAAAGCCAAGTTGTCAAACACCCGGGGTAAATTCCTTCAGTTTGAAAATTTTCATCGCGGGAAAGGAGCTGAGAGAAATTTCAGTAAGTAAAAATTTAATTTCAGGTGATATAGCTAGGTGATCAGGTAAATTTTTCGCAAATAATATTATTGACTTACGAATAAAGTAAACATGCCAATCGATGCCTTTTTTATGCTATTTCCAAATATAATAATAATCATTTTGGTCGGAAATGAATTTTACTCCCACCCCTATATATGCCAATTCAGGGCATATACTTGAACATTAGGGGGGTGGGGGTAAAGTTTAAACTTACGTCCCATTTGCATCAGAAATAAAATTTACCCCACCCCACCCCTAATGTGCAAATATATACCCTGAATTGGTATATATAGGGATGGGGTTAAAATTCATATCCGGCAAAATGATTATTCTATTTGGAAAGAGCATAAAAATAGGCATCAAGTGGCATGTTTACTTTATTCGTATGTCAATAATATGAACTGCGAAAAGTTTACTGACGCATCTCCATGTCTGGTTTCCTTATACAGTATATAGCGGTGGATACCGTATAATGCATAAGTACCTATATATACATATAGTAGTAAATATATATAGTATACATATATGCTGTATATATTTACTTAGTTTATAATACTATAAAGTAATATATATATAGTATAAGCCTAAAATTGGGGCTATTGAAGAGGAGATATGTTAATAAGACAGTTTATATTTTTATAATATGCAAAAATTTTATTTATCAAACTTTGAAATTGATTTCGCTATACTTACCTCATATATATATATATATATATATATATACATGTATATATATATATATATATATATATATATATATATATATATATATATATATATATATATATATATATATATATATATATATATATATATATATATATATATATATATATATACATATATACATATATATATATATATATATATATATATATATATATATATATATATATATATATATATATATATATATATATATATATATATATATATATATATATATATATATATATATATATATATATATATATATATATACATATATATATATATATATATATATATATATATATATATATATATATATATATATATATATATATATATATTATATATATATATATATATATATATATATATATATATATATTTATATATATATATATATATATATATATATATATATATATATATATATATATATATATATATATATATATATACATATATATATATATATATATATATATATATATATATATATATATATATATATATATATATATATATATATATATATATATATATATATATATATATATATGGCTTTCGGGTACTTTTGATCTGACGTAACTTACGAATCAACTTACGTAACCCCTAATTAATACCTTGCTCTTTACGCCAAAATTCAAATTTTCTTCCAGTTTTCTAAGAATGGCCCCTTAATCACAAATGCCGTTAATTAGAATAAATAGCTCTGATGAACCTAAAAAAAAAATATTTAGCGCAGAGCGAGGTAATGACTAGGGGGCGAACCCAATCATGTACGTTTTAATTTCTGTTTGTTTTAAGTTTTGGTGTTGCTCCTTACTTTTAGTTGAAAAAATTATTTTTATTTTATTTCTTATTGTTTTTTTAAATAATGCTGGGAAATCCGGCGCCCCCTTCATAGCAATGACCCTTCCTCCGTGGAAAGATCCTCCTACGTAAAACCTGAACCCCCCCCCCCAACTACCAGAAAAAAATTGCCCTGAAAACTTCTGTATACCTCCCAATAACCAATATTATATGTAAACATTGGACATAGTTCATAACTTGCAGACCGTCCCCCGGAGACTGTGGGGGTCATCCTCAAAGACATAGTTATTGTATTTTTCGAACATGCTGAATAAAATGGCTATCTAAAAATTATGATTCGGTGACTTTGGGGAAAAAATGAGCGGGGGAGGGGGCTTAGTTGCCCTCCATTCTTTTTGGTCACTGAAAAACGGCATTAGAACTTTTAATTTCCGTTCTGAATGAGCAAATCCATCAGTTTTCTGGTCTGCCCTAAGAAAATGTAAGGATGCCAAGGATAAAGAAAATACAAGGATCTTTGTGATTTTATGCTAACGTTATGTGGCCTGCCACACTCTTCAGCAGCTGCTAAAAGACAGTTTATGCTACTTGGTAACATCAAAACCAAATTACGGAATGGTCTTCTAATGTAAACGACTAGTTGTTTAATGCATGTCAAACAACTAATTTGGCGTTCTGGAACGTTGCTGGAATCCTGGATTATACATTTTGAAATGCGCAAGAAATACTCCGATTGGCAAATAGCTAGCAAAGGAAGAAATAAGGGTGACTCTCATGCTGAACATAATTTTCGAGATGAATTCTCGCTAGAAGACTAATCTTAAGCTCCCACAAATTATTTTTAGTGTTTACTTGTTTTTATGAGTTTTGTGCTTGTATTAAATGGTTTTTTTCGTTTTCAATATATTTGATGTTGACTAGCCGCTTTGAAAGATGTTTCCAAAGCGTCTTTTGGTCAATATCCCAATTGATAAGAAAAATAACCTCTAGGTTCTGAGATTTCAAGATGGACATAATTATTTTGGACATATTTAAGACGAAACATGGAATATTTCGGCTAAAAATGACATAATTTTGGATAGTCAAGGGACATATTTATGGACCAAAAAGATGGCAACCCTGGTCCAAAGACTGTGAAAAAATCAGATCCAATCATTGACCTTTGATTTTATGAAAGCGAAACCTGAAAAAATGGCTGAAAAAAGCTGCCTTTTTAGGCGACGTGTGAGTAGATACCTATCTTATACTCGTGACGGGCACCCGTGCTGCCACCTACAACTTTTTTGCACCCCATATATGGGCATAGCCTCCCTAGGGAGAACACGTGGTTAATGGGGTCAATGACCTCTTTCACCATGGTCTCTTTCTCCAGGTGTGTTTTTGGCACGCTCTCAGCGAATGTTATGATCCAGAAATAGTATTTTTTGTTGTTGTTTTTGGCCAAGTGCCCGCTAGGGAAGAATGAAATGCTACTCCGGTACGAACCACGTGGTTAATGGGGTCAATGACCTCTTTCTCTAGGTGTGTTTTTGGCACGCTCGAGGCGAATGTTATGATCCAGGAATAGGAAATAGATTGTTTCCGGGGAAGCTAATTAATGTCTGACAGATGACGTCAAGTTAATTAATGTCTTTGGAGTTCGACCAGAATTGTTTCCGAGGCAAAGTTTAGATCACACATGACATATGATGTCACGATTGATTGATTGACATGAAAGGGGAATTAATTTGTTGTTTCTAAAGAGAATTGATTCACGAAAGGGGAATTAATTTGTTATTTCTAAAGAGAACTGTCTCCGAGCGAATGTTTAGATCTTAGTGATGAATTGTTTTAGCGCGGGAATCAGGTTTCCAAATAATTTGAAATGCGACAGCGCAGAGATGTCAAACAAAAGGAACACGCTGAAATTACGTTTAGGGATTATTTGGGCGAAACTGTTTTAGACAGGTTATGGAATTATTTCGGCGAAACAGTTAGAGACATTTTAAAAGATGATTTAAAAGATGATTTTAGAAGAGAATTTAAGGGTGAAACTCTGTGGTCGTTATAATACACAAGTTGTATTTTAACAGTGTCGTGAGGTCCCCTACCCCAACCCCAAAGGGTTCCGATCCCCCTACCCCAACCCCAAAGGGTTCCAATCCCTCTACCCCAACCCCGAAGGAAGCCCCCGGTACTCAAAGGCCCCCCAAGCTCCCAAAGGGCCCCCAGACCCCCAAAGGCCCTCCCCAGGCCCCCAAAGGCCCTCCCCGGGCCCCCAAAGGCCCACCGGGCTCCCAAAAGACCACCGGGCTTCCAAAGAACCCCCGGACCCCCAAAGGCCCTCACCCGGTCCCCAAAGGTCCCCTGGGCACCCAAAGGACCACCCGACCCTCAAGGACCCCCCCCCCCCCACCATACCCTCAAAGGCCCTCCCCGGCCCCCGTATTTCGTTGATGTATATTGTCTGAAACCTATGATTTGGGGTGTATGGGTTGCTATTTTTTACTTTTCTGAGTTGGATTTCATAGTCTTTCATAGGTATGTGTTGTCTGAAACCTATGATTTGGGATGGGTGGTTTGCTATTTTTGACTTTTCTGAGCTGGATTTCTTAGCCTTTCATAGGTGTGTGTTGTCAGAAAATTATGATTTGGGATGTGTAGTTTGCTATTTGGACTTTTCAGAGCTAAGATTCTTAGTCTCTCATAGGTGTTTGTTGTCTGAAACTTCTAGTTTGGGATGAGTAGTTTGCTATTTCAGACTTTTATGAGCTAGGCTTTCCTAGTATATCGTAGGTGAATGTTGTCAGAAAATTATGATTTGGGATATGTAAATTACTATTTCGGGCTTTTCAGAGCTAGGATTCTTAGTCTCTCATAGGTGTTTGTTGTCTGAAACTTCTAGTTTGGGATGAGTAGTTTGCTATTTCAGGATTTTCTGAGCTAAGGTTTCCTAGTATATCGTAGGTGAATGTTGTCAGAAAATTATGATTTGGGATGAGTAGTTTGCTATTTCAGGCTTTTATGAGCTAGGTTTCTTAGCCTTTCGTAGGTGTGTGTTGACTGAAACTTATGATTTGAGATGTGTAGTTTGCAAGTTGGACTTTTCAGAGCTATGATTCTTAGTCTCTCATAGGCGTTTGTTGTCTGAAACTTCTAGTTTGGGATGAATAGTTTGCTATTTCAGGCTTTTCTGAGCTAAGTTTTCCTAGTATTTCCTAGGTGAATGTTGTCTGAAACCAATAGCTTGGGATGAGTAGTTTGCTATTTTAGGCTTTTATGAGCTAGGTTTCTTAGCCTTTCGTAGGTGTGTGTTGACTGAAACTTATGATTTGGGATATGTAATTTGCTATTTCCGACTTTTCATAACCGGATTTCTTAGTCTTTCGTAGGTGTGTGGTGTCTGAAACCAATGATTTGGGATGTGTGGGTTGCTATTTTTTGACTTTTCTGAGCTGGTTTTCTTTGCCTTTCGTAGGTGTGTGTTGACTGAAACCTATGATTTGCGATGGTTAATTTGCTATTTTTGACTTTTCTGAGCTAGATTTCTTAGCCTTTCATAGGTGTGTGTTGACTGAAACCTATGATTTGGGAGGTGTAGTTTGCTTTTTGGACTTTTCAGAGCTAGGATTCATAGTCACTCATAGGTGTTTGTTGTCTGAAACTTCGAGTTTGGGATGAGTAGTTGGCTATTTCAGACTTTTCTGAGCTAAGGTTTCTTAGTATTTCGTAGGTGAATGTTGTCTGAAACTTATGATTTGGGATATGTAAATTACTATTTCGGGCTTTTCTGAGTTGGATTTCTTAGTCTTTCATAGGTGTGCTGTGTCTGAAACCTATGATTTGGGATGAGTGGTTTGCTTTTTGGACTTTTCTGAGCTGGATTTCTGAACCTTTCGTAGGTGTGTGTTGACTGAAACCTATGATTTGGGATGGGTAGTTTGCTATTTTTGACTTTTCTGAGCTAGGTTTCTTAGCCTTTCATAGGTATGTGTTGTCAGAAAATTATGATTTGGGATGTGTAGTTTGCTATTTCAGGCTTTTCTGAGCGAAGTTTTTCTAGTATTTCGTAGGTGAATGTTGTCTGAAACCAATAGTTTGGGATGAGTAGTTTGCTATTTTTACTTTTCTGAGCTAGGTTTCTTAGTCTTTCGTTGGTGTGTGTTTACTGAAACTTATGATTTGGGATATGTAGTTTGCTATTTTTGACTTTTCTGAGCTGGATTTATTAGCCTTACATAGGTGTGTGTTGACTGAAACCTATGATTGGGATGAGTGGTTTTCTATTTTTGTCTTTTCTGAGCTAGATTTCTTAGCCTTTCATAGGTATGTGTTGTCAGAAAATTAAGATTTGGGATGTGTAGTTTGCTATTTGAACTTTTCAGAGCTAGGTTTCTTAGTCTTTCGTTGGTGTGTGTTTACTGAAACCTATGATTTGGGATATGTAGTTTGCTATTTTTGACTTTTCTGAGCTGGATTTATTAGCCTTACATAGGTGTGTGTTGACTGAAACCTATGATTGGGATGAGTGGTTTTCTATTTTTGTCTTTTCTGAGCTAGATTTCTTAGCCTTTCATAGGTATGTGTTGTCAGAAAATTATGATTTGGGATGAGTAGTTTCGCTATTTCAGGCTTTTCTGAGCTAAGGTTTCTTAGTCTTTCATAGGTGAATGTTGTTTGAAACCTATGATTTGGGATATGTAAATTACTATTTCGGACATTTCTAAGCTAGATTTCTTAGTCTTTCGTTGGTGTGTGTTGTCTGAAACCTATGATTTGGGATGGGTGGATTGCTACTTTTGACTTTTCTGAGCTGGATTTCTTAGCCTTTCATAGGTGTTTGTTGTCTGAAACCTATAGTTTGGGATGACTAGTTTGCTATTTTTGACTTTTCTGAGCTAGGTTTCTTAGCCGTTCATAGGTGAGTGTTGTCTGAAACCTATGATTTGGGATATGTAAATTACTATTTCGGGCTTTTCTGAGTTGGATTTCTTAGTCTTTCGTTGGTGTGTGTTGTCTGAAACCTATGATTTGGGATGGGTGGATTGCTACCTTTGACTTTTCTGAGCTGGATTTCTTAGCCTTTCATAGGTGTTTGTTGTCTGAAACCTCTACTTTGGGATGACTAGTTTGCTATTTTTGACTTTTCTGAGCTAGATTTCTTAGCCGTTCATAGGTGAGTGTTTTCTGAAACCTATGATTTGGGATATGTAAATTACTATTTCGGACATTTCTAAGCTGGATTTCTTAGTCTTTCATAGGTATGTGTTGTCTGAAACCTATGATTTGGGATGTGTGGGTTGCTATTTTTTTACTTTTCCGAGCTGGATTTCATAGCCGTTCATAGGTGAGTGCTGTCTGAAACTTATGATTTGGGATGGTTAATTTGCTATTACAGGCGGAGGAGGAAGAAGGCCCCTCAAATGTACACTCAAAAGGGCCCACTTGTTTATCCACAAGTTCCATGAGTTGCAAACCTTCTCCCAGCAATGGGTTAAATTGCATGGTGATGCAGAACACCTTCGCGGGAGGATCCTCTATAGGAGGACAACTGTGGCAGGGCGTAAGATCCAGATCTATGGACAACGGCCTCTGCAAAGGGCTGCCTCGACCTTTTCGGGGTACCTGCAAGACTGGGGACCTTGCGGTCAACTCTATTCCCACTTGAGGAGTGGCGCCCCTCGAGGAAATTATAGCCTAGTAAACGACACAGCATTCGCACGGGATTCTGACTAATGGACAATTCTTCTGGGATTGGTATGTTTTGATGGGCGTCTTTGGGCTGAAAAACCTCTTCCTAGCTAATTTATCTATTACGGGTTGCCTCCCCGTAGTAGCATAATATTTGTAGGCATGAATATATAATGAGTCGGAGGTAATAGGCTTGAGATTGTCTGTGCAGGATTTCGACTCTTGTTGATAGAAGAGCATCGCCAAGCGCTGAAAACCATGTTGTGACCAAGATGGGCCCAGGATTGCACAAAGCCTCTATTCATGGAGGTCCCAGGGACTTCTTGCTGTCCGGTTCTAAGCCGGCTTAAGCACTTCGGTGTAGACTTGAGAAGATATGTGATCCCCGTCCTGCACTGGTATCCGGGATCATTGCTTTTCCTGAGGCGAAAAAAATTTCAATGATTTAAAGAACATGAAAATTGGAACTTGGAATGTTACGACATTAAAAAATGACTATCGTATCGACATTTTGACTGACGAATTCAGACGATTCGAACTGGATCTATTAGGAGTTTCAGAAACTCATATCCCAGGGGTAGGAAGCATGAAATTAGATGATATAGAATTTGTTTACTCAGGCAGGAAGGATGGGTTACATAGACAGGGAGTAGGGCTCATGATGAATAAGGAAGCTGCTAAGTCTTGTTTAGGCTGGGAAGGTATTAATAATAGAATACTAATTGCTCATTTTATGACTAGAAAGTTCAAGGTATCAGTTATAGTAGTATACGCCCCTGTAGAACCGACTGATGGAGATACTAGTGACTCAGATGAATTTTACTTACAGTTACAGGAGCAAATAGACAAGGTCCCAGGTAGAAATATGATGTTATTGCTGGGAGATTTTAACGCCCAGGTTGGTAGAAATATGGATAGATGGTATCCCAGCTTAGGTAAATTTGGTGTAGGAAAAGAAAACAGTAATGGATACAGACTTTTGCAATTTTGTAGGTATAACAATCTAGTTATAACCAATACGGTGTTTGGTCATAAAATGGCTCATAAGCTAACATGGTATTCACGTGATGGTAAGACAGCAAACCTTATTGATTATGTTATAGTAAATCGAAGACTGGCAGGATCAATACAAGATACTAGGGTATATAGGAGTGCTGTTATTGATGTTAAAAGTAAAGATCACCATCTAGTAGTGTCAAGGGTTAATTTAAAGCTGAAATATCGGAAGGGTAATTACCTCCCGGGAAGTTATGATGTTAGTAGACTCCAGGATGAGAATTTGAGAGAAACTTTCCAGGAACAGTTGAATACTAAACTTGAGAGCTTAAAATTTGATAATGTGGAAGATGGTTGGAATAATTTTAGAAAAATAATTTGTGAAGTTGCTGAAGGTGTATTAGGGAAGAAAGCTAGAACTGCAGCTAAGAATATTAGTGAAAAAGCTTTAAGTTTAATAGAAAGGAGAAAGGACTTGTACAAGAATTATCTGAGTGATAGATCACATGAAAACAAAAGAAATGTAAAGAAAGTGGAGAAAGCATTGAAATATGAACTAAGGAGGTGTGAAGTGGAGGCCATGGATAAAATTGCCGAGGATTTAGAAGATGCAGCTAGACGGCATAATAGTAAAATATTGTACTGGCACGTTAACAAATTGAGAGGTAGCAGTCAATCCGGACTTGTCCCAGTTAAAGATAGGAATGGGGTGGCAATTAGCGATAAGACAAAAGCTAAAGCGAGATGGGCCGAACATTTTGAGAATTTGCTTAACCGAGATAGAGTTGCAGGAAAAAAAAATATAGAGGAAAATGAAAAAGTTTGTGATACCTTGGATGTGAAGGAAGATTTGTTTTGTGAGGAGGAATTAGAAACAGTACTAAAAGGATTAAAGAATAATAAGGCTCTAGGTGCTGATAGGGTAGTAAATGAGTTTCTTAAATATGGTGGCTCTGAGGTTAGAAATAAGTTATTGGAGATTATGAATATGATTTTTGAAAAAGGGGAAGTACCTAATGATTTTAGGAAAACCTTAATTAAGCCACTTTATAAGAAAGGTGATAAAAGTGAGTGTGGTAATTATCGAGGCATTAGTCTGGTCTCTGTAGGTAGCAAATTGCTTAGTAATATGATACTTTTTAGACTGAGAGATGCCGTAGACAAAGTTTTAAGAGAAGAGCAGTGCGGTTTTAGAAAAGGTAGAGGATGTGTTGACCAAATTTTCACTCTTAGGTTAATAATTGAGAAGTGCCTAAGTTTTCAAACACCTTTGGTTCTTAGTTTTATAGATTATGAGCAAGCGTTCGATTCTGTTGATAGAGGAGCTTTAGTAAAGGTTTTATCCTTGTATGGTATACCAGACAAATACATTAAAGTGATTAGTGCTATGTACGAGAATAACACTGCTGCGGTTAAGGTAGGAAATGAGGTTAGCAGCTGGTTTTGTATTAAATCAGGAGTTAAGCAGGGTTGTGTTCTATCCCCCTTTATATGGATTATTTTGATGGACTTTGTTTTAAGGAGCACAGGAAAGGCAATGGGAGACCAAGGAATCAAATGGGGAGGAAAAAGTCTCCTGGACTTGGATTATGCTGATGATTTAAGCATCCTAGATGAAAGTGTGAGCAAAATGAATGAAGTTTTAGAGGTTTTGCGAGTTCAGGGTGCTAGTATTGGTTTGAAAATTAATGTTAGGAAGACCAAGTCACTAAGGCTAGGAATAAGTGAAGATGAAAAGGTGACGTTGGGTAATGAAAAGATTGATCAGGTGGGCAGTTTCACTTACCTTGGTAGTATTATTAGTAAAGATGGTGGGAGCAGTGAAGATGTTAAAAATAGAATAGCCAAGGCTCAGGGTGTTTTTTCACAGTTAAAAAAAGTCTGGAAGAATAGGAAGATAAGTCTGCAAACCAAGATTAGAATCTTAGAAGCTACAGTGATGACAGTGGTCAAATATGGCTCTGAAGCATGGACGCTCCGAAAAGCGGATGAAGATTTGTTAGATGTTTTCCAGAGAAATTGCTTAAGGATTGTTCTGGGTACCCGGCTGACTGACCGTATTTCAAACAATAGGCTATACGAAAAATGTGGTTCAATACCACTTTCTAGGTCTATAATGAAAGAAAGGTTGAGGTGGTTAGGGCATGTTGTTCGGATGAAGGATGACAGATTGCCGAAGATTGTTCTTTTCGGCCAACCATCTAGGGCTAAACGGAAAGCAGGTCGTCCCCGTCTGGGTTGGGAGGACGTCATAAAGAAAGATTTAAAGGAAATGGGAACTTCGTGGGCGGGTGTAAAAAGGGAGGCTTTGAATAGATTGGGGTGGAGGAGGAGCGTGCGTAGCTGTGTTGGCCTCAGGAGGCTTGGTGCTGCGATGAGTTGTTAGTAGTAGTAGTAGTAGTAGTTTGCTATTTCAGGCTTTTCTGAGCTAGATTTCTTAGCCGTTCATAGGTGTGTGTTGTCTGAAACTTATGATTTGGGATGTGTGGGTTGCTATTTTTTGACTTTTCCGAGCTGGATTTCTTAGCCGTTCATAGGTGAGTGCTGTCTGAAACTTATGATTTGGGATGGTTAATTTGCTATTTCCGGCTTTTATTAGCTAGGTTTCTTAGCCTTTCATAGGTGTGTGTTGTCAGAAAATTATGATTTGGGATGTGTAGTTTGCTATTTGGACTTTTCAGAGCTAGGATTCTTAGTCCGTCATAGGGGTTTGTTGTCTGAAACCAATAGTTTGGGATGAGTAGTTTGCTATTTCAGGCTTTTCTGAGCTAGATTTCTTAACCGTTCATAGGTGTGTGTTGTCTGAAACCTATGATTTGGGATATGTAAATTACTATTTCGGGCTTTTTTGAGTTGGACACTTCTAAATTTTTCCGTAGAAGATAGGAAAAGTTATACTATGATTGTGACTATTTTCCATAAAGATAAAAAGTTTCACTTTAATTCTAAATTTTCTTAAATTCAATTCCGACCTTTCTCAAAGAGATGAAAAAAATTAAAGTTCTGTTCCAAATATTTTCCCGGAAGAAGAAAAGTTCAACTTCGATTATGAATTTTCTCAATGAAAATGAAATAAGTTATTGATCAAATCTATTTTCCCAAAATAATATAAAAATTTCCACTTCAGTTCAGATTTTTTTCTCAAAGAGATGAAGAAATTTAAAGTTCTGTTCCAAATTTTTCATAGAAGATAGGAAAAGTTATACTTTGATCGTGAATATTCGAGTTCTATTCTGAATATTACCAAAGAACACAATTCAATTCTAATTTCCCCCAAAAAAAATTTAAAGTTCAATTCTAAATTTTTCGGTGGAAGATAGAAAAAGTAATACCATACTTGTGAATATTTTCCCAGAAGATAAAAAGTTCTAGTTCAATTTAAAATTTTCTCAACGAAGTGAAGAAGAATTCAAGTTCTCTTCTGAATTTTACCAAAGAACACAATTCAATTCTAATTTCACAAGAGAAAATAAAAATCTTCCACTTCAGTTCCTTATTTCACAAAGACATAAAGAAATTTAAAGTTCAATTCTAAATTTTTCGGTGGAAGATAGAAAAAGTAATACCATACTTGTGAATATTTTCATTGAAGATAAAAAGTTCTAGTTCAATTTAAAATTTTCTCAACGAAGTGAAGAAAAGTTCAAGTTCTCTTCTGAATTTTCTCAATGAAAAAGAAATTAGTCATTGATCATTTCTATTTTTCCAAATAATATAAAAATTTTCCACTTTAGTTCATATCTGGCTCGAAGAGATGAAACATTTAAAATAATGTTGCAAATTTTTCACTGAAGATAAAAAAGTTCAAGTTCTCTTCGGAATTTTACCAAAGAACAAAATTCAATTCTAATTTCTCCAGAGAAAATAAAATCTTCCACTTCTGTTCTTTATTTCACAAAGACATAAAGAAATTTAAAGTTCAATTCCAAATTTTTCGATGGAAGATAGAAAAAGTAATACCATACTTGTGAATATTTTCCAGGAAGATAAAAAGTTCTAGTTCAATTTAAAATTTTCTCAACGAAGTGAAGAAAAGTTCAAGTTCTCTTCTGAACTTTACCAAAGAACACACTTCAATTATAATTTCTCCAGAGAAAACAAAAATCTTCCACTTCAGTTCTTTATTTCACAAAGACATAAAGAAATTTAAAGTTCAATTCTAATTTTTCGGTGGAAGATAGAAAAAGTAATACCATACTTGTGAATATTTTCACGGAAGATAAAAAGTTCTAGTTCAATTAAAAATTTTCTCAACGAAATCAAGGAAAGTTCAAGTTCTCTTCTGAATTTTCTCAATGAAAAAGAAATTAGTCATTGATCATTTCTATTTTTCCAAATAATATAAAAATTTTCCACTTTAGTTCAGATCTGTCTCGAAGAGATGAAAAATTTAAAATACTGTTCCAAATTTTTCACAGAAGATAAAAAAGTTCAAGTTCTCTTCGGAATTTTACCAAAGAACACAATTCAATTCTAATTTCTCCAGAGAAAACAAAAATCTTCCACTTCAGTTCTTTATTTCACAAAGACATAAAGAAATTTAAAGTTCAATTCTAAATTTTTCGGTGGGAGATAGAAAAATTAATACCATACTTGTGATTATTTTCACGGAAGATAAAAAGTTCTAGTTCAATTTAAAACTTTCTCAATGAAGTGAAGAAAAGTTCATGTTCTCTACTGAATTTTACTAAAGAACACAATTCAATTCAAATTTCTACAGAGAAAATAAAAATCTTCCACTTAAGTTCTTTATTTCACAAAGACATAAAGAAATTTAAAGTTCAATTCTAAATTTTTCGGTGGAAGATAGAAAAAGTAATACCATACTTGTGAATATTTTCCCGGAAGATAAAAAGTTCTAGTTCAATTTAAAATTTTCTCAACGAAGTGAAGAAAAGTTCAAGTTCTCTTCTGAACTTTACCAAAGAACACACTTCAATTCTAATTTCTCCAGAGAAAACAAAAATCTTCCATTTCAGTTCTTTATTTCACAAAGACATAAAGAAATTTAAAGTTCAATTCTAATTTTTCGATGAAAGATAGAAAAAGTAATACCATACTTGTGAATATTTTCACGGAAGATAAAATGTTCTAGTTCAATTTAAAATTTTCTCAACGAAGTCAAGGAAAGTTCAAGTTCTCTTCTGAATTTTCTCAATGAAAAAGAAATTAGTCATTGATCATTTCTATTTTTCCAAATAATATAAAAATTTTCCACTTTAGTTCAGATCTGTCTCGAAGAGATGAAAAATCTAAAATACTGTTCCAAATTTTTCACTGAAGATAAAAAAGTTCAAGTTCTCTTCGGAATTTTACCAAAGAACACAATTCAATTCTAATTTCTCCAGAGAAAACAAAAATCTTCCACTTCAGTTCTTTATTTTACAAAGACATAAAGAAATTTAAAGTTCAATTCTAAATTTTTCGGTGGGAGATAGAAAAATTAATACCATACTTGTGGTTATTTTCACGGAAGATAAAAAGTTCTAGTTCAATTTAAAATTTTCTCAATGAAGTGAAGAAAAGTTCATGTTCTCTTCTGAACTTTACCAAAGAACACACTTCAATTCTAATTTCTACAGAGAAAACAAAAATCTTCCACTTCAGTTCTTTATTTCACAAAGACATAAAGAAATTTAAAGTTCAATTCAAATTTTTCGGTGGAAGATAGAAAAAGTAATACGATACTTGTGAATATTTTCATGGAAGATAAAAAGTTCTAGTTCAATTTTAAATTTTCTCAACGAAGTGAAGAAAAGTTCAAGTTCTCTTCTAAACTTTACCAAAGAACACACTTCAATTCTAATTTCTCCAGAGAAAACGAAAATCTTCCACTTCAGTTCTTTATTTCACAAAGACATAAAGAAATTTAAAGTTCAATTCTAATTTTTCGGTGGAAGATAGAAAAAGTAATACCATACTTGTGAATATTTTCACGGAAGATAAAAAGTTCTAGTTCAATTTAAAATTTTCTCAACGAAGTCAAGGAAAGTTCAAGTTCTCTTCTGAATTTTCTCAATGAAAAAGAAATTAGTCATTGATCATTTCTATTTTTCCAAATAATATAAAAATTTTCCACTTTAGTTCAGATCTGTATCGAAGAGATGAAAAATTTAAAATACTGTTCCAAATTTTTCACAGAAGATAAAAAAGTTCAAGTTCTCTTCTGAATTTTACCAAAGAACACAATTCAATTCTAATTTCTCCAGAGAAAATAAAAATCTTCCACTTCAGTTCTTTATTTCACAAAGACATAAAGAAACTTAAAGTTCAATTCTAAATTTTTCGGTGGAAGATAGAAAAAGTAATACCATACTTGTGAATATTTTCCCGGAAGATAAAAAGTTCTAGTTCAGTTTAAAATTTTCACAACGAAGTGAAGAAAAGTTCAATTCTCTTCTGAACTTTACCAAAGAACACACTTCAATTCTAATTTCTCCAGAGAAAACAAAAATCTTCCACTTCAGTTCTTTATTTTACAAGGACATAAAGAAATTTAAAGTTCATTTCTAATTTTTCCATGGAAGATAGAAAAAGTAATACCATACTTGTGAATATTTTCACGGAAGATAAAAAGTTCTAGTTCAATTTAAAATTTTCTCAACGAATTCAAGGAAAGTTCAAGTTCTCTTCTGAACTGTACCAAAGAACACACTTCAATTCTAATTTCTCCAGAGAAAATAAAATCTTCCACTTCAGTTCTTTATTTCACAAAGACATAAAGAAATTTAAAGTTCAATTCCAAATTTTTCGATGGAAGATAGAAAAAGTAATACCATACTTGTGAATATTTTCCAGGAAGATAAAAAGTTCTAGTTCAATTTAAAATTTTCTCAACGAAGTGAAGAAAAGTTCAAGTTCTCTTCTGAACTTTACCAAAGAACACACTTCAATTATAATTTCTCCAGAGAAAACAAAAATCTTCCACTTCAGTTCTTTATTTCACAAAGACATAAAGAAATTTAAAGTTCAATTCTAATTTTTCGGTGGAAGATAGAAAAAGTAATATCATACTTGTGAATATTTTCACGGAAGATAAAAAGTTCTAGTTCAATTTAAAATTTTCTCAACGAAGTCAAGGAAAGTTCAAGTTCTCTTCTGAACTATACCAAAGAACACACTTCAATTCTAATTTCTCCAGAGAAAACAAAAATCTTCCACTTCAGTTCTTTATTTCACAAAGACATAAAGAAATTTAAAGTTCAATTGTAAATTTTTCGGTGGGAGAGAGAAAAATTAATACCATACTTGTGATTATTTTCACGGAAGATAAAAAGTTCTAGTTCAATTTAAAATTTTCTCAATGAAGTGAAGAAAAGTTCATGTTCTCTACTGAATTTTACCAAAGAACACAATTCAATTCTAATTTCTACAGAGAAAATAAAAATCTTCCACTTCAGTTCTTTATTTCACAAAAGACATAAAGAAATTTATAGTTCAATTCTAAATTTTTCGGTGGAGGATAGAAAAATTAATACCATACTTGTGAATATTTTCCCGGAAGATAAAAAGTTCTAGTTCAATTTAAAATTTTCTCAACGAAGTGAAGAAAAGTTCAAGTTCTCTTCTGAGCTTTACCAAAGAACACACTTCAATTCTAATTTCTCCAGAGAAAACAAAAATCTTCCACTTCAGTTTTAAGTTCCCCAAAGAAATAAAGAAATTTAAAGTTCTATTCTAAATTTTTAGATGTAAGATAGAAAAAGTAATACTATGACTGCGATTGTTTTCCATGAAGATCAAAAGTTTCACATTATTTATAATTTTTCTTAAATTCAGTTCTGATTTTTCTCAAAGAGATGAAAAATTTAAAGTTCTGTTCCAAATTTTTCATAGAAGATAGAAAAAGTTATACATTGATTGTGAATATTTAACATGAAGATAAGGAACTCCAATTTAATTCTGAGTTTTCTCGAAGAAGTGCAAATTGTTCAAGTTCTCTTCTGAATTTTCTTAAAGAAGAGAAAAAGTTAACTCAATTCTGAATTTTACCAATGAAAATGAAAAAACCTTCCACTTTAGTTCTTAATTTCTCAAAGACAAAAAAAATTTAAAGTTCAGTTCTAAATTTTTCTGTAGAAGATAGGAAAAGTTATACTATGATTGTGATTATTTTCCAGTGAAGATAAAAAGTTTCACTTTAATTCTAATTTTCTTAAGTTTACTACCGATTTTTTGCAAAGAGATGAAAAATTTAAAGTTCTGTTCCAAATTTTTCATAGAAGATAGAAAAAGTTATACTTTGATTTGAATATTCGACATGAAGATAAGGAGCATCCCTTTAATTCAGAGTTTTCTCGAAAAAGTGCAAAATGTTCAAGTTCTCTTCTGAATTTTCTTAAAAAAGTGAAAAAAGTTAGCTCAATTCTGAATTTTACCAATGAAAATGAAAAAAGCTTCCACTTCAGTTCTTAGTTCCTCAAAGACATAAAAAATTCAAAGTTCTCTTCTAATTTTTCCAAGAAAATAAAAAGGCTCCACTTCAGTTCTGTTTTTTTTCTCAAAGAGATGAAAAATTTAAAGTTCTTTTCTAATTTTAAATTAAATTTTAGCTCCTTTTGTCATATGGATTTACCCATCAAATTTTTAAATTAGAAAATGAGTGACTCGTTCTATTATTAAAGACAATCGTTCAAACTCGTTCATCTAACCTTCAAAACAATAGGTTAGGTTAGGTATAAATAAATATTAATAAATAAATAGAAACATTTCTACATGTTTAAGTTAGGTTAGGTTAGGTTAACTTATCATGAGTGCTCATGATAAGTTAACCTAACCTTTTCCGGCGAGTATGGTTAGGTTAGGTTAGACTAGATTAAGTTAGGTTATATTAGGCTAGGTTAGGTTAGGTTAGCCTACGTACGCTTCACTTAGGTTAGCTTAGGTTAGGTGAGAGACATGCAAAAAGTTAGGTGTATGATTAGGTTAGGTTAGGTTAGATTAAGTTAGGTTGGGTTAAGTTAGGTTAGGTTAGGTTAGCCTACGTACGCGCGCGTACGTAGGCTAACCTAACCTAACCTAACTTAACCCAACCTAACTTAATCTAACCTAACCTAACCTAATCATACACCTAACTTTTTGCATGTCTCTCACCTAACCTAAGCTAACCTAAGTGAAGCGTACGTAGGCTAACCTAACCTAACCTAGCCTAATCTAACCTAACTTAATCTAGTCTAACCTAACCTAACCATACTCGCCGGAAAAGGTTAGGTTAACTTATCATGAGCACTCATGATAAGTTAACCTAACCTAACCTAACTTAAACATGTAGAAATGTTTCTATTTATTTATTAATATTTATTTATACCTAACCTAACCTATTGTTTTGAAGGTTAGATGAACGAGTTTGAACGATTGTCTTTAATAATAGAACGAGTCACTCATTTTCTAATTTAAAAATTTGATGGGTAAATCCATATGACAAAAGGAGCTAAAATTTAATTTAAAATTAGAAAAGAACTTTAAATTTTTCATCTCTTTGAGAAAAAAAAACAGAACTGAAGTGGAGCCTTTTTATTTTCTTGGAAAAATTAGAAGAGAACTTTGAATTTTTTATGTCTTTGAGGAATTAAGAACTGAAGTGGAAGCTTTTTTCATTTTCATTGGTAAAATTCAGAATTGAGCTAACTTTTTTCACTTCTTTAAGAAAATTCAGAAGAGAACTTGAACATTTTGCACTTTTTCGAGAAAACTCAGAGTTAAAGGGATGCTCCTTATCTTCATGTCGAATATTCAAATCAAAGTATAACTTTTTCTATCTTCTATGAAAAATTTGGAACAGAACTTTAAATTTTTCATCTCTTTGCAAAAAATCGGTAGTAAACTTAAGAAAATTAGAATTAAAGTGAAACTTTTTATCTTCACTGGAAAATAATCACAATCATAGTATAACTTTTCCTATCTTCTACAGAAAAATTTAGAACTGAACTTTAAATTTTTTATGTCTTTGAGAAATTAAGAACTAAAGTGGAAGGTTTTTTCATTTTCATTGGTAAAATTCAGAATTGAGTTAACTTTTTCTCTTCTTTAAGAAAATTCAGAAGAGAACTTGAACAATTTGCACTTCTTCGAGAAAACTCAGAATTAAATTGGAGTTCCTTATCTTCATGTTAAATATTCACAATCAATGTATAACTTTTTCTATCTTCTATGAAAAATTTGGAACAGAACTTTAAATTTTTCATCTCTTTGAGAAAAATCAGAACTGAATTTAAGAAAAATTATAAATAATGTGAAACTTTTGATCTTCATGGAAAACAATCGCAGTCATAGTATTACTTTTTCTATCTTCCATCTAAAAATTTAGAATAGAACTTTAAATTTCTTTATTTCTTTTGGGAACTTAAAACTGAAGTGGAAGATTTTTATTTTCTCTGGAGAAATTAGAATTGAAGTGTGTTCTTTGGTAAAGTTCAGAAGAGAACTTGAACTTTCCTTCACTTCGTTGAGAAAATTTTAAATTGAACTAGAACTTTTTATCTTCCGGGAAAATATTCACAAGTATGGTATTAGTTTTTCTATCCTCCACCGAAAAATTTAGAATTGAACTATAAATTTCTTTATGTCTTTTGTGAAATAAAGAACTGAAGTGGAAGATTTTTATTTTCTCTGTAGAAATTAGAATTGAATTGTGTTCTTTGGTAAAATTCAGTAGAGAACATGAACTTTTCTTCACTTCATTGAGAAAATTTTAAATTGAACTAGAACTTTTTATCTTCCGTGAAAATAATCACAAGTATGGTATTAATTTTTCTATCTCCCACCGAAAAATTTACAATTGAACTTTAAATTTCTTTATGTCTTTGTGAAATAAAGAACTGAAGTGGAAGATTTTTGTTTTCTCTGGAGAAATTAGAATTGAAGTGTGTTCTTTGGTATAGTTCAGAAGAGAACTTGAACTTTCCTTGACTTCGTTGAGAAAATTTTAAATTGAACTAGAACTTTTTATCTTCCGTGAAAATATTCACAAGTATGATATTACTTTTTCTATCTTCCACCGAAAAATTAGAATTGAACTTTAAATTTCTTTATGTCTTTGTGAAATAAAGAACTGAAGTGGAAGATTTTTGTTTTCTCTGGAGAAATTATAATTGAAGTGTGTTCTTTGGTAAAGTTCAGAAGAGAACTTAAACTTTTCTTCACTTCGTTGAGAAAATTTTAAATTGAACTAGAACTTTTTATCTTCCTGGAAAATATTCACAAGTATGGTATTACTTTTTCTATCTTCCATCGAAAAATTTGGAATTGAACTTTAAATTTCTTTATGTCTTTGTGAAATAAAGAACTGAAGTGGAAGATTTTATTTTCTCTGGAGAAATTAGAATTGAATTTTGTTCTTTGGTAAAATTCCGAAGAGAACTTGAACTTTTTTATCTTCAGTAAAAAATTTGGAACAGTATTTTAAATGTTTCATCTCTTCGAGCCAGATATGAACTAAAGTGGAAAATTTTTATATTATTTGGAAAAATAGAAATGATCAATGACTAATTTCTTTTTCATTGAGAAAATTCAGAAGAGAACTTGAACTTTCCTTCACTTCGTTGAGAAAATTTTAAATTGAACTAGAACGTTTTATCTTCAATGAAAATATTCACAAGTATGGTATTACTTTTTCTATCTTCCACCGAAAAATTTAGAATTGAACTTTAAATTTCTTTATGTCGTTGTGAAATAAGGAACTGAAGTGGAAGATTTTTATTTTCTCTTGTGAAATTAGAATTGAATTGTGTTCTTTGGTAAAATTCAGAAGAGAACTTGAATTCTTCTTCACTTCGTTGAGAAAATTTTAAATTGAACTAGAACTTTTTATCTTCTGGGAAAATATTCACAAGTATGGTATTACTTTTTCTATCTTCCACCGAACAATTTAGAATTGAACTTTAAATTTTTTATTGGGGAAATTAGAATTGAATTGTGTTCTTTGGTAAAATTCAGAATAGAACTCGAATATTCACGATCAAAGTATAACTTTTCCTATCTTCTATGAAAAATTTGGAACAGAACTTTAAATTTCTTCATCTCTTTGAGAAAAAAATCTGAACTGAAGTGGAAATTTTTATATTATTTTGGGAAAATAGATTTGATCAATAACTTATTTCATTTTCATTGAGAAAATTCAGAATCGAAGTTGAACTTTTCTTCTTCCGGGAAAATATTTGGAACAGAACTTTAATTTTTTTCATCTCTTTGAGAAAGGTCGGAATTGAATTTAAGAAAATTTAGAATTAAAGTGAAACTTTTTATCTTTATGCAAAATAGTCACAATCATAGTATAACTTTTCCTATCTTCTACGGAAAAATTTAGAAGTGTCCAACTCAGAAAAGCCCGAAATAGTAATTTACATATCCCAAATCATAGGTTTCAGACAACACTCACCTATGAACGGCTAAGAAATCTAGCTCAGAAAAGCCTGAAATAGCAAACTACTCATCCCAAACTATTGGTTTCAGACAACAAACACCTATGACGGACTAAGAATCCTAGCTCTGAAAAGTCCAAATAGCAAACTACACATCCCAAATCATAATTTTCTGACAACACACACATATGAAAGGCTAAAAAACCTAGCTAATAAAAGCTGGAAATAGCAAATTAACCATCCCAAATCATAAGTTTCAGACAGCACTCACCTATGAACGGCTAAGAAATCCAGCTCGGAAAAGTCAAAAAATAGCAACCCACACATCCCAAATCATAAGGTTCAGACAACACACACCTATGAACGGCTAAGAAATCTAGCTCAGAAAAGCCTGAAATAGCAAACTACTCATCCCAAACTATTGGTTTCAGACAACAAACACCTATGATGGACTAAGAATCCTAGCTCTGAAAAGTCCAAATAGCAAACTACACATCCCAAATCATAATTTTCTGACAACACACACCTATGAAAGGCTAAGAAACCTAGCTAATAAAAGCCGGAAATAGCAAATTAACCATCCCAAATCATAAGTTTCAGACAGCACTCACCTATGAACGGCTAAGAAATCCAGCTCGGAAAAGTAAAAAAATAGCAACCCACACATCCCAAATCATAGGTTTCAGACAACACATACCTATGAAAGACTAAGAAATCTAACTCAGAAAAGCTCGAAATAGTAATTTACATATCCCAAATCATAGGTTTCAGACAACATTCACCTATGAACGGCTAAGAAATCTAGCTCAGAAAAGTCAAAAATAGCAAACTAGTCATCCCAAACTATAGGTTTCAGACAACAAACACCTATGAAAGGCTAAGAAATCCAGCTCAGAAAAGTCAAAGGTAGCAATCCACCCATCCCAAATCATAGGTTTCAGACAACACACACCAACGAAAGACTAAGAAATCCCACTCAGAAAAGCCCGAAATAGTAATTTACATATCCCAAATCATAGGTTTCAGACAACACTCACCTATGAACGGCTAAGAAACCTAGCTCAGAAAAGTCAAAAATAGCAAACTAGTCATCCCAAACTATAGGTTTCAGATAACAAACACCTATGAAAGGCTAAGAAATCCAGCTTAGAAAAGTCAAAAGTAGCAATCCACCCATCCCAAATCATAGGTTTCAGACAACACACACCAACGAAAGACTAAGAAATCTAGCTTAGAAATGTCCGAAATAGTAATTTACATATCCCAAATCATAGGTTTCAGACAACATTCACCTATGAAAGACTAAGAAACCTTAGCTCAGAAAAGCCTGAAATAGCGAAACTACTCATCCCAAATCATAATTTTCTGACAACACATACCTATGAATGGCTAAGAAACCTAGCTCTGAAAAGTTCAAATAGCAAACTACACATCCCAAAGCTTAATTTTCTGACAACACATACCTATGAAAGGCTAAGAAATCTAGCTCAGAAAAGACAAAAATAGCAAACCACTCATCCCAATCATAGGTTTCAGTCAACACACACCTATAAAAGGCTAATAAATCCAGCTCAGAAAAGTCAAAAATAGTAAACTACATATCCCAAATCATAGGTTTCAGTCAACACACACCAACGAAAGACTAAGAAACCTAGCTCAGAAAAGTCAAAAATAGCAAACTACTCATCCCAAACTATTGGTTTCAGACAACATTCACCTACGAAATACTAGAAAACCTTAGCTCAGAAAAGCCTGAAATAGCAAACTACACATCCCAAATCATAATTTTCTGACAACACATACCTATGAAAGGCTAAGAAACCTAGCTCAGAAAAGTCAAAAATAGCAAACTACACATCCCAAATCATAGATTTCAGTCAACACACACCTACGAAAGGTTCAGAAATCCAGCTCAGAAAAGTCCAAAAAGCAAACCACTCATCCCAAATCATAGGTTTCAGACACCGCACACCTATGAAAGACTAAGAAATCCAACTCAGAAAAGCCCGAAATAGTAATTTACATATCCCAAATCATAAGTTTCAGACAACATTCACCTACGAAATACTAAGAAACCTTAGCTCAGAAAAGTCTGAAATAGCCAACTACTCATCCCAAACTCGAAGTTTCAGACCACAAACACCTATGAGTGACTAAGAATCCTAGCTCTGAAAAGTCCAAAAAGCAAACTACAACTCCCAAATCATAGGTTTCAGTCAACACACACCTATGAAAGGCTAAGAAATCTAGCTCAGAAAAGTCAAAAATAGCAAATTAACCATCGCAAATCATAGGTTTCAGTCAACACACACCTACGAAAGGCAAAGAAATCCAGATCAGAAAAGTCAAAAAATAGCAACCCACACATCCCAAATCATTGGTTTCAGACACCACACACCTACGAAAGACTAAGAAATCCGGTTATGAAAAGTCGGAAATAGCAAATTACATATCCCAAATCATAAGTTTCAGTCAACACACACCTACGAAAGGCTAAGAAACCTAGCTCATAAAAAAGCCTGAAATAGCAAACTACTCATCCCAAGCTGTTGGTTTCAGACAACATTCACCTAGGAAATACTAGGAAACCTTAGCTCAGAAAAGCCTGAAATAGCAAACTATTTATCCCAAACTAGAAGTTTGAGACAACAAACGCCTATGAGAGACTAAGAATCATAGCTCTGAAAAGTCCAACTTGCAAACTACACATCTCAAATCATAAGTTTCAGTCAACAAACACCTACGAAAGGCTAAGAAACCTAGCTCATAAAAGCCTGAAATAGCAAACTACTCATCCCAAATCATAATTTTCTGACAACATTCACCTACGATATACTAGGAAACCTTAGCTCAGAAAAGCCTGAAATAGCAAACAAATCATCCCAAACTAGAAGTTTCAGACAACAAACACCTATGAGAGACTAAGAATCCTAGCTCTGAAAAGCCCGAAATAGTAATTTACATATCCCAAATCATAATTTTCTGACAACATTCACCTACGATATACTAGGAAAGCCTAGCTCATAAAAGTCTGAAATAGCAAACTACTCATCCCAAACTAGAAGTTTCAGACAACAAACACCTATGAGAGACTAAGAATCCTAGCTCTGAAAAGTCCGAAATAGTAATTTACATATCCCAAATCATAATTTTCTGACAACATTCACCTATGAAAAGCTAAGAAATCCAGATCAGAAAAGTCAAAAATAGCAAACCACCCATCCCAAATCATAGGTTTCAGACAACACATACCTATGAAAGACTATGAAATCCAACTCAGAAAAGTCAAAAATAGCAACCCATACACCCCAAATCATAGGTTTCAGACAACATACATCAACGAAATACGGGGGCCGGGGAGGGCCTTTGAGGGTATGGTGGGGGGGGGGTCCTTGAGAGTCGGGTGGTCCTTTGGGTGCCCAAGGGACCTTTGGGGACCGGGTGAGGGCCTTTGGGGGTCCGGGGGGCCCTTTGGGAGCCCGGTGGTCTTTTGGGAGCCCGGTGGGCCTTTGGGGGCCCGGGGAGGGCCTTTGGGGGTCTGGGGAGGGGCTTTGGGGGTCTGGGGGCCCTTTGGGAGCTTGGGGGACCTTTGAGTACCGGGGGCTTCCTTCGGGGTTGGGGTAGGGGGATTGGAACCCTTTGGGGTTGGGGTAGGGGGATCGGAACCCTTTGGGGTTGGGGTAGGGGACCTCACGACACTGTTAAAATACAACTTGTGTATTATAACGACCACAGAGTTTCACCCTTAAATTCTCTTCTAAAATCATCTTATAAATCATCTTTTAAAATGTCTCTAACTGTTTCGCCGAAATAATTCCATAACCTGTCTAAAACAGTTTCGCCCAAATAATCCCTAAACGTAATTTCAGCGTGTTCCTTTTGTTTGACATCTCTGCGCTGACGCATTTCAAATTATTTGGAAACCTGATTCCCGCGCTAAAACAATTCATCGCTAAGATCTAAACATTCGCTCGGAGACAGTTCTCTTTAGAAATAACAAATTAATTCCCCTTTCGTGAATCAATTCTCTTTAGAAACAACAAATTAATTCCCCTTTCATGTCAATCAATCAATCGTAACATCATCTGTCATGTGTGATCTAAACTTTGCCTCGGAAACAATTCTGGTCGAACTCCAAAGACATTAATTAACTTGACGTCATCTGTCAGACATTAATTAGCTTCCCCGGAAACAATCTATTTCCTATTCCTGGATCATAACATTCGCCTCGAGCGTGCCAAAAACACACCTAGAGAAAGAGGTCATTGACCCCATTAACCACGTGGTTCGTACCGGAGTAGCATTTCATTCTTCCCTAGCGGGCACTTGGCCAAAAACAACAACAAAAAATACTATTTCTGGATCATAACATTCGCTGAGAGCGTGCCAAAAACACACCTGGAGAAAGAGACCATGGTGAAAGAGGTCATTGACCCCATTAACCACGTGTTCTCCCTAGGGAGGCTATGCCCATATATGGGGTGCAAAAAAGTTGTAGGTGGCAGCACGGGTGCCCGTCTAGAGTATAAGATAGGTATCTACTCGTGTGGCCAGGCCTAATCTCCCAAGAATGGAAGAAAAAAGTCATAAAACACAAAAGTTAAACCGAGGCAACAATAACTCATAGGGTCGACTCAACGGACCTCGAATGGGTGGGGCTCTGTCCGAGCTGTGGTCACCTAAGTACCTAATTTGATCAATAATCGTGCCAATAGAAATGGTATAACGGACGCAGCCTCAATAGACTGACAGCCTTTTTGATATCAAGATCTGTCTTTAAGTAATCAAAAGTGACAGTCGTGGAAAAAAATACTTAGAATCTAAGACCAACTTAGAAAAAACTTCGAATCCTAGCCCATAAGTGGAAAAAAAAGCAGCAAAAAGTTTTACTGACCTTAGTTCTCCGTATAAATGATAACTTTCTCTGTTTTGGGTCTTTTTCAGCCTCAGAAAGTTCTTTTCTTCGCTTCAGTCTCAGTTTTTCCGTGCCTCCCTTAACTTTTCCATCAGTCACCTCGTCCATCTTGTCACAAGTTTAAAACTGATGAGCGTTATAGCCAAAATGCTACACTTTTTCTAAGCGAAAATCCTTTTACTTAGGAAAACGAGACAAATTTATCATTTAACACTTCCCAACAGAACACCTTGACGCTCCAGTATGTACTGACTCTTCTACCAGCTTGTAACAGAATCGGGCACAGACAGAATGACTCACAAAAATCCAAAAAAAATCATAACGGATGCAGCTAAAATGCCTCAGAAGAAAAAGGGGTTTTGAAAACTAATAATAATAATAATAACAACTCATCGCAGCACCAAGCCGCCTGAGGCCAACACAGCTACGCACGCTCCTCCTCCACCCCAATCTATTCAAAGCCTCCCTTTTTACACCCGCCCACGAAGTTCCCATTTCCTTTAAATCTTTCTTTATGACGTCCTCCCACCCCAGACGGGGACGACCTGCTTTCCGTTTAGCCCTAGATGGTTGGCCGAAGAGAACAATCTTCGGCAATCTGTCATCCTTCATCCGCACAACATGCCCTAACCACCTCAACCTTTCTTTCATTATAGACCTAGAAAGCGGTATTGAACCACATTTTTCGTATAGCCTATTGTTTGAAATACGGTCAGTCAGCCGGGTACCCAGAACAATCCTTAAGCAATTTCTCTGGAAAACATCTAGCAAATCTTCATCCGCTTTTCGGAGCGTCCATGCTTCAGAGCCATATAAAACAGGGAGCATGATTTTTGAAAAAGGGAAAAACACCCCCCAAAAAGTCAATAAATCTTAATGTAAATCGGACCTTCAGATTCAGCGTATCAGAAAATGTTATTGTGGGGATTATGATCTCCTATCTGCACTAATTTTAAATTTATGTTTATTGCCAGAAGACTAATCACGGATGCATTTCTATTTGTTGTTTTTTTGTTCAACTAAACCTCCTGGAGGTTTTGGAGGGCAACTAAACCCCCTCCCAAGACCTAATTTGTCTCTTATTTTGTTTTCGAATGTTATGATTTAAGATCAATTTGACAAACAAACAAAAAATCCTCTCCTTCAACTACCTACAAACGTATAATACAGAAGTAGATTTAATGTTAAGACCTTTAAACAACGAAGCGACGATTTTACCTAGGGACCATTCAGATCAGAGAGAGAAGACATTCTGATTGTGATGGTAAGTATTCAGTTTAGTTTATTAATATTGATAACTTGTGTCTTATGTTTCCCAAAATGTTTAAGATAGCACATTTTTATAAATAAAAATATAGTTAGGTGAAATTCTACGGTACTGTTCTATTAGCTGTAAACCATGCAAGAAGTGAAGTTTGGTTAATGTTAATAAAATAAAACAAAATAGGATAAAAATGTAAAAATTCAGAAACAAAATTCGGTTACAAATTTCCACATTAGGGGGGTGGGGGTAAAGCATAGCATATATTAAATACGTAACCGAACCTAGGTCCTTTTTTCCCCCTAAACCCCAAAAAACTAAAGTTTAAATATTGTAAACGCAGTTAGAAACCACTGTTTGCAATCCAATTCTCCGTTGAGAGAACCTGTTTTACTAGTTTCTTTTATCATCTATCTTGCGTGGCTTACAGCTAATAGAACAGTAATAATTCTACTTTAGCTACTTTTGGCTATCTTGGAAAGGGGTTAGGTTAGGAAACCAAAACTTTCAGGGATGGGTCTACAGGCTAAAGTATGGGTACTTATGTAATATCTAGAACACACGCGAAAAATGAAGTTTGGTTGATGCTAGTGAAGTACAACAAAATAGGATAAAAATATAATAGTTTGAAAACAAATTTTTGCTATATATTTGCCCTTAAGGGGGGGGGGGGGGGTAGAGCATAGCATATATTAAATATCTAACCAAACCTAGATACTTTTTTCCCTAAACCCCATAGAACAATAGTTTAAATATTGTGAACCCAATAACAAACCACGCTCTACAATCCATTTCTCTATTGAAAGAAACCCATTTCGAAAGAAACCCGCATCTTCCCTATATAATTTAGCGCATGTGTTCCAGATAGTATATAAGTATCGAAGTATGTCCTGGGAAGGTATTTTGAAGTGCCTACCTCCACTCCTTCTCCCTCTAGAGGGTCCTTAAATTTGCCTGCATGACAGGTCTATACCCATTGAAATTTTGACAAAACAACATTTTACCTTAATTTTCAGTTATCAGTTTCTGTTTCTCAAGGTTTAGTTCAAAAATGCAATTCCTGTTATTTGAGTAGAATTTTAAACCATATCAATGTTTTTTTTTCTTCAAAATTTAGGAAATGTATTTGCATATCTTTAAAACCTTATAAATTGGGATTGAGCAAAGTTATGAAGCTGAAAACAATTTTGTTGTATTTCATCTAAGCAGAAGATCTATTTTGCAAGGTTTCAGTTTTATAACACACAGATTTTATGAGGCGGCGAACAAGAGATTTGATGAGATTTGATGAGTAAGTCAAAGTTATTCAGAAAAGACAGGATTTGTGGCATTATTATTGCAACCGTTCACCTCTGGAGGTAGAAAAAAGGGGGGAAGTCTTTCTTTTATTTGTGCCTCGATTTGATTCCACTTCGGGTCCAATTGTCACTGTTTTCCTGATTGGAAGATATTTCTTACTCAAGTGTCTTCTGTCGGCCTGCTACTACGCCATTGATTTACTGATTTCCACCATGAAAAAATGCGGCCGTTAAGAGGTGTCATATTATCTGGGAAAATTTTTTGCTGTAATTTTCTGTTCTTATAAAATAAATTAGATTGTTTTTTGTAGTTATTGATACTTCAGAAAGAATAAGGGGAAACTGAATCCTGAGAACTAGATATTAGACTGTAGACCAAGGAAATTGAACAACGCTTTTGATGGAAATCCAATAAAAGAACGGGAAATCCAGCAAACAAGATGGAAATCCAATAAGGATCTTAAAATCCAACATGTTGTTTTGTCAACAAACTGAAAATTCAATTCGGGTATGGGAATTCAACATTTTTGTTTCTCAACAAATTGGAAATTCAATAATGACCATGGAATTCCAAAATGGTCTCCAATATTCAATTTCCGCTGTTGAAATTCAAATTTTGTTTTTTATAAACATTACAAACAATTTTGTTGAATCTCAAACGATTTTTTTTTACAGTGTGGGGCTATTGGGCTAGCAGAACTTTAAAAAGTGATGCTTAATGGCACATCCCGGGAAGGCAGATTTTAAACTTATTTCTCATATATACGCGCTCTTTATCAATTTTACCATCCAAAAGTGCCATATAGCACTAAAAATGGCACTTTTGGTAACACTTCTTAAGTTGAAGAGTTTGGAAGCAAGAAACTGTACCATTGCAATAATTATAGTCCAAAGCCCTTAACTGGTGGCTTATAAGATCCCCTCACATATACTCCCCATCCAGACCCTCTTAGTAAGTTTCATAAATCAAAAGTAAAATATTATTGCGAAAGCATATTAGCTAAAACTAAAAACTTTTCAACTAAACATCTACCAAAAATTTAAGGTTGATTGATGAATAGTTTTAAATTGAACAAACTTCACTCGGTGATGAAGCCTGTGTGCTAGTTCTAACGGCGGTAATTGAGGGGAAGGGACGTCCTTGCTCCTTTAGTTTTTGCTCTTGCCTAGGTTTTGAAATCATCTTTTCTTGGTCATTTCATTGGAAAAGGCACTTGTTTCATTTAAAAAAGTTGGGGAAACAACCGAAAGTGCACTTTGTTGGAATATGCTATCAAGTCAAATTTATAATAAGAGATTAAGTATAAATATAAGCTTTTAAATGAGCCCTTAAACAGCTTTCTTTTGTTGCAGAAGCCCTCTAGTTTCTGCTAGTCAGTAGGTGATTTATAAAGTCCTGTCTTCATTATGGCTTTTTCAGGCGAAGTTGGCCGTGTAAAAACAGATTTTTGCTCATCGAAAAACAAACGTTCCTGAAAAAAATGTATTGTTTTGTGAAGTATGGATAATGAACTTCATGTTATATACTAAAATTTTTCTTAGCTTTCAAGGTTGTTTGCAGTATTTTTTAGAGCTCTCTTATCTCCCTAGATCGGTGATAATTAGAAATTATATTAAAATACATTTTCAACTGAAACTAAGAAGTGACATCAAAACTTAAAACGAGCATAGATTATTCCATATAAATGAAAAAGATCATGGCAGCGTTGTTTCTGCATTAAATTTTATTCAAAAACGAGAAAAGATTAGTTTAAAAAAAACAAAGTTTTTCCGAGGGAAGTAAAGAGCGAAGTTGAAACTTAAAAACAGACAAAAATTATTACTTCATAGCCTATTTAATATATATTAATATAACTAGTAAAAACAAACCAACTAATTATGTTTCCCTATGCTTTTATGATTATACAAAACTAGCGCTTTACTGAAAACACAAAAGTCAAGTATAAAAAACAGGATTATTGATTTAAGAGTCAAAAGTGAGTATGTAGCCCGACAACACTAAACGAATCTATAAAGCTTTTTAAAGTGTTACACCAGTTGTGAAATTAGTAACTTTCAGTATACAATTAAAATTATCTTAAAAACATAAGCGTAAAACTAAATATTTTTTTAATAACCGCGAAGTAATTGAACAGCATACAGAAATATTGGACTGATTTATCAAGCAGCATTTTGCTCTCACCGACTATAATACCAATAGTGGATAATATACAGTCTTAAATTGTGAGAAATATACTTTCGTATCACTTGAAATGAAGATCAAATAAGACATAATATGAACTCTGGATATCTGATTATTTATTTCTATACAAGAGTGAATTTCAAGCTATGATACAAATTCTAAAGCTAGTCTATAGTCATAACACTATCAAGATGGCCTTACTTCGAACTTGTGTACAAACTAATCATGACATGTCCTTTTAAGAACCAAAACGAGAGCCAGTCATTGAACTGAGCCATTGTGCAGAAGCGATACCAAATTGAACGTAAAAGAATAAAGGCAACCTAAAATGGATTGTTGCTTTATTTTAAAAGGGATTGATCCTAAAAGGGATTACTAATATTTTGATTCTATAATAAGTGTCCTTAATTGGTTTGCTTTTACTGTACCAAAACTCCTATATTATTTTGTGTTTTCAGTAAAACGCTAGTTTTGTATAATCATAAAAGCATAGGAAAACATAATTAGTTGGTTTATTTGTACTAGTTATATTAATATATATTAAATTATATATTAAATTTCTAAATTATAAATTATTATAATATATTATTATATATAATAATATATTATAATAATATATTATATAATATATTATTATAAATTATTATAATTTATAATTTATAAATTATAAATTAAATTATATTATATATTAAATATATATTAAATTTCAACTTCGCTCTTTACTTCCCTCGAAAAAACTTTGTTTTTTTTAAAATTAATCAATGAAAATAGGCGTCTAGTGGACACCAAACTCGTTAACCAAAAAAATCGAAATTTTGGCAGGAATCAAATAACCTTGTTCAACCCTCATCCCTGCGGGATTGATAATTTGTCAGAGCTCTACGGTGTGGGAATTCAGCTAATATATCTATTTACAATCATGAAATGTGACACTTTTTACCAAACAAAAGCAGATTATCTTCCAAATCAAAATCCTTTGGGGTTTTGGGCACTGTGTCAACTGATAATTTCTTAAAAGACGCAAAATTGAGCTGACGTAAAATCGAGCATTCAAACAGAAAGTAAAAAATAGGTGAGAACCAGCTTTACCCCCCACCAAAAAAAAAAAATACTCCCTGTGTCTGGCTGATTTCTAATCGCTTTTCACTTATAATAAATGAAAATAACTCTCATTTTCTGATCGAATAAGCACCCTGAAAAGTTTTTTGTGACATTGAGATGGAGATGGGGATAAGGAAGGGGCGGTTTTCCTCCATTACGATTAATCTCAAACTACGGCTCGCAACATTACAGCTGAAAAATCGCAATAACAAAAACAGGAGTTATGGTTGCAGCGGCAGCTTCAACCTAGTAAAGAGCAAACCACAGCCCATAGTAACCGAAAGTTAAGAAACGCGTTTAAATAAAAACTACCTAGTGAAAGAAAATTGCTATGTAACACTAATTCAGGATCGAATGAGCACACTCCAAATTTGCTTTGACCTTGAGGTGGAGATGGGGATAAGGAAGGGGCAGTTTTCCTCCTATACGATGAATCTCAAATTACGGCCTGCAGCATTGCAGCTGAAAAATTGAAAAACAGGAGTAATGGTTCCAGCGGTAGCTGCAACCTAGTAAAGAGCAAACCACAGACCATAGTAACCGAAAGTTAAAAATAGTGTTTTGAAAAAAAAATACTTATTGAAAGAAAATGTCTATGTAACACTGATTCAGGAATGGTAACTACTATTTTGGTTTGTCTTAAAAGTAAAAGTTTATTGCAAAAAAAAATCAATAGTGAATTCGCAAAAAAAGCTTGAAACCCCTCGGAAAAGGCGTCAAATCAAAGTGAAAACTTTATCTTTGGAATCAGCATGGTTAAAAACCTTAAATAGGACAATAACAGCCTCCTCCTTGATAAACAAGGAAAATGAAATTTTTGCCTCCTCCTTGATAAACAAGGAAAATGAAATTTTTGCATGGGTAGCACTGATATGTCTCCCGTTTTTTCTTATTTGTTCTAGTAGGGCAAGGGGGTGACTGGAACATCATAGAGAGGTGTATAATAGCTCGTTTGAGTGGAAATTAAATTTGCTAGTTCCATTTTAAGTGACTAAAAAGATTGGAGGGCAACTAGCCCCCCTCCCTGAAGGCCTCCTTCCCACAAAGCCATCCAATCGTAATTTTGAGACAGCCATTTTGTTCAACATAGTATAAAGGTCAGAATCTTTGGTTTTGGTGATGATATGAACCTCCATAATTCCTGGTAAAAGGGCTGCATACTGGGGAAAGGGCTGCGTTGGTTTTGTGTAATATTACAAACGTAGGATAGTATCTCATGTTCATTTATTTGCATTAGTTTTATTGATGTATGTTAGATAGGCTGTGAAGTATTAATTTTGTTCGTTTTAAGTTTCAACTTCGCTCTGTATTTCCCTCGGAAAAACTTGTTTTATTTAATTATTTCTGTAATGGGCTATTACTTCAGGCTGGTGTTTGCCTAGTGGACAGGCCACCACTGATCTTAAGGTGGCAAATGGCACCAAAAAGGGACCTTGTTCTGATTCTTTGACCTTAAAGATGGAATTTTAAGTCTAGGGCAATAAGAAAATCGTCCTGGTTAAATAAGAAAGTCATAAAGAGCCGTAGCAATAAAGAAAATATTGAATTCTATGATAAATCCAAGGACTATAGTTTTTCAATTAATAAAATACCGTATATGGCATATTAAGACAAAGCAAGGCAATTGTCCGCTTTTTTGTAAGTCAAGGATTTTGAATTTATTAGAAAAACTTTATCTGGGAAACAAATTGAATTCAAGTCTTTTAAACGCAGTAAGACGTGTATATTATGACTAAGAGAAAACAGGGCTTTAAAATGAGCTACTAGTCAAGCAGATATGGTTTAATCCCTAAAAATATTATCTGACCCCTTAGAATCTCCTTTCCTCTGAAGTAATTGTGTTAAAGTAATTTTAATAGTCCTTTAGGTTATAGCAGACAAAATTTGGCAACACTGTACTCAATTTGAAAGATTGGGTGATCACCGAAGGATGTTTTCTTCAAAACTTGGCAACACTGAACATAGGGCGATGGCCAGGGCGATGGGCTATTACTTCAGGCTGGTTCATTTCTTGAATTCAGGTCAGTATATAAAACGGACTGTCCACTCAGTTCAGTATTTACTAACTCTTCTTCATTAAAAGCTTCATCGGTTTGCTCTGGCAGCAAAAGATTAACACAATTTTCTGTAAGTGAAGCGCTCTGTTATCTGCTATCTGGAAGAAGGGGTGCAAGCTCAGCAAAGACCAAAGATTCATCTGCTGTATCCTCACTCTCGCTTCCTTCTTCCCTGACCTCTACTGTTTTACGGCTGGCTCTGTCGTCACATGCAAATCTGATTAAAGGCACGAGGGGTACAGAATCTTCATATTGTTCCAGAACTGGAAATGTTTTCAATGAAGAGTTTGCAACCCATTCTGCAGTCGTTAATTTATTTTCAGGTTTCTGGTCCTGAAAGACTGGAACTGTTTTCAGGGGCAAATTAGTGACCCAAGCTGACATTTGCCTGGAGTGTTCTGGTATTTCGAATTTTTCGCTTAAATGTTCACCTTTCTCCATCTGAAAATGAAAATACTCAAAATCTGTTGGTTTAAGAAATCAGAAACTGAAAAAAAAAGAAATAAGGTGTCCATGCAAACAGTGTAATGGAACACCACTTTCAACAACACATCATCTATACATACTGAGACCCTATCATTGATAGGTTTAGCATATTAAGTTCGAGGATCTGAACTCTTTTCCCAAGGAATCTGCCAGAGGATTTCAGTATCTGTAGAGGGGTAGCATAATATTAGCAAAACGCATGTTGTACAACATAAGAGTCCTAATTCCCAGATAGCAAGGTAATGTAACCTTCACTGGCCTCATAATTGAATTGTCATTAAGTCAAGTGACATTGAAATCATAACCAAGTGAGATTGAAATGTAAACGAACACCGCTTTCAACAACACATCATCTATACATATTGAACGAAACTCTGAAATCTTTTTGAAGATAGAAAAAATGCTGTGTTCCTGACTGGCTGGAGTCTGCCTGGAGAACCTTGCATGGGTACTAGATGAGCGTCCATGGACTCAGCGTCCATGATAATCCATGATTAGGAAACAGGGCATAGTACACAAACGTCTAGCACCCTACTGTTTTTCTGTTATGATAAATAGTGTCGCTAAGGAATTTCCCGAAATTTCCCGAAATTCTCGCTAAAGAATTTCTCGCTAAGGTCAATCAGATGTGGTTTAGTACCCAAAAATGGTGTCTGACCCCTTATAATCTCACAAAGAGTTGTAGTAAGGAAAAAAAAATTAAATTTTATAAAAAACCTAAGGTTTATTGTTTTTCACTTAATAAAAACATTGTATAGGGCATAATATGCCGAAGCAAGGCCATTTTGCGCTTTTTTGTGAGGCAAGGATTTTGAATTTCTTAGAATATCTTTATTTGGGAACTAAATTGAATTCAAGGCTTTTAAACGCGGTAATACATACATATTATGAATTAGAGAAAAAAAGGGCTTTAAAATGAGCTACTAGTCAAGAAGATATGGTTTAGTTCCAAACAATAGTGTCTAACCCCTTAGAATCTCCTCCGCTATGAGCCAATTGGGATTTGCTCCAATTTTTGGCGAGTGACAGCTCATTTGAAATGTCTCATATGTCTGATGATAGCAATCCGCGTTTTGACATGAATAGATATGAATAGCAATCCGCGTTTTGACATGAATTTTAATATGAATTTTAATTTTACGGCAATAAGAAAATCGCCCTGGTTAAATAAGAAAGTCACAAAGAGTTATAGTAAGGAAAAAAATATTGAATTTTATGAAAAATCTAAGGCTATTCTTTTTCACTTCATAAAAACACTGTAGAGGGCATAATAAGCCAAAGCAATGCCATCGAAAGCTGTTTTGTAAGACAAGGATATTAAATTTCTTACAAAAACTTTATTTGAGAATTAAATTGAAAATTCGAGACTTTTAAACACAATAAAACCTATATATTTTGAATCAGAGAAACAAGGGCTTTAAAATGAGCTACTAGTCAAGCAGATATGGTTTAGTCCCCAAAAAAGTGTCTGACCCCTTAGAATCTAAATTGCTGTGAGCAAATTGTTATTTTGCTCCGATTTGTGGTGAGTGACAGCTCATTTGAAACGTCTCATCTGTCTGATGATAGCACCTCACGTTTTGACAAGAACAGGAACCTTTTTCTCATTCTTTGACCTTACAGATGGAATTTTAAGACTAGGGCGATAAGAAAATCGCCCTGGTTAACTAAGAAAGTCACAAAGACTTGTAGCAATGATGAAAATATTCAATTTTATGGCAAATCTAAGAGCTATTGTTTTTCACTTCGTAAACATACTGTATAGGGCATAATAAGCCAAAGCAAGGCCATCGAACGCTTTTTTGTAAGACAAGGATTTGACATTCTTAGAAAACTTTATTTGGGAACTAAATTGAATTCAAGACTTTTAAACACGGTAAGACTTATATATTAAGAATCAGAGAAAAAAGGCTGTAAAATGAGCTACTAGTCAAGCAGATTTGGTTTAGTCCCCAAAAATAGTGTCTGACCCCTAAGAATCTCCACTGCTGTTAGCCAATTGTTATTGTACTCCAATTTGTGGCGAGTTACAGTTCATTTGAAACGTCTCATCTGTCTGATGACAGCACTCCACATTTTGACACAAATAGGATCCTTTTTCTCATTCTTCGACCATATAGATCGAATTTTAAGACAAGTGCGATAAGAAAATCGCTCTGGTTAAATAAGAAAGTCACAAAGAGTTGTAGTAATGAAAAAGCATTCAAACAGAAAGTAAAAAATAGGTGAGAACCAGCTTTACCCCCCCCCCCCCAAAAAAAAAAATACTCTTTGTGTCTGGCTGATCTCTAATCGCTTTTCACTTATAATAAATGAAAATAACTCTCATTTTCTGATCGAATAAGCACCCTCAAAAGTTTTTTGTGACATTGAGATGGAGATGGGGATAGGGAAGGGGCGGTTTTCCTCCATTACGATTAATCTCAAACTACGGCTCGCAGCATTACGGCTGAAAAATCGCAATAACAATAACAGGAGTTATAGTTGCAGCGGCAACTTCAACCTAGTAAAGAGCAAACCACAGCCCATAGTAACCGAAAGTTAAAAAACGCGTTAAAAAAAACTACCTAGTGAAAGAAAATTGCCATGTAACACTAATTCAGGATCGAATGAGCACACTCCAAATTTGCTTTGACCTTGAGGTGGAGATGGGGATAAGGAAGGGGCAGTTTTCCTCCTATACGATTAATCTCAAATTACGGCCTGCAGCATTGCAGCTGAAAAATTGAAAAACAGGAGTAATGGTTGCAGCGGTAGCTGCAACCTAGTAAAGAGCAAACCACAGACCATAGTAACCGAAAGTTAAAAATAGTGTTTTGAAAAAAAATACTTATTGAAAGAAAATTTCTATGTAACACTGATTCAGGAATGGTAACTACTATTTTGGTTTGTCTTAAAAGTAAAAGTTTATAGCAAAAAAAAAATCAATAGTGAGTTCGCAAAAAAAGCTTGAAACCCCTCGGAAAAGGCGTCAGATCAAAGTGAAAACTTTATCTTTGGAATCAGCATGGTTAAAAACCTTAAATGGGACAATAACAGCCCCCTCCTTGATAAACAAGGAAAATGAAATTTTTGCATGGGTAGCACTGATATGTCTCCCGTTTTTTCTTATTTGTTCTAGTAGGGCAAGGGGGTGACTGGAACATCATAGAGAGGTGTATAATAGCTCGTTTGAGTGGAAATTAAATTTGCTAGTTCCATTTTAAGTGACCAAAAAGATTGGAGGGCGCCTAGCCCTCCTCCCTGAAGGCCTCCTTCCCACAAAGCCACCCAATCGTAATTTTGAGACAATCATTTTGTTCAACATAGTACAAAGGTCAGAATCTTTGGTTTTGGTGAAGATATGAACCTCCATAATTTCTGGAAAAAGGGCTGCATACTGGGGAAAGGGCTGCGTTAGTTTTGTGTAATATTACAAACGTAGGATAATATCTCATGTTCATTTATTTGCATTAGTTTTATTGATATATGTTAGATAGGCTGTGAAGTATAAATTTTGTTCGTTTTAAGTTTCAACTTCGCTCTTTACTTCCCTCGGAAAAACTTGTTTTATTTAAATATTTCTGTAATGGGCTATTACTTCAGGCTGGTGTTTGCCTAGTGGACAGGCCACCACTGATCTTAAGGTGGCAAATGGCACCAAAAAGGGACCTTGTTCTCATTCTTTGACCTTAAAGATGGAATTTTAAGTCTAGGGCGATAAGAAAATAGTCCTGCTTAAATAAGAAAGTCACAAAGAGCCGTAGCAATGAAGAAAATATTGAATTCTATGATAAATCCAAGGAATATAGTTTTTCAATTAATAAAATACCGTATATGGCATATTAAGACAAAGCAAGGCAATTGTCCACTTTTTTTTAAGAAAAGGATTTATAATTTATTAGCAAAACTTTATCTGGGAAACAAATTGAATTCAAGTCTTTTAAACGCAGTAAGACGTATATATTATGAATCAGAGAAACAAGGGCTTTAAAATGAGTTACTAGTCAAGCAGATATGGTTTAATCCCTAAAAATAGTATCTGACCCCTTAGAATCTCCTTTCCTCTGAAGTAATTGTGTTAAAGTATTTTAATAGTCCTTTAGGTTATAGCAGACAAAATTTGGCAACACTGTACTCAATTGAAAGATTGGGTGATCACCGAAGGATGTTTTCTTCAAAACTTGGCAACACTGAACATAGGGCGATGGCCAGGGCGATGGGCTATTACTTCAGGCTGGTTCATTTCTTGAATTCAGGTCAGTATATAAAACGGACTGTCCACTCAGTTCAGTATTTACTAACTCTTCTTCATTAAAAGCTTCATCGGTTTGCTCTGGCAGCAAAAGATTAACACAATTTTCTGTAAGTGAAGCGCTCTGTTATCTGCTATCTGGAAGAAGGGGTGCAAGGTCAGCAAAGACCAAAGATTCATCTGCTGTAACCTCACTCTCGCTTCCTTCTTCCCTGACCTCTACTGTTTTACGGCTGGCTCTGTCGTCTTATGCAAATCTGATTAAAGGCACGAGGGGTACAGAATCTTCATATTGTTCCAGAGCTGGGAATGTTTTCAATGAAGAGTTTGCAATCCATTCTGCCACTCTGCTGGAGTATTCTGCAGTCGTTAATTTATTTTCAGGTTTCCGGTCCTGAAAGACTGGAACTTTTTTCAGGGGCGAATTAGTGACCCAAGCTGACATTTGCCTGGAGTGTTCTGGTATTTCGAATTTGTCGCTTAAATGTTCACCTTTCTCCATCTGAAAATGAAAATACTCAAAATCTGTTGGTTTAAGAAATCAGAAACTGAAAAAAAAAGAAATAAGGTGTCCATGCAAACAGTGTAATGGAACACCACTTTCAACAACACATCATCTATACATACTGAGACCCTATCATTGATAGGTTTAGCATATTAAGTTCGAGGATCTGAGCTCTTTTCCCAAGGAATCTGTCAGAGGATTTCAGTATCTGTAGAGGGGTAGCATAATATTAGCAAAACGCATGTTGTACAACATAAGAGTCCTAATTCCCAGATAGCAAGGTAATGTAACCTTCACTGGCCTCATAATTGAATTGTCATTAAGTCAAGTGACATTGAAATCATAACCAAGTGAGATTGAAATGTAATGGAACACCGCTTTCAACAACGCATCATCTATACATATTGAACGAAACTCTGAAATCTTTTTGAAGATAGAAAAAATGCTGTGTTCCTGACTGGCTGGAGTCTGCCTGGAGAACCTTGCATGGGTACTAGATGAGCGTCCATGGACTCAGCGTCCATGAAAATCCATGATTAGGAAACAGGGCATAGTACACAAACGTCTAGCACCCTACTGTTTTTTCTGTTATGATAAATAGTCTCGCTAAGGAATTTCCCGAAATTCCCGAAATTCTCGCTAAGGAATTTCTCGCTAAGGTCAATCAGATGTGGTTTAGTACCCAAAAATGGTGTCTGACCCCTTAGAATCTCACAAAGAGTTGTAGTAAGGAAAAAAAAATTAATTTTATAAAAAATCTAAGGGTTATTGTTTTTCACTTAATAAAAACATTGTATAGGGCATAATATGCCGAAGCAAGGCCATTTTGCGCTTTTTTGTGAGGCAAGGATTTTGAATTTCTTAGAAAAACTTTATTTGGGAAATTATTTGAATTCAAGGCTTTTAAACGCGGTAATACATATATATTATGAATTAGAGAAAAAAGGGCTTTAAAATGAGCTACTTGTCAAGAAGATATGGTTTAGTTCCAAACAATAGTGTCTAACCCCTTAGAATCTCCTCCGCTATGAGCCAATTGGGATTTGCTCCAATTTTTGGCGAGTGACAGCTCATTTAAAATGTCTCATATGTCTGATGATAGCAATCCGCGTTTTGACATGAATAGATATGAATAGCAATCCGCGTTTTGGCATGAATTTTGATATGAATTTTAATATTACGGCAATAAGAAAATCGCCCTGGTTAAATAAGAAAGTCACAAAGAGTTATAGTAATGAAAAAAATATTGAATTTTATGACAAATCTAAGGCTATTCTTTTTCACTTCATAAAAACACTGTAGAGGGCATAATAAGCCAAAGCAATGCCATCGAAAGCTGTTTTGTAAGACAAGGATATTAAATTTCTTACAAAAACTTTATTTGAGAATTAAATTGAAAATTCGAGACTTTTAAACACAATAAAACCTATATATTTTGAATCAGAGAAACAAGGCTTTAAAATGAGCTACTAGTCAAGCAGATTTGGTTTAGTCCCCAAAAATAGTGTCTGACCCCTAAGAATCTCCATTGCTGTGAGCAAATTGTGATTTTGCTCCGATTTGTGGTGAGTGACAGCTCATTTGAATCGTCTCATCTGTCTGATGATAGCACCTCACGTTTTGACAAGAACAGAAACCTTTTTCTCATTCTTTGACCTTACAGATGGAATTTTAAGACTAGGGAGATAAGAAAATCGCCCTAGTTAACTAAGAAAGTCACAAAGAGTTGTGATGAAATTCACAACTGTGACTTATGAAAGTCACAAAGAGAAAATATTGAATTTTATGACAAATCTAAGGTCTATTATTTTTCACTTCATAAAAATACTGTAAAGGGCATAATAAGCCAAGGCAATGCCATCGAAAGCTTTTTTGTAAGACAAGGATTTTGAATTTTTAAGAAAAACTTTATTTGGGAACTAAATTCAATTCAAGACTTTTAAACGCGGTAAGACGTATATATTAAGAAACAGAGAAAAGAGGGCTTTAAAATGAGCTACTATTCAAGCAGATTTGGTTTAGTCATAAAAAATAGTGTCTACTACTACTACTACTAACAACTCACCGCAGCACCAAGCCGCCTGAGGCCAACACAGCTACGCACACTTTTCTCCTCAACCCCAATCTATTCAAACCCTCCCTTTTTACACCCGCCCACGAAGTTCCCATTTCCTTTAAATATTTCTATATGACGTCCTCCCACCCCAGACGAGGATGACCTGCTTTCTGTTTAGCCCTAGACAGTTGGCCGAAAAGAACAATCTTCGGCAATCTGTCATCCTTCATCCGCATAACGTGCCCTAGACACCTCAACCTTTCTTTCATTATAGCCCTAGAGAGCGGTATTGAACCACATTTTTCGTATAGCCTATTGTTTGACACACGGTCAGTCAGCCAGACCCCTTAGAATCTCCTCTGCTGCGAGCCAATTGTGATTGTGCCCAATTTGTGGCGAGCGACAGTTCATTTGAAACTTCTCATCTTTCTGATGATAGCACTCCCTGTTTTGACAAGAATAGGAACCATTTTCTCATTCTTTGACATTAGAGATGGAATTTGAGGACTAGGGCGATAAGAAAATCGCCCTGGTCGACTAAGAAAGTCACAAAAAGTTGTAGCAATGAAAAAAATATTGAATTTTATGACAAATCTAAGAGCTATTGTTTTTCACTTCATAAAAATACTGTATAGGGCATAACAAGCCAAAGCAAGGCCACTTAACGCTTTTTTGTAAGACAAGGATTTTGGCATTCTTAGAAAACTTCCTTTAGGAACTAAATTGAATTCTAGACTTTTAAACGCGGTAAGACGTATATATTATGAATCAGAGAAAAAAAGGGCTTTAAAATGAGCTACTAGTCAAGCGGATTTGGTTTAGTCCCAAAAAATTGTGTCTGACCCCTTAGAGTCTCGTCTGCTGTGAGCCAATTGTGATTATGCTCCAATTCGTGGCAACTGACAGTTCATTTGAAACGTCTCATCTCTCTGATGATAGCACTCCATATTTTGATAAGAATAGGAACCTTTTTCTCATTCTTTGACCTTATAGATGGAATTTTAAGACTAGGGCGATAAGAAAATCGCCCTGGTTAAATAAGAAAGTCACAAAGAGCTTTAGTAATGAAAAAAATATTGAATTTTATGACAAATCTAAGGGCTATTCTTTTTCACTTCATAAAAACACTGTAGAGGGCATAATAAGCCAAAGCAAGGCCACTTAACGCTTTTTTTGTAAGACAAGGATTTTGAATTTCTTAGAAAAACTTTATTTGGGATCTAAATTGTATTCGAGACTTTTAAACGCGATAAGACGTATATATTATGAATCAGAGAAAAAAAGGGCTTTAAAATGAGCTACTAGTCAAACAGATATGGTTTAATCCCTAAAAATAGTATCTGACCCCTTAGAATCTCCTTTCCTCTGAAGTAATTGTGTTAAAGTATTTTTAATAGTCCTTTAGGTTATAGGAGACAAAATTTGGCAACACTGTACTCAATTTGAAATATTGGGCGATCGCCGAAGGACGTTTTCTTCAAAACTTGGCAACACTGAACATAGGAGGATGGCCAGGGCGATGGGCGATGGGCTTTTACTTCAGGAATAGAAATGAACAGGAATATCAAATGAATCAAAACAAAAGTGTTGCTTGAGAATCTTCTCTGGCTGAATCACCGGATATGAGTCGTGCTATTTTATCACCAAATATACCTGCCCACGAAAGTGGAAGCGCATCAGTCCGCGACAGAAGTTTATGAGATATTCCAGAAAACAATTTGGACGCAGAAACAGTAAGCTCAGTGATAAATAGTATTGCATCATCTAGAAAAATCAGGCAAAAAGACAAATCAAATTCAGGGGAAAACGGACTGAAAAATTATATTAGATGCCAAGGGAAGGAATACGAAGGGAAAAAAGTACAGAACAGGAAAGATGATGAGTGGAGAGCTACGAAAGATTTAAAGCCTGAACGGAAAATTCACTGAAAAAATATAAATGTTTTTACTTTTATAATTTTAATAAATAAAATAATATTAACATTTTGATTACTAAATATCAGTATTAGTATATTAAACTGACAATGCATATTCATTTGTATTTTTTCAGTAAAGTGCAAATTTTGTTCCGGCTTTGGGAAGGTATAGGAGTTTTGCGCCCAACTTATGTTAATTCTTGCTCGTTTTGAGTTTCACTCGGTTAATTATTATAATGTCGGTTCGTTTTGGGTTTCATTTATTAATCGATGCTGATTTGTGGTAGTTTCACGCTTGGTAGATTATTTGATTTTATTTTTGCTCAATTTTTGTTTAATGGAGTTCTTTACTTTTCTTTGAAAAACTTATTTTGTGGAAAAAAGTTTTTTAATTAATTTCTGTTCGTTTTGTATTGATATACAGGGTGTTCATTGATACATTGATTAGTCTTTTCAGAGAAAAAGAAAATAATACTTTAAATCTTTTCGTTTTTAAGACTTTATAGTTTGGCCTGCTATTTGTAAGCTGGATAAAAATTTTCAGCAATTTTTAACAACATACACCCTTTTAAAAATATGAACACAAATAGTAGTGTTCATTTTAGTTTCATACCTCCTCTAGTTGACCCGAAATGAAAAATTTGATACCATTCGTAAAAAAATCTGTTTACTTTCTTTGATATCTTGGATAAAATTACACTATTTTGATTTGGTTAAATTTTAAGAGCAGAAATAGGAGGCTTGGCGTGGGAGGGTGGGATTGGAATGGGGATTATTTGCTCTCAAATCACTTTCGACTATTAAAAAGGGCATTATCCCTTTCTATTTTCAATTGAATGAGCCCTTTTCGAAGTTCCGACAACAATTCCTTCGATTTGAAGTGCCCTGGTCTAAACAACAGCAACAAAAAAAAAAATAATACTTTATACCCACTTCGATCTTTACTATAAAATTGTCAAGCCTTCCAATCACTTTCGACTATAAAAAGGGCACTAGGCCTTTCGATTTCCAATCGAATGAGCCCTTTTGGAAACGACAACGCTTTCTATAAACACCTTGTATGCCCCCAGGGCATAAATTACAACCCTTATCCTAAGGTCTGTTAGGGTGGTTGTCATCCTCTAAGACCGAATTTCGAGAACTTTCAACTACGTTAAACAACAAAGCTATCTCAAAATTTTGATTGGATGTGTTTGGTGAAATGATGGGCGTGAGAGGGGCGGTAGTCGCTCTCCAATCACTTTCAACTATTAAAAATGGCCCTAGCCCTTTCAATTTCCAATCAAATGAGCCCTTTTGAAGTTTCTACGATAAAAATTTCAATAAAAATTTTATATCCCCCCAGGGCATAACTTACTACTCTTGCCCTGAGGGCTGGGGGGGGTAGTCATTCTCAAAGACCTAATTTCCAGAACTTTCTACTACGTTGAACAAAATGGCTATCTGAAAATTTTGATCGGATGTGTATGGAGGAATGGTTGGCGTGAGAGGGGGGTTAGCTACCCTTCAATCACTTCCGACTAGTAGAAAGGGCACTAGGCCTCTCAATTTCGAATTGAATGAACCCCTTTTGAAGTTTTACGACAACTCTGTTTATAAGAACCTTATATGCCCCCAGGGCAGAACTTACAACCTTTGCCCTTGGGGCTCTTTGGGGTTCGTCATCCTTAAATACATAATTTTCCAGAACTTTCAACTACGTTGAATAAAATGGCTATCTCTAAACTTTGATTGAATGTTTTTCGGGAAATGGTGGCAGTAAGAGGGGGGTTAATTACTCTCCACTCACTTTCGACTATTAAAAAGGGCAATTTCAATTTCCAATAAAATGAGCCCTTTTTGAAATTTCTATAACAACTTCTATATAACCTTTCTATATAACCTTTTCTATATAACCTTCAATTTCTATATAACCTTTATATGCCCCCAGTGCATAACTTACAACCCTTGCACTGAGGGCTCTGAGGGGGTTATCGTCCTAAAAGACCTAATTTCAAGAACTTTCAACTACGTTGAACAAAATGGATATCTCAAAATTTTGATTGGATGTGTTTGGGAAAATGGTGGGCGTGAGAGGGGCGTTAGTCGCTCTCCAATTACTTTCAACTATTAAAAAAGGCACTAGCTCTTTCAATTTCCAATTGATTGAGCCCTTTTGAAGTTTCTACGCTTTCAATAAAAACCTGATACGCCCCCAAGACATAACTTACAACCGTTGCCCTGAGGGCTGTGGGGGGAGGAGGGGTTGTCATCCTTGAAGACCAAATTTCCAAAACTTTAAACTACGTTGAATAAAATGGCTTTCTAAATATTGATTGGATGTGTTTGAAGAAAAGATGGGCGTGAGAGGGGGGTTAGTTGCCTTCAAATCACTTTCGACTATTAAAAAGGGCACTAGCTCTTTGAATTTCCAATCGAAAGAGCCCATTTTCAAGTTTTTACGACGAAGATTTCAATAAACAAAGGCCTACCTCAGGGAGCAGTCCTAAGTTGCCTCCTATTTGCCCTATATCTCTGGGACATGAACCTACCCCACACAAATCTACAATATGCTGATGATCTGGTGCTATGGTCATCTGGCAACACTTTTCAGATAGCACAGTCAAATCTGCAAAAGTCACTTTTCCAGTTTGAAAAATTCTCTCAACGTTCAGATTTACCCATTGCACCCACCAAGTCAAAAATAATCCAATTTCACCGGAAGCGAAACCATGTTAATGCAAAACTAACTCTAAATAAAACAACTATTCCAGAAGATAATAATATTAATTACCTAGGTCTCATGCTTGACCAAAAACTTAATTTCCACCTCCACATTTCAAACACAATAAAAAAATGCTATAGAAAAGCAAATATACTAAAAAGACTTCTTTCCACACCCTGGGGTTGTTAAGAGAAAACCTTACTCCAGTTTTATAAATCACATATAAGACCCCATATTGACTATGGGCTCATTGTCTATGGTGCATGTGCAAAGACCCAGATGCAAAAAAATTGAAACAACACAAAATGATATAATACGTCTCATATTTGGTCTTAGGAAACCCACAAGCACCAAGTTTCTGCTTATGGAGAGTGGATTAACAACAATAAGGGAGAGACGTAGCTTTCTCTTGATAAAACATCTTACAAAAATTGAATCAAATAGCTCACACACATTACATAATTGGTTAAGAAATCCAGCCATGTACAGAGGTATTGCAGATGAGTATGCCAATATTTAAAAGAAGTTCCCTGTACCAGCAAAGTCTATTGCACCTACTTTCCCCAATCCCCTCCATGGAATTGGTCATTTCCCATAATAAATACTGAATTTTCAAAATGGAATAAAGATTTAACCCCCATTGCTTTTGTCCAGAAAAAATTTGCAGAACTTAATACAATTACCTATAAAAATCACTTCCAAATATTTGTTGATGGGTCAAAAATGGATGAGAAGGTTGCAAGTGGTGTTTTCCTCCCTCACCTGAAAATTGCAATGGGCGAGAGATTATTTAATAATTTACCTATAATGTCTGCTGAGTTAAATGCCATAATCATGGCATTAGAACACCTTAAGCAAAACCAACCTTTGATGAAAATTCGAATAATATTATTATCTATTCCGACTCTTTATCAAGCCTTGAGTTGCTGGCCTCAGCTCCTCAATATAAGTTGGACATTGACACTTATCATTGTCTCAGTATTATTGATAATCTTGCTTCAAATGGCATAAGAACTTATTTTCAGTACACTCCTAGCCACTCTGGCATAAGTGGTAATCATCAGGTTGATGAAATAGCAAAAAATGCTATACATATTGACCAGCAAAGTGGGAGACCAATCCCAATTAGAGATATTTACCGAAGGAGGCTATCAGATATTAATTTTAATAAGATTAATCCTATCCTTTCCCCCTTTCCCAATAAGTATCTTTCTAAAATTTATCATAGAATTCGTTCTGGAACAAATGGACTAAATTTCCTTGCATTCTCATATAAGCTTTCTAATTCAAGTGGTTCAATTCCATTGTCCCCTCTTTGCAGGCATTGTAATATGAATAATGAAACAATTGACCATTGCCTATTTGAATGTAATATGCTGACGTCTGCACAACATACCTTGCTTTGTAAACTGTTAAAATACTTCAAACACCACAAAATCCCACTATCAGCCAAGAGCCTAGCGGGTGTATCCCGTGTAGTAGCGGGTGTAGAGCCTAGCGATTGCACAACCGTTTACCCACAAAATGCAGTAGGATTTAGTGTGGGAGCATATTTTTTTACCCTCTTATAACAAGTATTTAATGATGCCAGGAACAATATTTCTGGTTAGTATTAATAAGTCAGTTTGACAATGAAGAGCTCCAAGAATAAACAACTGCTAGAACACGACGGTTTCGTCTACAGATTCGATAAGCCGATTTCTGGAGGAAGAAAGAAGAGCTGGAGATGCATGAAGAAGGGATGTCTCGGGCGGTTACACACTGATTCCAGCGACGGCTCACCAGTTTCAGTTGGTACGCACGACCACAGCGCTGATCCTCTGCAGACCCAGCAGTACAAATTCCGGTCAGACCTTCGAAGCGAGTCAGCCCGTACTACTCGTCCGATTCCCGCTATCTACGACGGCCAGGTCGCAAGTGCTGCTGCCAGTGGGCTGAGTGCTTTGCCTCAGTTACCCTATAAGCACGTGAAGTCGTCCATGTTCAGATCACGAAACAAGCTGATACCACCACTGCCCGCTGATACTATATCCGTACCGACGCCCTTGCCCCAGGCTTTCAGTGAGACGTCTGCAAACCAGAGATTCCTCCTCTTTCAGCTTCAAAATAACGCTGCGATTTGCTTTGCAACCGACGAGTCGTTAAGTCTGCTTGAACGAAGCCCGGAATGGTATATGGACGGCACCTTCGACTCAGCTCCTTCCCCATTCGGCCAGTTGTTCACCGTTCACGTTTTCTTCGGCGACAAGCAACTTCCCGCTGTCTTCGTGCTCATGGAGAGCAAGTCTGCGCAGCTTTACAACGACGTCTTCAGCGAGCTGATCCTACAGGCTGCGATGAAAGGAGTGACACTTCGCCCGACGACCGTCGTCTCTGATTTTGAGACCGGTCTGCTGACATCCGTGAAGCAAGTTTTTCCGGCCGCCAAGCACCGTGGGTGTTACTTCCACTTTTGCCAAGCAGTAATCAGAAACTTGGGGCGTCACTCAGTCCGTGAGCTGTACATGACCGATGCAGACTTCAACCTCTACGTTCGAAAGCTTCTGGCTCTGGCGTTCCTACCTCCAGCGATCGTCAGAATCAATTCTGGTCCAATCATTTCTCACATCGTTCGTACCTGGCCTTCGGCTCGTCCGTTTGTCACTTACTTCAGCCGTCAGTGGTTCGACCAATGTCCTCCTCATTTCTGGTCAGTCTACGGCATCCAGCGAAGGACAAACAACGACCTCGAATCATGGCACATGCGGTTTAACCGAAGAGTCGGTCGCTACCACCCGAACTTGTGGCAGTTTATCTCTTTCCTGAAGGAAGAACAAGCAGTCGTCGATTCTGCAAGGACACAGCTACTCCAGGGTCATGTCATCCATCGGACGAACAAGAAGTATGCAAGGCTGAACGAACGACTCGAAAAGCTGTCGACGGAGTACAGGCTGGAACTCGAACAGCAGACGAGCTTCTCTTGGGTGTCGCACATAACATTTCGCCGGATGTGTGATATTAGCAGTTTTTGTTTGTATTTTTACCAATATATTAATTTGAATTATCCGTTTTTGGCACGATTTTTGGGTGATTTCGTTCCACGCTTCATCCACCGCAAAATCACAATTTTGGGTTTGGCGCTCAAATGGTACTCCGTGGCGCTCAAATGGGAACAAAATTCCGTGGCGCTCAAATGGAACAAAATTCCGTGGCGCTCAAATGGGAAAGCGCTCAAATGGGAACACCCCCAAAAATTAAATAGAAAAAACAAGTTTTTTTTAACTGAAAGTAAGGAGCGACATTGAAACTTAAAACGAACAGAAATTATTCCGTATATGAAAGGGGCTGTCCCCTCCGCAACGCCTCACTCTTTAAGCTAAAGTTTGACAGCCCCTTTCATATACGGAATAATTTCTGTTCGTTTTAAGTTTTAATGTCGCTCCTTACTTTCAGTTAATAAAAACTTGTTTTTTTATTTAATTGGAATAAGGATCGACCCGGCTCAATAGTAACCGAAACTCTATAAAACGGAATTTTGATACCAATTGATACATATGCTGGTTTCAAATATATATGTTTCATCAAGATTAGTTTTACCCATCAAAAGCTACGTGCCTGAGAAAATTTGCCTTTTTTTCGAAAAAAGGGGGAAACAACCCCTAAAAGTCATAGAACTCTAATGAAAATCACACCATCAGATTCAGCGTATCAGAGAACCCTACTATAGAAGTTTCAAGCTCCTGTCTGCAAAAAAGTGGAATTTTGCATTTTTGCCAGAAGAAAGATCACCGATGCGTGTTTATTTATTTTATTTTTTTTCTCAGGGGTGATCGTATCGGTCTAGTAGTCCTAGAATATCGCAAGAGGGCTCATTCGAACGGAAATTAAAAGTTCTAGTGCCCTTTTAGCAGTAACCTATCATGAGCTCCCACGAGTACACCTGTGCTGCCATCTACAATTGAGTCTAACGCTGACGGGACAAAATTTATTCAAGGATTGTCGATCCACTAACAGGTCAATGACCCTTTTTCAAGGTCGATTTATTGTTGTTTCCAAGTGTATTGTCTCCGGAGTGAAGTTTGCACATGCGCATTAACGGGGGAGAGATGTATTGATCAATGAAGGAGAGAGGATTCTGAGAAGTTGATTGTGTAATCGACTAGGAACTAGATTCCAAGAAATTGATTGCATAACCAAGGGGGAGTGGATTTCCGTGAAATTGATTGTGTAACCGACTAGGACAAGTGAATTTCTGAGAAATTGATTTACATAATCGGTGGGGAATGTATTGATCCGATAACGGGAAACAGGATCACGTGTCTCCTTCTAAACCAATCAGGGAGTTGGTTACATATTAGCGGGAGAGGATTGCAGAGAATATAAGGAAAGGATTTTTGCTATAGTTTTTATTAGTCTGTGAATAGAATTCAAAGGAGTGAGAACAGTTTGACTTTACTCATTTGGATATATTTGTGCTGATGATGAGTGGAATGTTTACCCTATTAGAAGTTGATAGTGGAGTTGAGTGCAATAATACAAGAGCACCAAACATTGCGGTGGAAATCACGAGAGGATCACAGCTTTGTCTGGAATGGGATGAAGTATATGCAAGATGTGTGATATCCTTGAGCAAATTTAAAATGGAGGATCAATTATGCTTCGCTGCAAAAGTTGATATAGCGCATGTGAATAGACTTCAATGTGCTTTAAGTGCATTACTGAAACATATCGAAGACAATAAACTGTATCGCTAATTGTACATGCTTAGTATTATTGTTGTAATTATTCAATAAAATTGTTTCGAGATCAAAAATGTTCCCTTTCTTTTTGTTGTTAGAATGTTAGGCTAACAAATCATGGTCATTCTAGAGTCAGCAGTCAGAGTGAAAGGATTGAAAAATAAATAAATTCGAGAAAGAGAGAATTAGATCGAAACTGGTGTTTATGGAAAAACATTTGATTTTGGATGATGATTTTCTCGAGTTATCTCTTCAACGCAGGATATTCTCTCGGGGAACACTAGACAATATAATGGGGACTGATTTTCCCCCATTGGACTATTGTATGAAGCTTTGTCGATGTGACTCAAATGCTTATACTCAATTTATTGATATATTAATTGGAACAAAGCAGAATAATATCGTGGATATAAATTGAAAACATTGCCATAGATTCAATGTAGATGGCTCCCACACCATTCGAAAGAGGTGACGTCACAGAAGAGACGTCACCTCTTCGAACTTGACGTCACATCGAAGAGGTGACGTCACAGAATTACCCTCTCCCATTTCTCCACCCTGAATTTATCGAGCGAGGACGATCAGTTTCGTTTTAGCTGTGAGAGAGTTGACATCGGAAACCGAAAAATGTTCTATACATGTCCACTATGCATGTACACTCTTGGCAGTTGGACTCAATGGGAGAATTGTACAATTATTGATGACTATAGTGAAAAGTGTAAATTTTGTAATCCTTGTAAATTACATAGAGGCTATGCAGTACAAATTAAAGGATGTAATTCATGTCTTGAAGAGATTTGTGACTCTCACCCTAGAGGAAATCTGTGCTCCAATTGTCACTATGACAAATGTGATCAGTGGGAGAATACTTACCCCGCTATGATTGGAAAGAATCCCAAACGTGATTTTAGTTTATTTCTACGAGATTGGTATCGTCGTGGATTTAAATTATTCTGTGAGGAAGAATCTGGTCTACGATTCAACTGTTGGGGTAACAAGACAATTTGGTTTCTACGTCATCGTTGTGACGACACTGCCTTTTATGACTATAAACCAAGTGATTTTTATTTGGCAGTTACCGAATGTTATTCACCATTTGAAAACACTGTATGTGATATTGCTTCAAATAGACAGATTAAAACTCGTGAATTTCATAATATGAATGCAAATAGTATCATTGACTATACAAAGAGATATAACAAGAGTGAAGTTACATTATACTGTAGAAAATGTGACCCTGACTTTATAGTCAATCAATATCAATATACAGTGAATCCAAATGATTTACCAGCACTAGTGGTTCACGACAGTTGCCTATACACCGATGAAGAAATCTAAAGTGAAAATTTAAAGACATTGTTGCATATATACATTTTACTAATAAACAAATTCACAAACATTTTTTAAGCACTTTACTCTTAGGGCACTGAAATTTATATTATACAGGTCTAAGAGGATATTTTCCACTAGAAAGTCGTTCAGGCGTGGATTGTCTACATAAATGTTGAGAAACTGCTTGTAAGTATAGCCGCGACATCGGAACACAAAATATAGTAGTGCATGGAAGCCACAGCTTTTAGTCGTCAGATCCTGCACTATCCTCCGATTTTGAATAATAGTTTTCCCACTGCTCTCAATATAGTTGCTGATGTGGTGTGTGTAGAGTGTATAGGGTAGACCAAGAGGATAAAAAAAAGTCAATCGTCTTCATTGTTTGAAAGATGCACAGCCAATGACCCGTCAGCACAGTCGACGGACTGCTATTAACAATAATTAAGCTATTGTTGTCACTTTGAATTTTTCCAAGAAAGTCCGAGGGTAGACAATAGGATTTGTATTGGGACTAGATTTCCAAGAAATTGATTGCATAACCAAGGGGGAAGTGGATTTCCGTGAAATTGATTGTGTAACCGACTAGGACAAGTGAATTTCTGAGAAATTGATTTACATAATCGGTGGGGAATGTATTGATCCGATAACGGGAAACAGGATCACGTGTCCTCCTTCTAAACCAATCAGGGAGTTGGTTACATATTAGCGGGAGAGGATTGCAGAGAATATAAGGAAAGGATTTTTGCTATAGTTTTTATTAGTCTGTGAATAGAATTCAAAGGAGTGAGAACAGTTTAACTTTACTCATTTGGATATATTTGTGCTGATGATGAGTGGAATGTTTACCCTATTAGAAGTTGATAGTGGAGTTGATGGCAATAATACAAGAGCACCAAACATTGCGGTGGAAATCCCGAGAGGATCACAGCTTTGTCTGGAATGGGATGAAGTATATGCAAGATATGTGATATCCTTGAGCAAATTTAAAATGGAGGATCAATTATGCTTCGCTGCAAAATTGATATAGCGCATGTGAATAGACTTCAATGTGCTTTAAGTGCATTACTGAAACATATCAAAGACAATAAACTGTATCGCTAATTGTACATGCTTAGTATTATTGTTGTAATTATTCAATAAAATTGTTTCGAATCGAAAATGTTCCCTTTCTTTTGTTGTTAGAATGTTAGGCTAACAATCATGGTCATTCTAGAGTCAGCAGTCAGAGTGAAAGGATTGAAAAATAAATAAATTCGAGAAAGAGAGAATTAGATCGAAACTGGTGTTTATGGAAAAACATTTGATTTTGGATGATGATTTTCTCGAGTTATCTCTTCAACGCAGGATATTCTCTCGGGGAACACTAGACAATATAATGGGGACTGATTTTCCCCCATTGGACTATTGTATGAAGCTTTGTCGATGTGACTCAAATGCTTATACTCAATTTATTGATATATTAATTGGAACAAAGCAGAATAATATCGTGGATATAATTGAAAACATTGCCATAGATTCAATGTAGATGGCTCCCACACCATTCGAAAGAGGTGACGTCACAGAAGAGACGTCACCTCTTTCGAACTTGACGTCACATTCGAAAGAGGTGACGTCACAGAATTACCCCTCTCCCATTTCTCCACCCTGAATTTATCGAGCGAGGACGATCAGTTTCGTTTTAGCTGTGAGAGAGTTGACATCGGAAACCGAAAAATGTTCTATACATGTCCACTATGCATGTACACTCTTGGCAGTTGGACTCAATGGGAGAATTGTACAATTATTGATGACTATAGTGAAAAGTGTAAATTTTGTAATCCTTGTAAATTACATAGAGGCTATGCAGTACAAATTAAAGGATGTAATTCATGTCTTGAAGAGATTTGTGACTCTCACCCTAGAGGAAATCTGTGCTCCAATTGTCACTATGACAAATGTGATCAGTGGGAGAATACTTACCCCGCTATGATTGGAAAGAATCCCAAACGTGATTTTAGTTTATTTCTACGAGATTGGTATCGTCGTGGATTTAAATTATTCTGTGAGGAAGAATCTGGTCTACGATTCAACTGTTGGGGTAACAAGACAATTTGGTTTCTACGTCATCGTTGTGACGACACTGCCTTTTATGACTATAAACCAAGTGATTTTTATTTGGCAGTTACCGAATGTTATTCACCATTTGAAAACACTGTATGTGATATTGCTTCAAATAGACAGATTAAAACTCGTGAATTTCATAATATGAATGCAAATAGTATCATTGACTATACAAAGAGATATAACAAGAGTGAAGTTACATTATACTGTAGAAAATGTGACCCTGACTTTATAGTCAATCAATATCAATATACAGTGAATCCAAATGATTTACCAGCACTAGTGGTTCACGACAGTTGCCTATACACCGATGAAGAAATCTAAAGTGAAAATTTAAAGACATTGTTGTATATACATTTTACTAATAAACAAATTCACAAACATTTTTTAAGCACTTTACTCTTAGGGCACTGAAATTTATATTATACAGGTCTAAGAGGATATTTTCCACTAGAAAGTCGTTCAGGCGTGGATTGTCTACATAAATGTTGAGAAACTGCTTGTAAGTATAGCCGCGACATCGGAACACAAAATATAGTAGTGCATGGAAGCCACAGCTTTTAGTCGTCAGATCCTGCACTATCCTCCGATTTTGAATAATAGTTTTCCCACTGCTCTCAATATAGTTGCTGATGTGGTGTGTGTAGAGTGTATAGGGTAGACCAAGAGGATAAAAAAAAGTCAATCGTCTTCATTGTTTGAAAGATGCACAGCCAATGACCCGTCAGCACAGTCGACGGACTGCTATTAACAATAATTAAGCTATTGTTGTCACTTTGAATTTTTCCAAGAAAGTCCGAGGTAGACAATAGGATTTGTATTGGACCTAAGAAGAGTGTATTGGGACCTAAGAAGAGTGAATTCCACTTCAACTTTAACATGGTGGTAGTAGACTCTCAAGGTACAAACCAGCGGTGCTGATCTCCATTTCATGGCCCTTCAGCAAGGAAGTGCAATGAACGGTTGGGGGCCAGCCATCTTGTGCTTTTACAAATCCTTCCTGCTTACCTTCCCCAGATTTCTCTAAGTACCCATTTAGAGCTTGGTTGACTCTGTCTGAGCTTACAGAGTCACACAATTGACCCCCGTTCAAAGCCAAATAGCCGGCCACACCAGGAATCGAACCCGTGCCCTTCGGTCAAAGGATTCGCAACCCTGGGTGTCAACCATTTCGCCAGGACAGCTTACTAAGACATAGTATTGGACCAGAGTAGCCGTATAGAAAATATTTTCAAGCAATGATGCTGTACTCTTTGTTATATGAGATGGGATACATACAAAGGGTAAAGTACTTGCAGCAGGCACAGTACTTGCAGTAAAGTACTTGTAAAGTACTTGCTGCAGGCACAGGCGAAAGAGAATCTAAGGAAGTTGAAGATCTTAAATCCGTCACGTTTATGTTAAAATTCCTGATAATAATTATCAGTCTTGAGTGCTTATGGATTGCATCGAAGATTTCATTAAGAATACGTAGTCGATTCTGTTTTTGTTTACATCCTGATCAGTTGTCTTTTTTTTTAATAGCAACAGTTAGGTTTTTCCTCCGAATCTTACAAATTTTCTATTAGCCCTCCCCCTCAAATTGTCTTTATATTACCTATTAAATCAAAAATAGAAAGTGAAAAAAGTTTTATCCCCTGATTTTCGAATTTTATGCATTCGAAAAGTTTATTGACAAATTACTATCAAACAATTCATGATAATGAATGACTTGGAGCGACTTCGGCCAATAGTAACTGTAACTTGAAAGAAAATCAATTTTGACAAAAATCAATTCATCAAAAAATAGTAAGGGTTTCCATATTGTAGGGGTTTAGAAGACCTATCTATTAAAATCGAAATTTTGTAATTTTTTCCCCCCAAAAAAATTCAGGGATGGGTGTTTTTTTCAAGGATAATGAATTCGAAGCGATGGTCCTATTAGATTGGAAAAAGGGTCATTTTCAAACAGTTCGCGGTAAAGAACAGTAAGTAAGGAGCGACCCGGCTCAATGGTAACCGAAACTCTAGAAAACGGTATTTTAATACAAATAGATACATCAAACGAATCATATTTTAATTCTGATTTCAAATATATAAGTTTCATCAAGTTTAATCATACCCATCAAAGTTAGGCGCCTGAGAAAATTTGGCTGATTTTCGAAAAAAGGGGGAAAGACCCCCTAAAAGTTATAATAGAACCTTAATGAAAATACCACCTTCATATTCCACGTATAAGAGAACCCCACTGTAGAGGTTTTAAGCTCCTATCTTCAAAAATGTGAAATTTGCATTTTCTGCCAGAAGAAAGATCACGGGTGCGTGTTTATTTGTTTTCTTTTTTTTTCCCAGGGGTGACCGTAGCGACCCAGTGGTCCTAGAATATCGTGAGAGGGCTCATTGGAATGGAAATTAAAAGTTCTAGCGCTCTTTTAAGTGACCAAAAAAATGGAGGGCAACTAGGCCCCTCCCACGCTCATTCTTTTCCCAAAGTCACCTGATCAAAATTTTGAGATAGCCATTTTGTTCAGCAAGTTCAAAAATATTATAAGTATGTCTTTTAAAATGACTTAATCTCCCGAAGTTCCCGGGGGAGGGCTGAAAGTTATGAGCTTTACCCAATGTTAACATATAGTATTGGTTATTGGGAAGTATACAGACGTTTTCAGGGGAGATTTTTCCTGGTAGTAAGGGGGGGGGGGTTGGGGGTTATGTGGGAGGATCTTTCCATGAAGGAAGTTTTCACGGGGGAAAGGAAATTGCTATGAAGGGGACGCCGGACTTCCCAGCATTATTTAAAAAAAGATCAGAAATTAAATGTAAAAAAGCAAGTTTTTCAACTGCAACACCAGCAACATCAAAACTTTAAACGAACAGAAAATATTACATATATGATTTGGTTCACCACCTAGTCAATACCTCGTTCTTAAAGCCAAAGATTTTTTAGTACTTTCATAAGAGCTATTTATTCTATTTAACGGCCTTTGTGATTAAGCGGTCATTTTTAAAGAATTGGAACAATATTCGAACTTTCACTTAAAGAGCAAGGTATTGACTAGGGGGCGATCCCCCTAATGTACGTATTAAAAATATATGAATACAGAGGTTCGTTAAATAAGTTAATTCGTAAGCTACAAATATTTATTACTAATAAAAACGTTCGTAAATAAAATTAAACAAGTTTCGAGAAAGAGCCTAGCCAACTATACCTGCACACAGAGCATAGAAATCGACATCTATCATCTTATATTTGAACTCCTAGAGTCGAAAGATCTGCTGAAAGATATCTGAATATATCTAATAAATATGAGGCAATCAAGCCAATAGCTCTGTAGCCCACAGAGTGAAGCAAAAGGAAAAGGGCTAAATAGTTTTACTGAAAAGCCCGCCTGCCGTTAAATAGAAGAAGAAGAAATGATCCCAGAATGAGGGGACAATAAGCTTTTTAACAGTTCTAGATAAATCATCTGTTGTCTTCACCTCTGGAAGAAGATGAAAGACAGACAAGCAATTTATCTAGACGAAGTTAAAAAAATCAACATAAAAGATTCAAAGGAGGGTAGGCCTGTGGTTTGCTAAATTATTTCTCACTAGGATAGACTTGTATACGAACTTGTTTTTAACCTAGGGTTCAGTAAAATTCTAGTTTAGCTACTTTTGCTATCTTGGATAGGGATTAGGTTAAGAAAATGAAACTTTTAGGGAAGGGTCTGCTGACTAGGGTAAAAGACCTCTTTTTGGGAAAGACCACTTTTCTTTTGCATTCTGGAAAAAATCCTGTTTACTTCTATTGCAAATTCAAATTTACCCACTCCACCTCCCTAATATGCAAATATATACCCTGAATTGGCAAAGTTTTAATTGCAAAACTCAGTGCTATTTTTGTTGACAGCATTCAAAAAACTTGAAACGGTAGGCCTAGAAAAACATTTTATATTTGAGTTGCCTGATAAGGTTTGAATTGTTATAGATAAAAATTTTTGGAATATGTTACTCTTGAACAACTTATTTATAAACTAGTAATATGTTTTTAACCACTTTTCAATAACTTAACTAGTGTTGATAACTTCTTTGTGCAGTCACAATTCACAGTATATATTTGCACATTAGGGGGATAGGGTAGGTAAATTTGAATTTGCAGTAGAAGCAATTATTATATGTGTAAAGAACATAAAAAAAGGCATCAAGTGGCATGTTCACTTTATTTGTAAGTCAATAATATGAACTGCAAGATATTTACCTTTATAAGTACCTATCTCCATTCCTTATCTCTCTAGAGGGCATTTGACTTCTGATATAAATATTGAGCAGTTCATATTGAGCAGTGATTTTAAATATTGAGCAGTTCATATAAACCTACTAATAAAGTGAACATACCACTTGATTCCATTTTTTATGTTCTTTCTGAATATGTATAATTGCTTTTTTTTTTTCCAATTAAATTTTAAGCCATTTTAGGGCTCTTGAAAATAATAATTTCTTTCTATATTTTTGGATATAAATATGGGTTAAAACACATGTTTCAAACTCACTATTTCATTAGCCTATAAATACATTCAGTTTATTTGTATAATTCACAAACATTGAATGGTCAAGATTAAGTTGACTAAAAAGATATTCAAAATAATCCTGCCATGTTTTCTTCTTATTCTGTTTGGCCATTTAAAAACTGTCAATTTCACCTATATGTGGAAAACTACCTACAGAAGAAACATAACAGATAGAAAATAGTGAAATTATTTTGAATCTTTTATCCAACTTAATTTTGACAAATCAGTGCTTGCAGATTACTTTAACAAAATGATTACTTGCAGATAACTTTAACAAAATGGATTTTTTAATGAAATAGAAAGTTGGAAACCAATGTTTCAACCCTTTTTATATCAAGAAAACATAGAAAAAATTGTAATTTTCAAGGGTCCAAAAAGGCTTAAAACTGAATTTGCAAGAAAAGTAATTATTATTATTTTCAGAAAGAACATCAAAAATGGCATCTTATGGTGTGTTCACTTTATTTGTAGATTAATTGTATAAATAAAGTCATACACATTACTTTTTATACTTTTTTACTTTTTTTTACTTTTTATACTTTTATTACTTTTCATTCTATTATAGAGCAAACATAAATAAAGTCATACAGATGACTTTTATACCTAATTAATATATTAATTAAAAATATACCTAATCTATTATTGTTCAAGGACCCACAATAAAGAAAGATTGCTAGAAAATAGTTACCAGGCTTCAACAAGCTTAAGAAGTTTTGAATATGGAATCTAGGGCAGAAACAAGCACTGAAAACAAATATCTGGTGGAGCATTCAAAATTCCTTGCACCAATGGTAAACAGGGCATATCTACAGAAATAGGAAAAAAAACAAAGATTTGGTATATTTTTACTCTTGGGAGTTTTTTTGAGCATTTTGTCTGGTAGAATATTTCTCCATGAGTACAATTTCAGGTCCAATTCTGCTAATGAGGGATTTCAAGAGTAGAGGGGGAGTATTATCTCTACACTCTACTTTTGACATTTACCTTGCCTTAATTTGCACTTACAAGCATTAAGTTCTTCAACTGATCAACATTAGCATGAAAAAGCTGTACTGTTTGCAATACTAAATATTTTGCAAGTTCTCAGTCTACATTAAGGATCCATAATTGTCATAAGGAGACATGTTAAGAATATGCATAATAATCCTAGTTAACTTATTTTCCAGGGTGAGTACATTTATCATCACTATTTTCACTGTTGTACATTTATTTTTAGCAAAATTATGAAAAATAAATATATTTGATTGGATTTCCCCATTTTCAAATATTCTATATAGGAAAGTTAAACACCATCTACCAAAAGGTAAAAATAGGCTAATATTAATAAATTCAAGTTAGGTTAGATTAGCTAGATGGCTCTTGGGTGTTTGTTTTAAAACAATATTCAAGACTTGGAAAAAGGACAAAAGATTGAAAAATGTGATTGTAAAACTGGAAAAACAAGGAAAGTAGTAAGGATAAAGGTGCTCCCCTTGGATAATATGTTAACTAGGATAATTTTGCATATTATAAAGTAAGAATTCTTTTCTTAACATGTCTCCTTATGACCAGTTATGGTCCCAAATTTATACCAAGTTCTCTCCCCTACCCTAACTCCCCTGATGTGACCCAGATCTTCCATACTTGGACACCCTCTTTTCTCTACACTAATGCACCTAGAGGGAATTTTGTGAGAGTGCTACCTAGCAGTGCAATCTCATTGCAGAAACATCAATGTCATCACTTTGTTGATAATCAAAGACTTTAAAGCCAACAAAGGACTGACTAACTGTCACAGACAAGAAGTATGTAATACAGACATTCAACTGAAATAATTTTATGGTACCAACAGTTTAGTGCTTGTGCTTCCAGCTGAACTTGAAACCTTTGAAATCTATGCCATGTAGCTGCTTAAAGCTGTGTTGAAAGGGATACCTGAAACAGCAAGCAAAATTCATATTGGGGGTGACAGGTTTGATGGACTGTTTGGTCACACTGATCCAAATGGTGGCAGTATATCTCTGAACATCTGCAGTGGGTGTCATCAGATACACAGCTGCTGCTCAACTCTACTCCTTCTTGACTGGGTCAAAATTTAGAAAACTGGACAAAAATTGTTACAAATAACAAGCAAATTTGATGGAAGCTATTTACGAAACATGGGAAGCAAATAGATTTTACTGCTTAATCAGATGGATATAAGCAGCTTAAGTACTGCCAACACCTTGTGTGTATTGCTGTCTGCAGGATTTGAAGACAGGAGGAGAGCTGTATGTTTAAGTTGTTATGTAGATTTTCTCAGTTTTGAGGAATTTCTGTGTAGTACACATGAGGAAGCAGACACCAGAATGGCTATGCATGTGCCTTTTGCTTCAGAAACAGCTTTGAAAGGGTGACTGTTTGTGCTAATGATACTGATGTAGTAGTGATACTAGTGGACCAATTCCCTCATCTTCCTAGCATTTTTCCAGAAGGCAATGTTTTGCCTCAACTCCTCATGAAGTTTCCAAATTATTATGTCCCCATTGATCTTTTGTTCCTAAAAAATGCAGTGAACTCCCTGAAGTCCATTCACAGCATTTAAGGTGTGATGCTACAAGTTTCTTTTTCTCCAGAGGAAAATGAACATTCTTAGCATCCACCAAGAAGAACAGTCTGTACATGGAGATTCAGTGTGTAATACAGAAGTCAAGAAATGAAACCTTCATGGACGCCACTATGTTCTCCTTCTGAAATGTTGCAAGAAAGCTGATTATCCACTGCTTGTGAAAGTTATCCTAATCAGTTTTCCCTCAGTGATGTATGAGTGCACTTGTACCCTTGTAAGAAGGAGCTGAAAGCATTATCTCCTACAGATGGGGCATTTATGGAAGATTGTAAGCATTCTTACTACCAGTTTGCAATCTGGAATGCCTCATTGATTGCAAGACCATGTCTGCCAAGCCTTTTGAGTTATTGATGGCAATTTTCTGGACAAGGTTTTGTTTCTGTTGTTTCAAGCACTTCTTTGCTTCTGTTGGGATATTCACAACTCTTTTGTGAATGTAACAAAAAGTGTACCAAGAACTGTAGAAATGCCTTCCTTGATTTTGTGATGTTTTGTGTGCTTGTGCTGGAAAGTGTGATAATTCATCCAAAGAAGTAGAACATATGCATAATTGGTGGTCATTTTCATTAGATTCTTTTTCTTTCTCTTTTTTTTTTTATCAAAAGCTCTATTTCTGAAGCTAATTTTTTATTTTGGACATACTTCTGTCAAGGCTGGGATTCAAAATCTGTGCATTTAATTTATTCCAAGTGGCTTCTGTTTTGATGCCACTAACAGAATGGAGTTGCAAAGGTGTTGTCACCTTCCTTTGCAGCCCCAATTGCTCTGTTCCCCCCTCTATGAACATAACTTTAATATAAGTACAGGAAAGTTGGTTTCTGGTGTCACCACTTAAGTATGTTTTAATGATGTGCAGTTAGGAAGCTAGATCTGATTTTGCTCATTATTTTTCTTTTCTCTTTTGGTACCTTGTTCTGTTTTACATTCTAAGTTCAAACCTCTCATCTAGGTCGAAAAACAATAAAGATAGCTTCACGCTTGCTGATGGGCCTGAAGTTTCCATGAAGTATTCCAAATTTGCCCAGCCCACAGATTTTTAAAGATGATTTTTTAACTTGTGTTTTTATCCTGTGTTTTTATCTAGTCAAAATTGATAAGAAAAGTTTTTTTTTTTACATATTTTGTATTTAATGGAAGAAAAAAAACATTTGAAAATAAGTTTAGAGTATTTTCTTTAGTTTCTGGGACAGAATCAACATTCCAATCAATTTGTCCTGGGAGGGTATGTTTCAATCCTTTTCGTCCCAGGATGGACATGGTTACCTAGGGGACAAAAAAGTGGATGGCCATAGACTGAATTTTAGGGAGGGGGGCTTACCTGGTCTAATCAGCACTTCCAGTGCTGTATAATCAAAATCTCGAGACAAAATATTGTGGGCAGCATGATAGCACTGCCTGATGTGGACATACTATATTGTTTTTTTTTAAGACCAGGATACTTCTTATAGAGAAAAATTTTATAGGACCTTCAAAAGAGCTCATGGAGGGCAGCCAGCTACCCCCCCCCCCCCCACGTTAATCACTTCCCCAAACACGTCCAATCAAAATTTTGAGATAGCCACTTTGTTCAGTGTAGTTTTAAGGTCCAGAAATTATGACTTTTAGAATGAACCCCCCCCCCCCCCCCTCACAACCCTCAGAGCAAGGGTTATAAGTTATGCCCTGTGAGGATATAAGGTTTTTATAGGAAGGGGGCTCATTTGATTGGTAATCAGAAGTTATACTGGCCTTTTAACAGTCAAAATTGATTGGAGGTCATTGAGCCCCCATACACCAATCATTTTCTTAAACACGTTCAATCATAATTTTGAGAAAGCCGTTTTGTTCAGTGTAGTTGAAAGGTACAGAAATTGTATCCTTGAGGATACCCCTCCCCCCCCCATATAGCCCTCAGGTCAAGGGTTGTAAGTTATGCCCTGGGGGCATATAAGGTTTTTATAGAAATGGTGGTCATATAAACTTCAAAGAGGGCTCATTAGATTGGAAATCAGAAGTTATAGTGGTCTTTTTAGAGTCAAAGTGATCAGAAGGCAAATATCCACCCCCCCCCCACACACACACACATCATATTTTCCAGAAATGCATCTGATATAAATTTTAAGATGACCATTTGTTGTCGTAGAAACTTCTAAAAGGGCTCAGTCGGTTGGTAATTGAAAGGGCTAGTAACTTCTTTAATAGTCAAAAGCGATTGGAGGGCAACCCCTTTCCCCCACGCCCATCATTTCCCCAACCACTTCCAGTCAAAATCTCAAGATAGTTATATTGTTTGACATAGTTTAGAAGTCCAGAAATTATGTCTTTGAGGATGAGAACCCCCCATGGTCCTCAGGGCAAGGGTTGTAAGGTTTTCCCCAAGGGCATTTAAGGTTTCTATGGAAACAGGGGTCGTATACACTTTGGAGGGGGCTCATTGGATTGGAAATTGAGCCACTTTTAAGAGTCAAATTTATCAGAGGGCAGCTATACTCCCCCCCACGTCACATTTCCCCCCAATGCATCTGATAGAAATTCTAAGATAGCCATTTGTTCAAAAATAGTCCAAAGACCTCATAACACAGCCTTTGGGGTTGACACAACCCCCCAAAGTATGGGGATAAGGGTTTTAATTTATTCCCAGGGGGATGTAAGGTTTTTATGAAGAGGTGGTCTTGTGAACTTTAGAGGAGGCTCATTTAATTGGAAATGCATACTTCTAGTTCCATTTTAAGAGTCAATCGTGATGGAGCGAAAATAGCCCCCCCCCTCCCTGATATCCTCTTTTCCCCAAAAAAATTCGATCAAAATTTTGAGATGGCCATTTTGTAGCCAATAGTCCAAAGAGAATATAACAATATCTTCAGTAATCAAATATAAGAAATATTTAGGCAGACATTGAACTGAATCAAAACAAACTATTAACATGTGAACTTTCAAAAAAATGACAAAGTAATAACCTGAGAACAATTTATATTATTAAGTTAGATCTTTAATAGTAAGTTGTGGGGGATTTTGAACTAGCCAGAAAGCACTATGTGTATACTTTTAGTACTACAACTACAGTTACTGTAACTAAAGACGCTTAGAGTATTAAGGTGAAACTTGTAGGAAGTGTTTAGGGGGCGTTCCAATTAAACGAAAAAACTGTACACATGCAGGTTTTGAAAAAGGCATATAAGCAATATCATAGGCAGCATGACTCTATAATAGCTAGATATGTCACTGAAACATTTAAAGAAGCTAATGCGAATCAAATTAAAAGTTCTAGGGTTCTTTCTAAGAGTAAAAAGAGATTGGAGGGAAATCAGCCCGTCTCTCAAGCCAATTTTTTTCCCAAACACATCTAGTCAAAATTTTGAGACAACTATTTTGTTCAGCATAGTAGAATGGTCCAGCAACTATGTCTTTAGGAATATTGGGCATGTCAAACCCCCACAATTATGCCAAAATATGGATTCGTATAGGAAAAAAAACCCGAAAAGATATAAAACATTATTTTTTTTTCGATGAAAATGACTTTGTCAATAAAAAAACAAACAGAAATCATCTAAAAAAATTTTTTTCCACAAAAACAAGCTTCTCAAAGAAAAGTAAAGAGCTCCATTAAGCCAAAAATGGGCAGAAATGAAGTCAAGTAATCATCCAAGCGTAAAACTACCACAATTCACTATCAATATATAAATGAAACTCAAAATGAACAGAAATTAAAATAAATAACCGAGTTAAACTCGAAACGAGCAAAAATTAACATTAGTAGGGATGATAACCCCCATGCCTTAACAAGACCAGAACATAATTTGCGCTTTACTAAAAACAAAATATGTTTAAATGTTTTCACTTTTTTTACTTAAATAAATAAAAAACTTTTTTCCTCACTTTTTTTTACCCATTTTTTATTTTAAAGGAATAAATGTCAGTAAAGGTGAATTAAACTGACATTCCACAGTCATTTTTTTTTCAGTAAAGCCTAAGTTATGTTCCACTTAGGCTTTACTACTTAGGCTCTTACTTAAAAAGAACGTCTTAATAAATTAACAAATGTCTCTTTGGGCTCATTCACAATGAGTTTCTACTCATACCAAGATTTAGCTAGCGCTAATGTAAGCCAATCAGATTTTCACAGAATTTTCTGATTGGCTGAAAAATTTTGATTGGGTCAAATTAGCACTCGCTAGTATTTGTAAATTCTCATTGTGATTGAGCCTTTAAGAGCAAATTGTTTTATGCTTGGAAGATTATTTGACTTTATTTCTGCCCCTTTTTGGCTTAATAAAGCTCTTTATTTTTCTTTAAAAACTTATTCTGTGGAATGTTTTTTTAAATTAATACAAATATATGACACTGTCATTCAGCCAGGGGTTATTTTTGCATTTTTCGGCTTAGAGCATTTTTTCACTAGCTTCAAAACTTGTTCCTCCACTACTTCGTTCAAGACTGGTAGTAACCATTCTCTCTCTAAACATCCAATTTCATTGTCCCTTTGGAGCATCTCAATAGCATTCCTCCAAAAAATTGATTGGCATACATTCCTATAATTTAACACTCCTACTCCTCCTTTTACTTTTGGTACAAACAGCAATTTCATGTTCAACTTTTCAATTTTTTCTCTCCACACAAACCTTCAAATAATGTTTTCTATTCTCTTTGCACTCCCTCAATCTAGCTCGACAGCTGGCGCAAAATAGAACAGTAGTGGTAGACAGTAGGTGTTTACATATGTCACTCTGAAAAAACAAAGAAGACCTGTTAATATCATTTGCCGTCACCAGCATCCCTTCAATTTTCTGTATTTTATCTTCCCTTAATTTACCCAACTTCATCTCGCTGGTCCATGTCACCCCAATTATTTTTGCCTTTTCTAGTTTTGCTATCCAAAGTTCCTGCATCATTTCTTCCATATTTTCTGATTCCAGTATTGCTAAAAGATTGATTTTTCCCTTGTGGATTTTTACCCTAAAACTCCTCTCATACCAATCAAGTCCTTGTAGAACTGCCTTTACACCTTTGACGCTTGATGGGGGAAAAATTCCATCATCTATAAACCCCAGAGCCTTCAAGCATATCTCATTATGGAGAAGTAAACCAATTATATGGTCTTTTACGTACTTGAACAAGGGATCAATGTATATTTCAAAGAGGTATGGCGAAGCTGGGTCGCCCTGTCTCAAAGATATCACCAAATCAATCCTCCTTGTAAGCGAGCCATTTACATTTATGACAGCTACTGGTTATTGATAAAGGCTTTTAAGCATATGAACAAAATCCTCATGAAAACCATACTTTAAAATTATCAAAGGCCATAAAATTTCCCTTTCAACTGAATCAAATGATTTCTCAACATCTACACTTAAAAAGTAAGCAAGCTTCCATACTTCATTGTTCTTTCGGGTCATCTCATCTCTCGTACATAATACATCTCTTAGAACGCTCAAAATATTCTTTGCTTTCTTCCTTTACCTCCCCCCCCCAACTGGTAGCTTCCTAGCTACCTAGCTATTTCTTCCCATAGTTCCAAATAAAACACGTAGCTCAGGCCGTCTATACCAGGGGACTTTTTCTTTTTAGCCTCCATTAAATCTACTTCAATTTCTTCTTTCGAGACAGGGCTCCTTAAATTTTCATTTTCCTCCTCGCTTACCATACAGCTCGTTTGGTATTCACTAAAATAATTTCGGTCCTCTTGACCTTGCGTCTCCTTTCTTTTAAACAACCCCTTGAACCACTCTGTCACTGCTTCACCCACTTTTTTTGCTCTTCTACTACTTTTCCATCTTCCCTTTTTACTTTCCTCAGGCTATTTTCTTCTTTTCTTCTTCTTGCTTTAACTACGGAAGCTAGGTTTACCTGGTCCAATGCAAACATTTGTGCCATTTGATTCCGAATTTTCCATCTCTCATACTCTCCGTACTCGACTTCTTTTATTGCTCTCTTAATTTGCTCATATTCGAGCCATTCGGACTTTCCCTCTTCTACTTCTTTCTTTAAGTCGTTTAACACTCTGTACAAGTACCTTTTTTCCGTTTCTTTGGCGTTCCGACTTTTTTTCTTTATCGCAAGGAAGACTCCTATTTTTCTTTTAAAATTCAACCAAGATTGCACTAGGTGACTCGATTCTTAGTAACTGGCCAGAAGCCTTCTTACTTCTTTTTTTATGTCTTCCTTATCATTTTCCTGGAGGGCACTAATATCCATTCGCCAGAAAGGTCGCTTAATGGGTAGCAAAATATATTCTATATCCTCTAGCTTTATATCTACCAGTAGTACACCGTGGTCGGAGAAAGGCACGGCGATATTTTCTATATTTTTTATTTTTTTCTATTCCATCTTTCCAACAATACACCGTGTCGACACTTGTGCTGCCCATTTTTTTTCTATTCTCGTGAAATCTCTCTCCATTCCCATTTCTTGCCACACATCTACCAGTTTCCATGTTTCAACCACTCCTTTTAATTCGGTGCTAATCTTCCTTTTAATATTCTTCTTCTTCTTCTTCCAGTAGCTCTGTAGCCCACAGAGTGAAGCAAAAAGAAAAGGGCTAAATAGTATTAACTGAATAGCCCGCCTGCTGTGAATTAGAAGAAGAATTCCTTTTAATATTTTTCCGGCTCGAACTCAAAATATCTTTTTCTTCTAAAACACAGTCAAAGTCGCCCAATAGCAATAGCGGGCCAGTTCTTAAATATCGCGGAAGAGTGTTTTTACTGTCTTTCTCTGCTTTATTTGTGCCTGAAGGCAAATGCACATTTACAAAAACCACTCCTTTCCAGCAAATGCTGCTCACTTCACCATCCTCTTGAAAACGCAGTGTTCCTCTAATATCCTTAAATCTTTCGTTCACTATGTATGCTGTGTCAGGTCGGAGTCCTCCAGCAATGTAGTGGAATCCCTGTGTTTCAATATTTCTTATCTTTACTGTTTTTTCCACATGTAGTTGACGGATAGGCTACTTAGCGTTTGTTTTGGGGATTGGGTTGATTTTGCCTCTGGCTCCTTAACTTTTCTCAGAATACTCAGGGGGATGATGCCCTTTACCTCTTTCACCCCTACTTCAACTCTTTTCGAACTTTCTCCCTTAGGCTCTGTCATTTCCTTTTCTTTCACAATAGCTACTTCCCGCTCTTTTTTCCAGGTTTCATCTTGTGCTCTCGTGCTTCCTGTGCGAGTCTTTTCCATTTCCGGAGTACAGGCTCACCGCCTCCATGGGACTCAAACTTGCCAGCTGTTTATCTAGAGAACTTGCAATTTTTAGTGGGCCTGTAAACCAGACATTAGAATTTCTGCCGTTTTCCAAGGACTGATCTGTGATCACTACGCTTGGGTTTCTACTTCTTCTTTTGGGTTTTTTTCTTGGGCATAATAGGGCTTCATGGTCCTCTTGATGATAAATGTAACATTTTAGGTTTACCATCATAGAAAACCTGCATTTTATCCTCTGTCAAAATCTTTATGGACGATGGGATTGCTACTTCCAAATACATCAGGGCTGTTCCCTTTCCCGTTAAAAACGGGTATAAAACCCATCCCCTTGAAAAGTTTTCCTTCTAACATTCATCACAAGCCCATAACCTTGCAGTGCCGTTTTTTATATCATGGTCGGTTGCTTCTCCCGGAATTCGTTTGAGATGGATCACGTGTGGGCGTTTTCCATTTTTATCTATGAAAACTGGATACCTTTCATTTTGGAAAATAATTTTCAACTCCATTGCCTTTAGTCTTTTAACCCATTCTTCTGCACAATATACACTAGTGGCTTTTTGGTTCCTGTGAC
>CM051274.1:47944965-47952465 GCA_027921565.1 Artemia sinica | reverse complement strand
AGTGCGGGAAGAAATTAAAGAAACTTTGAAACCGATTGACTAAGATGCATATTCTGTAACGTAAGCCTGTTGTGTCATCTCTGCCACATACGCTGGCACCGCCAGATTATTCTGGTAACGTTAGATTTTTCAATAGATATATAAATACTTTCATTGTCATTCCTTCGACAAAGAATTAGTGTCTATAGGAAGAGTTTTTTTTTTGGAAAAGCTTCATATATGCACAAGAACTGAGGCCAGGGTGGCTTTGTTTTTCTCCCCACCCCTACCCCCTTTTTTCTATGCTGTGACATTACTACAGCCACTCAGGTTTACTCCTTTATAGTGAAGACACTGTCGTGAAAATAAAGTTATTTAGACACTATCATGACCATTCCTTCCTCAAAAAAATCATTACCTATAGGAAGAGTAAACGCTTGCTGGGGAAAAGCTTCAAATGTGCACAAGAACCGAGGCCAGGGCAAGTCTGTTATTCCCCCCTCCCCTACGTCCTTTTTTCTATGCTATGAATTTACTGCAGCTACTCAGGTTTGTTCTGTTTATTATCAAGACTGTTATTGTTCTGTTTATTTCGTCATTTATTTCAGCGTTGTAGACGCCTTATTTTATTTTTTGGACACATTAGTCGAAAAGGTTTCGTTATGACTCTTGCTTCATGTATGCGCAATGACAATTTTTTAGCGCATTGCGATGGGAATATATAGATGACCTGTTGAAGCTATTGTTGTGACGCTTTGGGAAACTTCCCAAACCGCGCGTGGTAAAGTGAGTTTAAGGTTGTAGGGTGATGTTGTGGTTGTTGCCTTTGTTACTCCCTTTATAGGGGAGATAACTATGGCCCCAAGGTAAATAAACTTTGGTAGCGTGCCTTAGGCTATGGCCTGACTAATAGGGCGTACCAGCTGCGAATATTTGAGGGACTAAATTAAGATTGTAGAGAGGTTGTCTATAACACAATACTTTTATTCAGCTAACACACAACAGTACAGGTCTGATAATATATAAGCCGATGGGACTGGTTGTCCCAGGAAGTCAACAAGTATAAGAAGTCTACAATAAAGTACAATACAATAAGATACTTGAACACTTACAATAATAACAATATACCAAGGTATTTCTAAAATCAATGGACCAGAGGTCAGTCCAGCATAAAATTAGTATATCACACTCCGTTCCCATAAAATGTATCTTTTACATATTTCATCAACCACATCTTATCGGGGCGCACTGACGCACATAGCTAGGAAGTGGTGATTTCTCAATTTCCTCTTAAACATACACATACCAGGATGTGTTCCTTATCTTAATAAAAAGTGGTATTTCTAAACTTTGTATTTGCGTCTTAACGTTTTTTCTAAATTCCAAATTTGACTTAATTAGAAAGCGTCACCTCACGCGCGCTGTGATATGTCCCATTTCTGAACCAAGTTTTCCATACTGTATAATATTTATGCTGTGATCAAAACAGTTGCTTGGCCTAGTAAAGGTTGCTATTGACCTTTTGTTTTTCAAGTGCATAATTAAGGTCTAGCTGACTCTTTTTTCAGTCTCTTTTTTATATTAATTGAAAAAAAATGTGTGCTGTATCATTGCATTTTAATTACTAATATCATTCGGATTTTTGTTGTACTATATATCTGGCTTTTTTATTGGAGAAACTGTTGAAAAAAAAAAAATTGCCGACATAGAAAATGCAAATCATTGGCTTAGTATTAGCTAGAATTTTGAAGACCTATCACAGGGTACCATTGAGCTGAATTTGACTACACTTCTTAGTAAACAGTGATTCAATTTAACTTTCTAAATTGAATTTATAGTGCTAGTACATTTTTTTTAAACTAATATTGTGGCCAGTTTCATCCCTCAAACATCATTGCCAGGTTTATCTGAGCAACCGTTAAAAAAAAAAAAAATCAACAGATAAAGAAATGAAATTTTTTTTTTTAGAATTTAAAAGGCTGGCCATTTGGTATCATTGGACCGAATTTGACAATATTTCTCGCCATAAAACAATGAATTTTCCCTTGAGAATTATTGGTTGAAGGAATTTCTTAGTATTTTTTATTTGATATTGTTTTATTTTATCATTTTTTATTTTATAATTTTCAAATTTGATTTTTAAGTTTCTGTGTTTTGATGCTTTATTGATATGTGGTTTTCGACTCTGCATTGCCGCTCAATGCAGTGATGCCAATTCACGAAAATGGAGAGGGGGAGGGGGAGTAAGGATTCTTTTTTTTTGATTTTTTACGAAGCTATTAAGGAGGTCAGTAATACACTGTACCTATCTTGTGAGCATGTACTCAATTATAGATTTACATTCTAGAAAATAGAAGGATATAAAACTTCCCTACCTCGTTTGATTGGAGCCGGGGTTATTATTTGTGCTACTGCTGGTACGGCTGGCCTTGTTTTCTATTGGTGGAAATGGTTCTACTTATTTTGCACAAGCGTCCCCTGTCATCTGTATTATGCAAACAGAATATTAATATGCGTAAGTTTATTTCTAATTTATTCATAGTTCGTTTAGTTTATTTTAACACAGTTTGTGCCGTTTTTTTTCTTTTCATTCTAATTTTCATTTTAGGTTTATTCTACGGGGTGTCCACAAAGTCTGGATACATATAAATTTTGATATTTTATTTGACACTTTTGTATATAGGAGCTTGAAAATTCTACAGTGGGGTTCTCTGGTGCGTTAGGTATGATGGCGTGATTGTCATTAAAATTCCTTGAATTTTAGGGGGTGTTTCCTCCTATTAAAAAAATTAGGATATTTAAAAATTTTTATTTATTTTCCTATTTATTTATTATTAATTTTTTTATATTATTAATTTATTTATTATTAATTTTTATTTATTATTAATTAGGATATTAAAAAATTTTCCTATTTAAAAATTTTTTCAGGCTCGTAAAAATTTCCTATTTAAAAAATTAGGATAATTTTTTTCAGGCTCGTAACTTTTGATGGGTAGTATTAAAATGGATGAATCTTATATATTCGGAATCAGCTTTATAAGCTGACTCTTTTGATGTACCTACTGATACTAAAATTCCACATTTTAGAGTTTTGGTAAATTTTAAAAATTCGCATGTATCCAGACTACGTGGACGCCCTGTATTTATTCATAGTAATGTCTGTTTGTTCTAAATTTGACTCATTATCTGACTTTATTTCTCTACGTTTTATTATGGGCCTTGAATTTTTCTTGATGCTTTTAAATCCCCCCCCCCCCCCACCCCGTCCTGGATTCGTATTGTTCCCGATATTTTGAAAAGCATAGCCCTGTTCATTCAAATCAAACAGTTCGTGGTAACTAACTGTAAGTAAGGAGCAACCCGGCTCAATAGTGACCGAAACTCTAAAAAACGGAATTTTGATACCAATAGATACATCAAAAGAATTGGGTTTTTATACTGATTTCAAATATATAAGTTTTATCAGGTTTAGTCATACCCATCAAAAGTTACGAGCCTAAGAAAATTTGCCCTATTTTCGAAAAAAGGGGGAAACACCCCATAGAACCCTAACGAAAATTACACTACCAAATTCGGCGTATCAGAGAACCCTACTGTAGAGGTTTCAAGCTCCTATCTGCAAAAATGTGGAATTTTGTATTTTTTGCCAGAAGAAAGACCATGGATGCGTGTTTATTTGTTTTTTTTTCAGGGGTGATTGTATTGACCCAGTGGTCCTAGAATGTCGTGAGAGGGCTTATTCGAATGGAATTTGAAAGTTCTAGTGTTTTTTTTTTTAAGTGACCAAGAATTGGAGGGTAACTAGGCCCCCTTCCACGCTCATTTTTTCGTAGTCCCACGCTCATGTCACTGTATCAAAATCTTGAGATAGCCATTTTGTTCAGCATAATCGAAAAATCTAATAACTATGTCTTTGAGGATGACTTGATCCCCCAAAGTCCCCGGGGGAAGGGCTGCAAGTTATGTCCATTGTTTACATACAGTCTTGGTTATTGGTAAGTATACAGACGTTTTCAAGTGGGATTTTTTCTGTGGTGGGGTTGAGGGGAGTGGGTTACTGGGAGGATCTTTCCATGGAGAAATTTTCGAGAATTTTCCACGAAGGGGGCGCCGGATCTCTCAGCATTATTAAAAAAAAACCTCAGAAATTAAATAAAAAACAATTTTTTTTCAACTAAAGTAAGGAGCAACATTTAAACTTAAAACGAACAGAAATTATTACGTCCCCCTAGTCAGGGGGCTCCCTAAGGGGGTTCATCCCCTCGTCAATACCTTGCGGTTTACGCTAAAGTTTTTTTTTAGTACATTCAAAAGAGTTATTTATTCTAATTAAACGGCCTTTGTGATTCAGGGGTCATTCTTAAAGAATTGGAACAAAATACGAACTTTAGAGTTAAGAGCCAAGTATTGAGGAGGGGTGAACCCCCTCATATAGAACGTAATAATTTCTGTTCGTTTTATGTTCGAATGTCGCTCCTTACTTCAGTGGAAAAAAAACTTGTTTTTTTATTTAATCCTACACAAAGCCAAATTTTCCAATATCACTTTGTTGTTGACTAGATGTCACATCAATGACATTTACTAAGGATAAAGATTTTCCAGTTTCATTGCCAGCGAATAAGGGGTTAAATCCAATTTTCAGTTGCTGGGTCTTTTGTACTGGGGCAAGTAGCAACCTTGTCGCACAACCTTTCCGCAGCGGGGATTGATCCCTGGGACCAAGTAGAGCATCAATCCATTGTGCTACTACGGGGTGTAAACGGGATTACAGCTTTATTATTTGATGTTATTAAACATATTCATTTATTTTATGGTATTAAGCTTTTTTATTTTTGAGTGCAAAAAAGAATTCTATGGTAGGCCATTTTTGAAATTCATGCAAGTAGATCCCAACGTTTCTTATAGACTATCGAAAACTAGATAATTAAAAAAAAAATCAAGACCGTTCGTCTCAATCTGAAAATTTCAAACATAGTTGTAATGTTCATTTAGGTCAAGAGGAGATTATCCCAACAAAGGGAAGGATTAGGATAATAATATATAGGATTAATAAGATATAGGATTTTGATTGTAATTCCATTCTTATTTCGTGAGATAAGGTTAGTCAAGTTAGCTTATTATTTTTTTTTCCTTAGGAAAGTTCGGGAAAAAAGTCCAAGAGATATTTTGTAAAGCAGATTTCTACACTAAGGTATGTAATTTTCTTTTATTGCATCTTATTTTTGCTACCGGATAAAGAGCAATGATGTTGCCCTAAACAGATCCAAAAATTTTGTAAAGAAATAGCCATAGTAAGAATTCAATTCGACCACCTCCTTTCACTGTTGCCCCATGTATTTATCTATCTGCAGTCGCCTCTGGCATGGCATCGTTCCTCGTGGCCGTTCAACACGTCGATTCATATTCTCTTCACAATGTATTCCTATATAAGGAGGTGGCAGTAGTCAAAGGAGGTGCCATCTTATTTTTGGTACCAGGTAAAGAGCAATGGTGTTGCCCTAAAAAGATCCAACAATTTTGTAAAGAAATAGTCATCGTAGGAATTCAACTCGACAACCATTCACTGGTTGCGCCTTGTATTCATTTATCTGCAGTCGCCTCTGACATGGCATCGTTGTTCCACGCGGCTGTTCAGCTCGTCGATGCTTATTCTCTTCGCAATATGAATGAATGAATGAATTTTATTAATAACCTGTCTTACAATAAACAGAAAAAGACAGAGCACAAACTAGAAAAGAAAGAAAAAGCAAAAACTGGCAAGAAAAACAAATACAAACAGAAAGAACTACATAATAACACAACTATTTGAGAAGGTGGGCCCACTCGTGATCCAGGAGCTCTTGTTTTTTCACGTAATTCTGAATTACCTCCTCCACGGCACTCAGAGGCTCAACAATTCCATATTTCGCAGCAATATGGCGGTTTCTAACAAAAGGCGGCACTTGAAGAAGAGATCGGGCATACTTGAAAAATACCGACCTTATTTCTTTCTTGTTTCGTGCACTCAGGAGCTTCCAAAAAGGAGACAGGTACAAGACATGAGGCAAAGCTACTGCATTATAAAGACGAGCCAAATATTTACGGCTTGAATTGCGACGGCTAGTGACAACACCCGCATAGGCAATGCGCACTTTTTTAGAAAGGTGTTCAATAAGCAAAGACTGGGTCTCTCGAAGATTACGAGCAATCGGGAGGCCAAGGTACGTAATGTGACTAGACAGTGTTACGGTAATTCCACCAAGCCTGACTGTAGCATTATCTTCAGGGCAATTAAAAAACAAAACAGCAGACTTTTCTACATTAAACTGCAAACCAATATCAGCATAACTTTTTTCAAGACGCGAGAAATTATTTTCTAATGAAGAAAGCAATCGAGACAGATTTAAAAGATCATCTGCAAAACCCAGAAGTGACAAGTCAATATGCTTGCAAATATAACTCGGAGAGATAACCTGTTGTGCATCATTAACACTGTTATTATACAAAATAGGAGACGTTATAGCCCCTTGCTTAATTCCCTTATGTACGGATATCTCCCCACTAAGCTCACCATCTTGCAAACGAACACGAAGCTTGAGGTTCCTATACATATCACGTAGTGACCTTACAATAGAAGAACGCACGCCTCGCTTACACAGCTCAACCAAAATCTGGGCATGAATCCCAGAGTCAAAAGCTCTCCTGACACCATACTGACCTATGATCAAAGTTTCTCGCGAGAGATGAGCATCAAGTAATATGTTAGCAAGAAGATAAAGTACATGGGTGCACCCGAGGCCTTTTCGAAAACCAAACTGGGGTGGAGGCATCTCACACTTATCATAAATCTCATCAAACAAAACAATCTCGAATAGTTTACAAAATACTGAAGATATCGTTACTGGCCGATACGAAGAAGGCTGTTCGGCTGGCTTCCCCTTCTTTAATATCGGTATAACCATACCCAGACTAAAGCAACTCGGGACTATCCCTTGTGTCAAAAGCATCTGAAACAGAAGGGCAATATGTTGGTAAAGAACATAACCTCCTAAAGAAATATGTAGAGCACAAATAATATCGCAGCCTTTTGAGTATACCTTTTTCAGCTTTTTAACGGCCTGGCAAATTGTGACCGGTGACACTGAGAAATCGTCGAAGGTGTCGGTAAGCATAGAAGCCAGCTCATTCTCGTAATTAGACTTTAGAACTGGATCAGGCGCTTTGAACTCGGACTCAAAGTAAGCACTCCACTGATTAGCAGAAATATTAGACGTAGGCTTGGCTTCTTCAGGCTTAGACCAAAGCGACCAAATAAGGTTCGGATTATTACTGAGCTTTTGCACAAAATTTTCTTTGATGGTTGCACGGTGGGAATCTAACGCTTTATTGAACTTTCGTTTAGTATGGATTCGAATCTCGTTCACCTAGCCACGTATCACTTCGTGGCTTCCCGCTATCATGCCAAACTTTCAGCCATAGCTTCGCCGACGCACAAGCCGCCGCTAGCTCCGGATTTCTAGACCACCTTTTCACCTGTGATCT
>CM051274.1:47887465-47939965 GCA_027921565.1 Artemia sinica | reverse complement strand
TAGGTAAGCTATCTCTTTGATAGGCGATCTTCTTTGGTAGGCTATCTTCTTTGGTAGGCTATCTTCTTTGGTAGGCTATCTTCTTTGGTTGGCTATCTTCTTTGGTAGGCTATCTTCTTGGGTAGGCTATCTTCTTGGGCAGGCTATTTTCTTTGGTAGGCTATCTTTTTTGTAGGCTATCTTCTTGGTAGGCTATCTTCTTTGGTAGGCTATCTTCCCAAGGTAAAAGTTTCTTTCTACACATTCTGAAAGCTACCCGTTTAACATGTATTTTACGGTTTGTGTTACGGCCACAAACAAAATTTGTGGCCGACCACGACCGCTGATGGGAGTCTAAACTGTGCCCTTAATATGGCAGCATTAATGTATATGGCCTACTTCTAGCGACTTTTCTAAAAAAAATTGTTAAACGACTTTCCTTCGCTCGGACGGAATATCGACTGCTCAAAGTAAAGAGAATCTTTAACATTGGAAACACAAAAAAATTCAAGGATAAAATAAAAGTAAAGTAAAGAGATAAAATAAAGTAAAGAGAATCTAATAAAAATAAAGTAAAAATAAAGTAAAGTAAAGATAAAATAAAGTAAAGAGAATCTTTAACATTGAAAACATAAACAATTTCAAGGATAAAATAGCAAATAACAAACAGATAGAACTCTTGATAGAAAGATAGATTACCTCTTTTTTGATTCACTTAATCTATGTATGCACATCTCTGCTATAGGGTCCTTTTTATTAGATTTCTTATAAATCACCAGCAGTTGATGACCTACATAGGAAACATAGGCAACATAGGAAATAGGCTACATAGGCAACATAGGAAATAGGCAACATAGGCTACATTGGAAATAGGCTACATAGGAAATAGGCAACATAGGCAACATAGGAAAAGGCCTTTGGCTTTTCTTATTGTATGTAGTAAAGAACAATCCACAGCGAATCAGGCAGTGGAGTGACTCAAATATGACATAATAACTCAGAGAAGTAACTTTTCAAAAGATACATGCATTATATTATCATATATATGAGGATGCCTTTCTTGTCAAAAATTTGAATTTTTTTTTTAACCTGATATTTTGTTACATACTAAAAGCACGTACTGATACTGTCACTAAAAACATGCAATACATCCTAAAAACAAATTTCTGTAATTCTTATTGAAATTTGTTTCAGTGCCCCACCAGCAACATCAGAAAAAAGGAGACAAATCACTACAACCCCTGGATAAAGTTATTTTTCTAGTTGCTCAAGATGGGGACTTGCATGATAAACGCCCCACCACTCAAGTTGTTCATTCATTGATGCATTATAGAACTTTTTTTTCTTTCGTTAGTTTCTTTCAGCTTAAGGTGAAACAAGACAAAGAGAAGTGACAGAAAACATGGGAAATATATAATTTGGGCTATATATTTGCACATTAGGGGGGGGGGGGGGGGGGGTAAAGTACATATGTGAAGTTAAAAACAATTCTTGCTACATAATATGCAGAATGATTGTACCTAACACATTAGACATGCAGGCCCGCTATACATTACCCCCCCCCCCCCGCCCTAATATGCAAATTGATAACCCAATTTTTTTCTACAGTATTATATTTTTATCTTACTTTGGTATACTTCATTAGGATTGAGCATCAGAGAAGCATATTAGAAGAACATTAGGTAGGGTGTATCATACTGAGGATGAAGTCTTAGGGTTCGGACACGATTTTTAATGTTTTATTTTTTATTTTCTCATTAATTTATTTTCCTTCCTATTGAACTTTTATCTTTTATCTTTCCTTTTATCTTTTATCTTTTAACTTTAATCTTTTATCTTCCTATTGAACTTTTATCTTTCCTATTGAACTTTTATCATTGAGATTAGTTGAAATAATAGTTAGCCTACCACTCCTGAATCATCCTCAAATGGTGATTCTTGTTAACTAGTCAGTTTTTTATACGTGTTTATAAATTTTCGGTTACTATGGGCTAGAGTTTGTTCCTTAGCATATGACCATACCATACCTTACCATATTCCTTACAATTGTTCCTTACCAATATTACCATAATTACAAAATAAAAGAGGAGTAGGAATAAAAATATCAATATTTCTTTACTTCTCTTGCAGACACTGAAAGCGTTCGATTTTTTCGTTTCAAGAAGAACAGGTTCATCTATAATCCCAGGACAGAGAAGTTCGAACTCTGCTCTGGAATCGATGGAAACTTGTCATTAAGTTATTACCATGCAGCGTTAAATGGACTAAGCGACAGAGAACAAGACAAAAGGTAGCCTTTTCTTTTTACCAAGGTTTAAATCAGAACCCTGTTTAATAGAATATACTTCCCATCTAAGCTTAATAAGTGCTTAGTAAAAGGTAGTCTTTTCTTTGTATTACAAAAAAAAAAAAACAACAAAAAAAAAACAAATAAACACGCATCCGTGATCTTTCTTCTGGAAAAAAAAAATACAAAATTCCACATTTTGCAGATAGGAGCTTGAAACCTCTACAGTAGGGTTCTCTGATAGGCTGAATCTGCTGGAATGATTTTTATTAAGTTCACTTGATGTTTTGAGGGTCTTAAAACCCTCTGGGAGTTAAAGACCCTCCCCCTGTCACTATATTCATTTATGTTATTTTACTGTGTTCATGGCCGTATATTTGGCTTTAAAATACACGTATTGGTCTATCTATCTAATATGCAGTCTTTTGTCTTTTTGCAACCCCCCTCAAACAAAACATTCAGAGTAGAGGTGTTATCATGCTTCGACCCCCTCCCTTGGCCAAAGATTCAATTCTACTGTTAGAAAGCTACAAAAATACATATAAACAAATTTTGATTCATTTTGTTAAGTATTTTTGTAAACAAAGTAGTGAAATCAAAGTCTTTCAAAGCCTTGAAATCAAAGTAGCTTGGCAAATGCTGATTCTTCGTGATTAATTATTTTACCACACTGTGTAGCTACGAAAGCTCCTCCTTCATCCCAATATGTTTAAGGCCTCCCTCTTTAAAGCCGTCCAGGAAGTTCCCGTTTCCCTTAAATCTTTCTTTATGAAATCCTCCCACCCCAATCATGGATCACCTGTTTTGCGTTTAGCCCTTGACGGTTGACAGAGAAGGACAATCTTCAGTAATCTGTCATCCTTCATCCGCGAACCAAGGATTTAAGCCAAGGTTCTAAATCAGAACCCTGTTAAATAGAATATACTTTCCATGTAAGCTTGAAACCCCAACTTTTCGTCTTGAGTATTATATTGAAAATACTTAATAAATCTGATGAATGTTGTGTCCATTTTTGTCAGTAAATCCAAAGCACTGTATATAAGTAATATAACAGTAAGATCACGGGTCAGTGATTTTTGGAACTACATCCTCGGCTGTGAAAATAGCTCCTCCCATTTAATCTGTCATTAGCGGGTCAGTGTACAATGTTGAAGCCAAGTTTCGCGTTCAAGAAAAATCTGACTTGTCTACCCGTGAAAAAATCGAATGTCGCTTATGTTAATAGTTGTTTAAAAGTTTTCCGGAGCACTTGCATCTCGGTCCGGGTTTGTATAATGGTTGAGATAGGGAATAATCGTACTGTACTATATCTATATACAGTGATCTAAAGTGTGAATTGTGGTGGGACCGCGATAACGTTTAAGCTGCTGGGATATTTTTACAGGGACAAGTAGTAAGCCTGTCAAACGACTTTGTGGCAGCGGGGAATCAATCCCCGGGCCCAGTATTGCGGAGCAGTGACAGCACTCCACTGTGGCAATTGACTGTGGCACCGAAGGAATTCGCCTGACTGTGATAACCTTATTGAACATCTTCATTTTTCTGGATAATGCTCTGTCAATATGAAAGAACTACTTGGTCAATCATCATTGACCAAGCATTCATACAACTAGAGTGAATGCTGGTTTGAGGGTCTTTTCTCCAAGGAAAATGCAGTTTCGGAGAAAAAGTAAATAAGTATTTTTTTTTAAAAGAAGGTTTTTTAGGGTTTTTTAAAAATTTATAGGATTTTGCAGAGGATATTTCCTGTTTACCTGTTCGGATATATACGCTAAAGTAAGCATTTTCAATAGATACAAGAATATTGGAAAAGAAAAATGCGTTGAAATATTAGCTAAAACTAAACACTTCGTTTTTAATTGCGACTAGATTAAAGAACGGTCTGAAATAAATAAATCATATACATAATATGGTATATGATAAATCATATAAATGAATAAATTATCAATCTATTTATCCTTATAAATTATACAATCTATTATTACTAAGATTTAATCTTCAGAGTTTCGATTTACGGCTTGCGTGCAACTTTGTAAAAGCTTACTATTATTTATTTATTTGAATAATCCTTTTTCTTTATATAATACTAACTTAAAAACGCAGTAAGTCTTTTTAAGAAGGTAGGTGCAGTGAGTTCTTATCCCCTGATTCTCATTTACTCTTCTTCTCCTTGAACAATTGAAATAGTTGAGTATTTCTGTTTGAACTCTTTCGTTGACATGTTCTGATGTAATTACTAACGCAACTAACTGACGTTTTTTTTTGCAGAAAGGTATTTACGTTATTGACGTTATCCTGCAATAACGTCTGCAATGACGTTATTGTAGAAAGGTATTTCTGCAATAAACTTTCTGCTTAAGGTGTATATTCGCTTTGAAACAAACAATTTTGCGACAATCCTGCAGCTCTAACTTGCAAAAAGGCAAAATATTGACGTTATTCTGCAATAACGTCTGCAATGACGTTATTGCAGAAAGGTATTTCTGCAATAAACTTTCTGCTTAAGGTATATGTTCGCTTTGAAACAAACGATTTTGCGACAATCCTGCAGCTCTAACTTGCGAAAAAAAAGGCAAAAATTTTTGCCCATGCTAAAAAAAAGGCAAAATATTCTATCTTTGGATTCATTAGCCTTAGATCTATCCATTTACCAAGCCAGATTTATGATATTACGTAGACTTTTTCCAGGGGAAGATTCTAAAGCTGGTAAAAAAATAGGAAATTCGTCCTTTTTTCAGTGGTCTCCAACCAATTTTTAGCGTATTTTCAATCTGAAAAAAAAATTGTACATCAAATTTCAAAGAAGTAGCTCGGCAGATGGATACAGTTGAATGACTGCTATGGAATGATGTCAAAAGTACCTTTTTCGTAGATATATAAAGACCATAGGAGAGCAGGAAAATGTAGTAAAAAAATGTAGGAAAAGTATATTGGAAAATATAGTAAAAAATGTAGGAAAAGTATATAGGAAAATATAGTAAAAAAAGTAGTGAAAGTATATAGGAAAATACTGTTAGATAGAGTCTTAGTTTGCTTAATGGTAGTTCTTTTTGGCACAGCAAGCTATCATCGACCAGGGGGAAACCATCTCCCTGGTCTTCACAAATTTCCCTCTAGTCTTCGCAAGCTTTCCCCGGGTCTTCGCAAGTACCCCTTTTACAAAAGTCCCAAAATCAAAGGCAGCGCAATAGCGCTGCCTAAGTAAAGAACGATGTGGGCATAATGTATTATTTATTTTTGGTTCTTGGTCTTAGACCAGGGCACTTCGTATCGAAGGAGTTGTCGTAGAAACTTCGAAAAGGGCTCATTCGATTGAAAATTGGAATGGCTTGTGCCCTTTTTAATAGTCGAAAGTGATTGGAAGGCAACTAACACCCTTCCACGCCCACCATTACCCCAAACACACCCAATCAAAATTTTGAGATAGCCATTTTGTTCAGCGTAGTTGATTTCAAGATATAAATCATGTTTTTGAGGACACTCCCCCACAGCTCTCAGGGCAAGGGTTGTGAGTTATGCCCTGGGGGCATATAAGGTTTCTATTGAAATTTTTGTCGTAGAAACTTGAAAAAGGGCTCATTCGATTGGAAATTTAAAGGGCTAGTGCCCTTTTTAATAGTCGAAAGTGATTGGAGGGCAACTAACCCCCCTCTCACGCCCACCTATTACCCAAACACATACAATTAAAATTTTGAGATAGCCATTTTGTTCAACGCAGTTGAAAGTTCTGGGAGGAATTAGGTCTTTGATGATGACAACCCCCCCCCCCCACAGCCCTCAGGGCAAGGGTTGTAAGTTATACCCTGGGGGCATATAAGGTTTCTTATAGAGAGCGTTGTCGTAGAAACTTCAAAAAGGGCCCATTTGATTGGAAGTTGAAATGGCTTGTGCCCTTTTTAATAATCGAAATTGATTGGAGAGCAACTAACCCCCGTCTCACGCCCACCTTTTCCCCAAACACATCCAATAAAAATTTTGAGATAGCCATTTTGTTCAAAGTAGTTGAAAGGTCTGGAAATTATATCTAAAAGGATGACATCCCCCACAGCCCTCAGGGTTAGGGTTGTGTTATGCCTTGGGGGTATATAAGGTTTTTATTGAAATTTTTGTCGTAGAAACTTGAAAAAGGGCTCATTCGATTGGTAATTCAAATGGCTAGTGCCCTTTTTAATAGTCGAAAGTGATTGGAGGATAATTAACACCCTCTCACACCCACCATTTCCCCAAACACATCCAATCAAAATTTTGAGATAGCCATTTTGTTCGACGTAGTTAAAAAGTCTGGAAATTATGTTTTTGAGGATGACACTCTCCCACAGCCCTCAGGGCAATGGTTGTAAGTTATGCCCTGGGGCATATAAGGTTGTTTTTTTTATAGAAAGTGTTGTCGTAGAAACTTCGAAAAGGAATCATTCGATTACAAATTGAAACGGCTAGGGCCCTTTTTAATAGTCGAAAGTGATTGGATGGTAAGTAACCCCTCTCTGACGCCCACCATTTCCCCAAACACATCCAATCAAAATTTTGAGATAGCAATTTTCTTCAACATAGTTGAAATTCCTGGAAATTTGGTCTTTGAGGATGACATCCCTCCCCCCCCAGCCCTCAGGGCAAGAGTTTTAAGTTAAGCCCTGGGGGCATATAAGGTTTTTATTGAAAGCTTTGTCGTAGAAACTTCAAAAAGGCTCATTCGATTGGAAATTGAAAGGGCTAGTGCCTTTTTTAATAGATGAAAGTGATTGGAGAGCAACTAACGCCCCTCTCATGCCCACCACTTCCCCAAACACATCCAATCAACATTTTGAGATAGCCATTTTGTTTAACGTAGTTGAAAGTTCTGGAAATTAGGTCTTTGAGGATAACAACCCCCTCACAGCCCTCAGGGCAAGGGTTGTAATTCATGCCCTGGGGGCATATAAGGTGTTTATAGAAATCGTTGTCGTAGAAACTCAAAAAGGGCTCATTCGATTGGAAATTGAAAGGGGTGCCCTTTTTAATAGTCGAAAGCGATTGGAAGGCTTGACATTTTATAGTAAAGATCGATGTGGGTACAATGTATTAGTATTTTCTTTCTTTTTTTTTTGTTTATACCAGAGTCCGTAGTTTCAATAAAAAAATGTACCTTATATTTTGAAAATAAATCTTTGAAATAAAAAAGAAGTATTTAAAAAAAACACCATAGATACTTGCTTATAAACAGAGATTCTGCGTGCTGTTTATAAACACTATTTATGACAATATAATAAAGGGAATACGTTTTCCTTCTCATTATGAAAAAATTAACAGTTGGATTTTTCGACAGTTTAGAAGCTTTTACAGCAATAACCGTTCTTTTTTACTAGACATTAATTATATGGTCCTAAATACAATCATGTGCCGATTGATTATTTTGGTAAATTTCTTTTTTCATATGTTGGTTTTTCATAATTTGTAAATTTCATAGTTCGTTAAAAATTTCTTCTTTTCCTTTTCCATATTTCTGCTTCTAAAACAGAAACCAGCGTTTGATATTTCATGTTTTAGCAATGTTGATTTTTTTTTTTTTTTTTTTTTTTTTTTTTTTTTTTTTTTTTTTTTTTTTTTTTTTTACAAACCGGATATGTCGACAGTTACGAGAAATTGTGGCAATTATGATAAACTATTCTCATTTTTTTTTGTTAGGGGTAAGCTACTTGGTCCTAAATACATTCATATTCCTGTTGATAGTTTTAGTGAATTTCCTTATTCATAGGTAGGTTTTTCGTAATTTGTAAATTTAATAGTTCGGTAAAAATTTCTGCTTTTCCTTGTGCATATTTTGGCTTCTAAAACAGAAGCCTGCGTTCACACATTATCAATATTTGAATTTTAGGCGTAATTTGAGCTTTGTTTTGTTTTTGTTGGAGAAATTTTGGCAGTTATGATAACTATTCTTCTTTTTGATGAGGTGTTGCTATACGGTCCTAAATACATTCATGTTCCTGTTGATGATTTTGGGAAATTTCTTTTTTCTATATTTTAGTTTTTCATAATTTGTAAATTCCACAGTTCGGCAAAAATTTCTTCTTTTTCTTCTGCATGTTTCTGTTTTGAAAACAGAAGCCTGCGTTCACACCTTATCAATATTGGAATTTTTGGCGTAATTTGATTTTTTTTTGTTGGAGAAATTTTGGCAGTTATGATAACTGTTCTTCTTTTTGATGAGGCGTGTGCTAAATGAATTTTTGGCATAATTCGATTTTTTTTACAAGTCGAATATTTCGACAGTTAAGAGAAATTTCGGCAATTATGATAACTATTCGTTTTTTTTATTAGGCGTAAGCTATATGGTCCTAATTACATTCATGTTCCTGTTGATAGTTTTGGTAAGCAGTTTGCCAAGCAGTTTTTTCAGCCCTTTTACATCTTTCAAATTTTCTCTGTCTTCGTGTGGATAGTCATCGAGTACTATTATTTCGCAGGAGCGATTGTTATTATGGCCGGAATGGGGCTTTTGGTGTCCATATTAGAAACTATTCAGGTATTATAAATTATTTGCTGTTTTTAACATTTTATTTGCTGTTTTTAACTCTTTTTTATCCGTTTTAGAAACTATTCAGGTATTGCGATTTCCTTTTATTCAATTTTTTGTCTTTACTTTTTTACCTTTTAACCTTTTATTTACGTTTTATTTGCTGTTTTTAACTCTTTTTGTCCATTTTAGAAACTATTCAGGTATTACAAATTATTTTATTCAATGTTTTTTTTTACTTTTTTTTACCTTTTAACCTTTTATTTACGTTTTATTTGCTGTTTTTATTATTTTTTTTTCAGGTATCACGGTTTCCTTTTATTCAATGTTGTTTCATTTTTATTTTTTTACTATTTGTGAACTGTTTTTATTAAGTTTAATATCTCTGAGTTTAAGTATTCAACATATTCCACTAAATATTCAAATTTTAGAGTTCCAGAAAATTTATTTTACAGAAATTAGAAATATACAGATAACCTACAGATAATGTAAAAATATAGTCTTATGCATATACTTTTACCGTATCCACGAACGCTTTTTGTACTAATTTGTATTATTATTATTTATATTACATTACATTATTTTTATTCACGTATTGTCTATTCAAAATTACGAGTAAAGAGGGAGGTGTTTTGGAGGCGTAACCCCCTCATATACGTCATAATTTCTGTTTGTTTTAAATTTTAATGTTGCTCCTTACTTTCATTTGGAAAAAATTGTTTTCTTATTATTTAATATCAATATAAATTGTGTGATCCACCAATGAAAACAAATAAAATAAACGAAGAAGAAAAAAACGAAAATACGAAAAAAAACAAAGTGAAATACAAGAAAATCAAAATGAAAATACAAAAAAACGGAAATACAAAAAACAAAAAATGAAAATACCAAAACAAAACGAAAATAAAAAACAAAAAAACAAAATACCAAAAAAAGAAACAAAATACCAAAAACTAAAATGGAAATACAGAAAAGCAAAAACACAAAAAAACGAAAATACAAAAAACAAAAAATGACAGCATAGAGCATGAGAGGTACAAGGGATTCACAATATTATAATTCGAAACAAAAATTATAGAAATAAAATTTATTGAAGTAAAAAGTATGCATCATTTACGATATAATATATTCTTTTAACTTTTTCTTCAAAAGAAATGGACTATTCAGGTTTTTAAATTTATTGTTAATTTAAGCCTATTCGATATAGGATGGATTAGAAATTTTTATTGAAAATATAGCTCTTTCATAACTTACAGAAGGAGTGTATATGTTTCAAGATGAACCGAAGTAGGAGTGAGTGAGTGGGAGAGAACGGCAAGAATATATGAATCATAAAAGTAATTTGCGGGCGACTGAATATCATAATTCAAAAGTGATAACTGCAAATCTTTAAGTTGACTGAAGACTTAATACATTAAGAAATAAGAAAAGGGTTTTTGTTTCTGAAAGATTTTGAAGTCTTGCAGGGCGATGAAGGGAAGTACCAAGAATTCTTATACATTTATTTTGTATGTAGAGGTTTAAAATGAACTGGGAATTTATTAAGTAAATAATTGAAACTTGTTTTAGGCATGATTGTGTTAATGAATGATACATTTTAATAGTTCGAAAAGGAAAAGCATATTCTATTCAGCGTAAACAGATTAAATTTTGGGCTAGTTTTGTACGCAGAGGCAAGGCCGTATCCAGTATTTTTCTTGGGGGGGGGGGGGAGGGGAGGTACAAAAATATTTTTTTCAGGGGGAGGGGTGGGGTTAAAAAAAACTTTAAGAAACGCATCAAAATTTTTTTACATTCATTTTTGTTACGTTTTTACGACTTGAACAAAGATTTGTTGGAAGGGGAGTCAAACCCCCTAACCCCCTCCCCCTGGACACCGCCTTACGCAGAGGATCAATATTTATTATTGTTCACTTATGGTAACATTGCATCACGTTGTTCAACCATTGTTGTTCACTTATGGTATCATACCCTACGTGGTACCATATTTATACCGTATACCTATGTCATCGTATACGCATTCTTAAAGATGTATCATCACTCTAATGGTTATACCATACATATACGCAAATGTATACCATAACACACGTATCAGAATAATTAAGGTCGTGAGAGAAATTACTTCGCTTTGGTGCACCATCCAGATGGTGCATTGCTTGGCAGCATTAAATGTCCGTGAGAAACTCTTTGAGTGTTGCGATTAATTTGTCTTAACTTTTTTGTTTCATTTAATCTTAAAATAAATTTAAAATAAAGATTTGATAAATTAATTTTAAAATAAAGACTAAGAAAAAGATGAGCAAAAATTACGAAATTGAAGCGTTTTTTTTTACATTTATTTCCATAGAAGTCGGTATTTGATGTGTTTCAGGGGGGGGGGTACCAGAAATTGAAAAAATAGCTAAACAAATTTAATTTGTCGTAATTTAGCGACATGCAGTTTTTTAATGCTAAATGTATAAATAAATGGATGAAAGATAAGTTTGTTATAGTAGTGTAAAAGAGTATTTTGTGTCCTTACGCTCTTCTATGAAGGTAATTCTCGCTATTTGCCCATCTCCCCCCACCAAAAAATGGCTATGTTTCTGTTAAAGACAATAGTAATTATTTTGCATAAGGATATAGAAGATTTAGGGGGCAGTAGCCCCTTAAATCGTTTTTTCGCTTCTTCTTCCTTTCTGATCGTCGACAGTGGCATAATTTCGTCAAAATCCTGGGGGGGAGGGGAGCCGGATCCAATTTCTCAAATCAAGTGAACCTGACTGTGAAAACTAAAAATTGATCCATATATTACCATATATTACCACAAAGGCAAAGATACACTAAAGAAAACTGACCATTTTCTCTGGATTCCGCCCCTGATCGTTGATTCTTCTATGCATTCATAGTAATTTCTGTTAGTTAGAAATCGAAAATATTATATGACTCTATTTTTGATCGTTTTATGTTTCAATTTAAGCTCTTTACTCTTCTTTGAAGAAGTCCTTTAAATCAATAAATTGAAAAACCAATAAATATCCGGGAAGGTGTCAACCCTCCTTAAATCTATTACCATCTTCTATGGGTTGGTAAACAAATTAGCCATGGATTATCACGGAAGTAACTTAAACATGTTTGATTCAAGATCGAGTTCATTGCGATGTCTGAAAAAACAATGTGGAACTCCCGCCTAGCCCTTAGGCTACTTGAGGGAAATGGCGGTTTAACCCCTGTCCTAACCGAAATATAAGGATCTTTTCGCGATTGATTTTCTGTATCTGTACATATTTAGCCCATTTTTTTGCGTTGTTTTTGCTTGATTTTGAAGTTCAACCTCCGCAACAAGTTCTGCATACAAGTTCCGCGCTAGCACCAGGAACAAGTTCCGTGCTAGCACCAGTGTTGCCACTCAGTAAAAATGACAATAGGTTTTAGTGATTTTCTTGTTGATATTGTGATTTTCTTTAGTAATCTAGTGATTTATGTGCAAATTTAGTTATTTTTTAGGCAATGTAAAAAATCACTAGAAATAGTGATAAGTTTTAGGGGGTGACAACCCTGGCTATCCCCCCCTTTTCTCTCTGCTCTGCAGTTTTATTTGCAGAAGTATTTTTATTGGTTTTCTCAGAATCGCTCGAACCTCTTCACTCTATTCTATAATTATCAGTGCATTTGGTCTAACTTTTTCGAGAGAGCAGGGGCTTTATCACGGTGTATTCTTAAGGGGGCTGAATCGGGCTATATTCTCGAGAGGAGATGATAACAATATCTAAAAAGTTAAATTTTTTACTACTATTTTTCGATTTAGCTTAAGGGAAGGATCTGAACTAACCTAGGAAATAGTGGTATCTTCCCTCTGTATATCCCCCTGTCTTTTGTAAAAAATGAATTAATGCACTTGTAATGATCAATCAAACTAATTAATTTTAGAACCTAATTAATAAACTAATTAATTTTTAAAAACTAATAATTCTAGAACCAACGCAAAATAAAAGACATGGTTGAAAGTACAGAAGCTGTTTGTGTTGTACGACCCAGTGAACCTTTTGATGACATCAGGTCGGACAAACTGGTTCCTGGAGATATAATTGTAATTCCGCCTTCAGGGTGTGGTATGCCCTGTGATGCCTTACTCCTTAGAGGCACAGTCATTGTTGATGAAAGTCCACTAACAGGTTCGTTTTTTTTTTTAATTTAATTTTACTTTCTTAGTAAAAGAATTTGTGTTTTGTAATGCTTAGCTTAAAGTAGTTCCGTGATTTTTAAGGATTTGCCACTTTAGGACCGTTAATGATTCATATTTCAGCTTTATATATAAAAACTAAAACAGAACTTAACTAATATAGCCTATGCTAACCATATTAATCGCAGGTATGAGCTTATCCAGGATATTATTTGGGGGGTGGACACAAAGGCATCTAAAAAACATGTCAAAATTTTGTTTTTATGCATTTTTGTTACGTTTCCACGAGTCGGACAAAAATTTCGGGGAGTTTAAACCTGGCCCCCCCTCCCTTCCCTGGATACGGCCTTGGTTGCATGTCAATACATTATTTACCTCTGTTAAAGCATTAGTTTGCCTATCTAAGGGTAAAGCCGGATCTGAAATAGCTATAACTTTTAGTAATGAATATTCTATTAAATCCCTGTAACTTGTAATGCTACAAACTCGCTCAGTGTCTGGTTTAATGGCGAATGCTCCTCCTCCATCGTACCTTGTTTGAAACTTCTGCTATGGCCTCCTCGTAAGCACTCTCCAAAAATCTGAAATCATTGTTTATACTGAGCCTAATATGGGGTGTTTTTTCTTTTCCTACCCTTTTGAGGGCTACTAAATAAAAACTAAGCAACCTCCTCCGTACTACCTTTTTAAAGCTTCCGCTTTTTTGACACCTTAAAAATCTTCAGATATTTAAAGTCATTTCTTATAATCTCATCTCAGCCTCATCTGGGCGTTTGTCTGTTTTTTTTTTACTACCTTTTTCGCTATTTATAAAAACTATTCTAGGCATTCGGACTTTGTTGACACGTAGGACTTGTTTAGGCCACTTAAGCCCTAAGTCTTTGCAATATCGTGTTTTACCATCTTGTGGACTATTTAAAAAACTATTCTAGGTTCTCTGTCTTTGTTCACTCGCAGTATTTGCTTAGGCCACGTAACCCCTAAATGCTTTCTACCATTGTTTTTTTTTTTACTATCTTGTTGGCTATTTAGAAAAACTGTTCTAGGCATTCTATCATTGTCCATCCACAAGACTCACTCAGATCGCTTAAGCCCTAAGTTATTGTCGCCATCGTTGTTTTACCATCTTGTGGATTATTTAGAAATACTATTCTATGTATTCTGTTTTTGTTCACCCACAGTACTTGCTTAGGCCACGTAAGCCCTAAGTCCTTGCCACCATCGTTTTATTTAGTCTCTTATGGCCTATTTAGAAAAACTGTTCTAGGCATTCCATCTCTGTCCATCTGTAGGACTTGCTCAGGCCACGTAAGCCCAAGTTCTTGCTATCATCGTTTTTACCATCTTGTGGGCTGTTTAGAAAATAAAACTATTCTAGGTATTCGGTTTTTGTTCACCCACAGTACTTGCTTAGGCCACGTAAGCCCTAAGTCCTTGCCACCATCGTTTTATTTAGTCTCTTATGGCCTATTTAGAAAAACTGTTCTAGGCATTCCATCTCTGTCCATCTGTAGGACTTGCTCAGGCCACTTAAGCCCAAGTTCTTGCTATCATCGTTTTTACCATCTTATGGGCTGTTTAGAAGAAAAAACTATTCTAGGTATTCGGTTTTTGTTCACCCACAGTACTTGCTTAGGCCACGTAAGCCCTAAGTCCTTGCCACTATCGTTTTATTTAGTCTCTTATGGCCTATTTAGAAAAACTGTTCTAGGCATTCCATCTCTGTCCATTTGTAGGACTTGCTCAGGCCACCTAAGCCCAAGTCTTGCTATCATTGTTTTTACCATTTAATCTGCAATTTAGAAAAACTGTTCTAGGCATTCTATCTTTGTCCATCTGTAGGACTTGCTCAGGCCACGTAAGCCCAAGTTCTTGCTATCATCGTTTTTACCATCTTGTGGGCTGTTTAGAAAAAAAAAATAATCTTGGTATTCGGTTTTTGTTCACCCACAGTACTTGCTTAGGCCACGTGAGCCCCAAGTCCTTGCCATCACCGTTTTTTGCCATCTTACGGGCTATGTAGAAAAACTGTTCTAGGCATTCTATTTTTGTCCATCCGTAGGACTTGCTCAGGCCACGTAAGCCCTAAGTCCTTGCTAACATCACTTTTTACCATCTAATGTGCAATTTAGGAAAACTGTTCTAGGCATTCTATCTTTTTCCATCTGTAGGACTTCAGGCCACGTAAGCGCAAGTTCTTGCCATCATCGTTTTTTACCTTCTTGTGGCTATTTAGAAAAAAAATGTTCTAGGTATTCGGTTTTTGTTCACCCGTAGTACTTTCGGAGGCCACGTAAGCCAACATAGTTTTTTTTTTTTTTTTTTTACCATGTTACGGGCTATGTAGAAAAGCTGTTCTAGGCATTCTATCTTTGTCCATCCATAGGACTTGCTAAGGCCACGTAAGCCCTAAGTCCTTGCTACCATCATTTTTTACCATCTTCCGTGTAATTTAGAAAAATTGTTCTATGCATTCTATCTTTGTCTGTGAAAAGTGTAGAGTATATACAATTTATCAAATTAAAATGTACACAAAACTCACTGATTGTTTAAGAAGGCCAAGAAGCTACAAGTTTGGATTTCGAGAGGCCAAGGCCCCATTTCTTTCCCGTATGTACGTTCTTGTTGAGGAAATACGAATCACCTCAGCAGGCTGAACAACTGGAATGATAGATTAAGTTTATCCTTCTTAAGTTTATCAGTAAACCTTTATTTGTAAACCTTCTATTTTCTGTTGGTTTCCTAATTAACTTCCAGAACTCCGTTGTATCATTCACGCTAAATTTCTCCCGTATTTTTTGGCTCTCTTCCTCTTCAAAACGTCTCTTCTTCAACTTAAGTAGCCTTTTATATCCCCTTCGCTTGTCCCTAAAAACCTGCAAATTTTCTTCCAGATCAACTGTACTACTAGCCTTAAGCAATCTAAAAGCTTCTATAACTTCCTTCTTCTTTTCCTCACATTCCTTATCAAAAAACTCATCAAACCAGTACCCCTACCATTTTTTCTCCTGCGTGCCACCTTAGTTCCTATTTTATACAAAACCCCGACAAAAAATCAACAGAACCTGCTATATCCCCTTCCCTTGCCATATCCTCACTCCTTTGAATAAATGAATCCAGTCCTCTATCTTCAACTAGTACCTTTTTCAACTTCTCATCACTATCATTATCAAACCTTAAACCTTCCCTCCATTCAAGCTCATTACCCATCTTTCCCTTAACCCTAATTTTTTCTGGCTCTCAGCCCATCCTCCCCCTCCTAATTCAACCCTAATAGGCATGTGCTCCGACCCAGCCAGCGCCATCACCTCAAAATACACACAAATTCTGCTTACCACAAAAATCTAATAATTTTTTACCCCATTTATTTTTTCTCCGATGACCATCCTTACTCTTGCTCCTTATAACCGATGGCTCAATCATGTAAACTCCATTCATTTTTTCCAGTTCGAGATCCACCTCCTCCTCACGGGCTTCTTCGTCCTCCCCTGTATATCCGTTAAAATCCCCTAGAAAAATAAAATAATTGACTGAAAAATCACGACATTTAAGAAGACACTCTACTTTAAGATACGAAAAACCCTGAACATTCCAATGCGCTAAATGACACTCTTAATTTGCGCCATGGCCCTGCTTATCCTATCCACTATCTGAGCCAATGGGTTATGACGGGTTAAATAGCCGCCTACGCTCCATGTTTTTAGGGCCGCCAGCTCTAACCGACTTGCTCTTCTGTCTTAGGTGGTCATCTGGGCTAATAATTTGTTGGCTGTTACGTTTGGGAGCCCCCACAGGCCCGACGAATGTTGATGTAGAGCCTTTTTTAATAACCGGAGTTTCACTGTTCACCCCATTTATTTCGTTATCACTACTAGGCTCCTCCACTACACTAAAGAAAGATTGAATTGAGAATGAAGATCCTGAACGCGATCTTGAATTGCAAGTTTCTTCCAGGTTAAACCGATTATTTTCAGAAACCAAACTCGTTACTAAACTTTTTTGCGGCACTGATTAAGACCCAGGTTCACGGTGAAACTTTTGTCCAACATTTTGAAAACTACCAATTTCAAATCAAATGATCTCCATCTGAAGTTTATACGGCCACCCATTCCATAAAAACCTTATATGCCCTCAGGGCATGACTTGCAACCCTGTCCCTTGGGCACGACTTGCAACCCTGTTCCCAAGGCACTGTGGGGTTGTGTCAAACCTAGAGGCACTGTTATATTTTGCTTGGACTATTTTGAGCTAAATCGATATCTCTCAATTTCAATCAGATTCGTATCGTGAAAAGAAGGGTAGTGGGGGGGTCTAGCTGCCCTCCATCACTTTTGGCTCTTAAAAGGGAACTAGAACTTCCTATTTTCAAACATATGATGCTCCTCTAAAGTTTATACAACCATCCCTTCCAAATAAACCTTAAATGCCCTCAGGGCATAACTTACAACCCTTGCCCCCTGGCTGTGGGGGTATGTTTCAATCCAAAAAGCCTTGTTATATGATATTTGGACTATTTTAAACAAAATGGCTATCCCAAGATTTCTATTAGATGCAGTTCGGGACATTACGACGTGTGCTTGGGGGGGGGGGGTACCTGCTTTCCGATCACTTTGACTCTTAAAATGGGCGCTAGAGCTTCTTATTACCAATCAAATGAGTCCCCACCGAAGTTTATATGACCATGCTTTCTAAAAAAAACCTTTTATGCCCCCAGGGCAAGGCCGTATCCAGGGGGGGGGGGGGTTACCCGGTTTGACCCCCCCCCCCGAAATTTTTGACCGACTCGAAAGTAAGTCGAAAATTAGTAAAACCTAGGTAAAAATCAGTAAAATTAGTCGAAAACTAAGTCAAAAATTAGTAAAACCCCCCCCAAAAAAGTAAAAAATTAGTAAAACCCCCCTGAACAAAAATCCTGGATACGGCCCTGCCCCAGGGTATAACTTACAATCCTTGCCCTTAAGGCTGGGGAGGGGGGTTTCATCCTCAAAGACATGATTTCTAGACCATTAAACTACGTTGAACAAAATCTTTATTTAAAAATTGTGACCGGAAATGTCTGGCGAAATGATAGACGTAGGGGGGGGGGGGTTGCTCTCCGATCACTTTCTACTATTAAAAAGGGCACTACTCCTCTCAATTTCCAATCGAATGAGCCCTTTTTAAGTTTTTATTATTTAATTAAAATTAAAGAATTATAATTAAAGAATGAATTCCTTGCAACACGCGGGATTTGAACCGTGAGCCCTTAAGTCATGAGTCTCAGCCAAATCCACTACGCTGCCACAAGGTATATGGTATTTTGATTTTTCTAAGACGTTGTTTGTAAACCATTATGATTGATTTTCTTTTCTTTTTTTTTTGTTTATTATAGGCCAGTATAACACCCGAAGGCCAGTATATAAAAAAAGAATGTTGATTTAGGAGTCCATAGGCTGAGTACTTAGCCTGACAACAACAAACTAATCTATAACGCTTTTCATAGTCTTACAACAGCTGTGATTTCAGTAACTCTGAGCATACAATTAAAATTATCTTAAAACTTAAGCATAAGAAAATATAATTTTAATAACCGCACAGTCATTGAAAAGTAAACGCAAAACATGGATAGATCATAGGGAGCGCAGTGGCGCTGTCAAAGTAAAGGACGATGTAGGTACAATGTATTTCTTTTTTTCATTTGGTTTGTTTTAGACCAGGGTACTTCGTATAGAAGGAATTGTCATAAAAGCTCCAAAAAGGGCTCAATCGATTGAAAATTGAGAGGGCTAGTGCACTTTTCAATAGTCGAAAGTGATCGGAGGGCAAATACCCCCCCCCTCCCCGCTCATCATTTCCCCAAACACTTCCGATCAAAATTTTGAGATAACCATTTTGTTCAACATAGTTGAAAGGTCAGGAAATTATGTCTTTCAGGATGACAACCCTCTTCCCTCACAGCCCTCAGGGCAATGGTTGTAAGTTATACCCTTGGGGCGTATAAGGTTTATAATAGAAAGCGTTGTCGTAGACACTTGAAAAAGGCCCATTCGAATGGAAATTAAAGAGGGGACTGCATAATTTTCAGGTATAAATTTTATCTTTATGAGAGAATATAAAAGATTTTAAAGAATATGTACTTAATTATTTTCTACTTAAATTATAATTAGTATAAATGAGAATATAATAAATTTTAATTAAAACAGCCGGAGTGTCCCTCCCTGGGAAATCCCCCGGTGTTTCTCCCCCCCCCCCCCGGCGTATTCTCCCCCGGAAAATTCCTCCCGCGGAAAATTCACTCCCTGAAAAATACCCCCCCCACCCGCGAAAAATTTCCTCCCGAAAATATCCCCGCAGAAATTTCCACTCCCTTGCGGAAAATCCTCCCCAACGTAAATCCCCCCCGCGGATAATTCCCACTCTTATTCCCCCTGGATGATTCCAAATGTTAATTTGAAGGGAAATTGAAATTGATTTATTGCTGTTAAAGTGAATGTACCAATACTTGTAAATTGGTTGGTAGCTTGACGCTTTTTTTAGTTTTCTGCTTGAGAATTCGAATATTGGATTCAAGGATTGTAAGTAAAATTTTGGACGAGATTTGATTGTTTAGTAAAAATTTTCGATGAACAATAATTTGGTTGAATAAGTTCTTAATAATAATTTTACTAAAGAAATTTGGGTGGACAGAGACGGGTATTATTGTTCATGTGGATCAAAGATTCTCCAGCATACAAATAGCAGGCCAAACTGTAAATTCTTAAAAAAAAACGAAAAGATTTAAAGTATTATTTTCTTTTTTTTCTGAAAAGACTATGTCAATATAAAACGAACAGAAATTAATTAAAAAAACTTTTTCCACAAAATAAGTTTTTCAAAGAAAAGTAAAGAACTCAATTAAACAAAAAATGAGCAAAAATTAAATCAAATAATCTACCAAGCGTGAAACTACCGCAAATCAGCATCGATAAATAAATGAAACCCGAAACGAACAGAAATTACAATAAATAACCGAGTCAAACTCAAAAGGAACAGAAATTAACATAAGTTGGGCTCAAAACCCCTATGCCTTCCCAAGGCCAGAACATAATTGGCACTTTACCGAAAAAAAATACAAATGAATGTGCATTGCCAGTTTAATATACATATACTCATATTTAGTAATCAAAATGTTGATATTAATTGATTTATTAAAGTTATAAAAGTAAAAACATTTATATTTTTTCTGTAAAGTGCAAATTATGTTCTGGCCTTGGGAAGGCATAGGGGTTTTGAGCCCAACTTATGTTAATTTCTGTTCCTTTTGAGTTTGACTCGGTTATTTATTGTAATTTCTGTTCGTTTCGGGTTTCATTTATTTATCGATGCTGATTTGCGGTAGTTTCACGCTTGGTAGATTATTTGATTTAATTTTTGCTCATTTTTTGTTTAATTGAGTTCTTTACTTTTCTTTGAAAAACTTATTTTGTGGAAAAAGTTTTTTTTAAATTAATTGACTAAAAAGGCAATATTTGCACGCTACTGCTACTGCTGTAACTACCACCACTGCTACAACTACCGCCACTGCTACTGCTACCACTATTACTGCTACCACACTACTGAATTTACAATATTGAGGAAAAATTTGAACTAAATCAAAAGACACTATGTGCATGTACATTGTCAGAAGAGCATATTTCAAGAATGGATTGGGTAATAAATTGGAACTTTCACAGAATAATGAAAGGGGAAGATGCCTCGGGGGGAGGTGAATTTCTCGGCATGATTTGATTAACGATCAGAAATTAAAATTTAAAAAATAAGTTTTTCCAACTGAAAGGACAAACAACATTGGAATAGATAAAAAATATTCCATAATTGAGGGAGACTATCCCCTTCTTGATCCCTTGTTTGTTACACAAAAGTACGGTATCTATTGTTTGGAAAAAGATTTTAATTCTCATTAAACGGCCTTAATGTTTATGGAATCTTTCTTAAAGAATTGGGAAAAAAAGTCAATATTTAGCGTAAAGAGAGAGGGGCTTAGGAAGAGGAAGCCCTCTTACATACGGAAAACATTTGGTTCATTTAAAGTTTTAATGTAGATCCTTACTTTCAGTTCTAAAGCTTGTTTTTTCTTTTTAATTTTGTGATAGGGCTACCACAAATCAAAGACATTGTTAAAATTTTCTCTTTGTTTTTTTTTTTTTTTTAGTACACAAAATTTTGTTTTTAGTGCACATTTTGTTTTTAGTAAAGCGCAAATTATTGCCCGATCTTGAGAAGGCACGGGGGTTATCAGCCCTACTCATTTTAATTGTTTCTCGTTTTGAGTTTGACTCGGCTATTTAATGTATTGTCTGTTCGTTTTGAGTTTCATTTATTTATTGATAGTGATTTGTGGTAGTTTTACGCTTGGAAGATTATTTATTTCTGCTCATTCTTGGGTTAATGGAACTCTTTACTTTTCTTTGAAAAAATTGTTTTGTGGAAAAAGTTTTTTGAATTAATTTCTTTTCGTTTTTTTAAGGACATAGTCTTTTTCAGGGATTTTTTTTTATATCTTTTCGGCAAAAATTCGAGGTTTGCCTTGCTGTTTGTATGTTAGAGAAACTTTTACAACCATTTTTAATCCTGACACAAATAGCATTGTTTAATTTAGTTTTATACCTCCTCAAGTTGACCTGAAAAATAGAACTTAATACCATTCCAAAGAAATTCTATTTGTGCTCTTTGACAACCTGGATACACTTACATTCATTTGATTGATTTATATCGTAAGAGAGGAAGTAGTAAATATAGTAGCCCTGAAAGTTTTAACTTAATACCCCCAGTCGTTCTCGAGATATTGCTGAGGTGTCTTATTGGCAACCATACACACAGTGCCTTTTGGTTTAGTTTTAAAACAACATTTAGTTTTAAAGTTTAATGGGCGAATTGCATAACTGTTGGGGAATGCCATACCCAATATCCCTAGAGACATAGCTACTGGACCGTTCTACTGTGCTGAACAAAATAGCTGTCTCATGAATTTTGATTGGATATGTTTGTAAAATGATTCAGCCTGGGAGAAGGGCTGCTTACCTTCCAATCACTTCTGACTCTTAAAAAGATCACTCGGACTTTTAATTTCCAATCAAATTAGCTCCTTTAAAAGTATCAATGATATTGGTATTATTGCGCGGTGTTGCCTGTGATATTGCTTAATTGCCCTTTTCAAGACTTTCATGCATCTAGTTTTTTCGTTTAATTGAAACTTCCCCTAAAAGTTCCTTAGAAGTTTCACCTTAACACCCTTAGCGTGATTAGTTACAGTGACTGCAGTGTTAGTATTAATAGTATACACATAGTACCTTCTGGCTAGTTAAAAATCCGCTATAACTTACCCTAAAAAGCCTAACTTAACAATGTAAGCCTTTTCTTGAGATATTGCTTTGTCACCTTTTTCAAAATCTACATGATCCATCCGCCTAAATATTCCTTGAATATTAAGAACTTATTCAAGAAAACTACTGTTCGTCCAAAGTTTTGTCCAGAATTTTACTTGCAATTCAATATTTTGGATCTCAGGCAGAAAATTGAAAAAGCGATTTACCAGTAATTTTCTGGTAAATTTACCACCAATTTACCAGCAGTGGTACATACACTTTAACAGCAATAAATAACTTTCAATTTCCCTTCTAATGAACATCTGGAATTATCCAGGGAAGATGTGGATGGGAATTTTTTTTGGGGGGGATGGGGGGGGGGATACCATGGGGGAATACGCCTATACCCGTAATTAAAGTAAAAATTGTTAGATATGATGTAACAATTAATAAAAAAAAATTATTTATAAACAATATTTATATTTTTTTTATACTTTGTATGGCATGTTTTAATCAGGACTACCCGCTAATCTTGAATAAAATTCTATTCAGATGAATACTGTTCAATCTCAAATTATGAGGTTGAAACCGCCAAAATGATTGGACTAAACACCATTGACTCGTTTTTTGACTAATCCTGGATTTTTTAAATCAACGTTTAAGATGTGAATTTAAACCTGTATTTGATGTCCTGTTTTTGCAAAAACTAATTCTTTGTCTTTCGGCTTTTCGTATCGTCTCTTCTCTAAAAATGTCTGTGTACAGCCCAAGGTTACAATCGAATTAGCTCCTTTAAAAGTATCAATGATAATTGTACTATTGCGCGGTGCTGCCTGTGATATGGCTTAATTGCCCTTTTCAAGACATGCATGCATATAGTTTTTTTCGTTTAATTGAAACTTTCCCTAAAAGTTTCTTCTTTTTTTTAATCGAAACTAATCGTCCTGTCACCCTACCGTAACCGTACGGACAAAACTAATCGTCCTTTAATTATAATTTAAGAATTAAAGAATGAATTCCTTGGCACACGCGGGATTTGAACCGTGAGCCCTTAAGTCATGAGTCTCAGCCAAATCAACTACGCTGCCACAAGGTATATGGTAATTTGATTTTTCTAAGACGTTGTTTGTAAACCATTATGATTGATTTTGTTCAACCACCGTACTTACAGGACGAAACGTCCTGTTTTAAGCAAAATTCATGTTATCTTCATTCATATCTTTACTTGAGTTGGAATTTTTTTTTTTTTGTAAGGCTTACTGTTAATATTTTGAAACCAAAAAACGGACAAAATTAATTAAAAAAAACAAACGAAGTTTTCTGATGTAAGTAAAGATCGAAAACGAACTTATAACGAACTTTACTTAATGCTTCGTAAATAAATATACAACTAAATAAATAAAAAAATATGCACCATACTTTTGAAAAACTAATTTTACAAACTGACTTGTGATATTTCTATATATTGGTAGAATTCTGATCAATTAGCGCTTTACTGAAAGCTAGGGTTTCATGTAACTGAACCACCGTGCCGCTGAACCCCCGTGCAACTGAACCCCCGTGTAATTGAACCCTCGTGTAGCTGAGCCCCATTTAACTGAGCCCTCGTGCAACTCAACCCCCGTTCAACTCAACCCCATTTAACTAAACCCTCGGCTAACTGAACCCCCGTGCAACTGAACCACCGTGCAACTGAACCACCGTGCAACTGAACCACCATGCAACTGAACCACCGTGTAACTGAATCCTCGTATAGCTGAACTCTCGTGCAACTCAACCACCGTACTTACATTGAGTAAAATACAAGTTAGAATCTTTACATGTTCAACCTTGTTGGAATTGTTTGCTTTTTAAAGTCATGACTGTCAAGTTGATTAATAAAAAAAGCTCTGTTTTGTTGTCACAAAAACGAAGAAAATCGGATGTCATAAACTCTTAAAGCCAGATTCATTTCTCTTTTTGTATGTCTGTTAATAGGGGTTCCCTTCACTCTGTCTACGGGTCTAGCGTTTAACCCCTCCCCCTCTCCCATGGTAAAACCCTCCCCTGGAAAATATTCCCTCGTGAAAAATATGGTTTTCCAATTCGAATATTTTATTTGAGTTATGTTATTTCTTAGTTTAGTTGAGAAATGCTAAGGAAAGTGGAAAAGAGAATTTGTGTGTAAGTTTTGCCTCTCCCCCCTCTGTGCAAAAATCTGCTTCTCATGGAATCCTCCTGCCCCCCCACCCATCAGAAAACACCCATGCGAAAAATGTCCTTATTTTTCCCAATAACAAACACTATCTGTAAGCAATGGACAAATTACAAAACTTAAAAAGACACTAAAACTTCTGCAATGGGGTATTTTCTGCGAGGTTGTATTTCGCGAAGGTATTTTCCACAGGATGTTTATCCTGGGGGGGGAGTAGAATGGCCATAATAACTCCGATCCCTCACCCCTGCTGCCACCTACAACATTTTTGCACCCCAAATATGGGCATAGCCTCCCTAGGGAGAACACGTGGTTAATGGGGTCAATGACCTAAATTTCCAAGGTCGATGTTGTTGTTGTTGTTGTAAGTGCACGCTCTCAGTGAATGTCAAGGTCGATGTTGTTGTTGTTGTTGTAAGTGCACGCTCTCAGCGAATGTCAAGGTCGATGTTATTGTTGTTGTAAGTGCACGCTCTCAGCGAATGTCATGGTGTCCAGAAATAGTATTTGTTGTTGTTGCTCGAGCCAAATGCTATGAGTTTCCAGGAAACAGTTAGATCACGTGTTTCCTTCTCAGCCAATCAGCGACTCGGTTACATCCCCTTTCTCAACCAATCAGAGGGCTTGTCACATATGGTTTTCCCCGTTACATAACAATTCGCCCTTGAGATTTCGTATATAACGGACATGCAATGTGATTAAATTATCAGAAAGTATTTTGACATAGTTGCAATGGATAAATTTAACTCTTTAGAAGCATTGACAGCCGCAATTAGCAATGTAAGTGCATTTTTATTTTCAAACGAATTTTCCTTGGAAATCCTCCAGTATATTCAGCTAAAACGTAAATATATTCCTTTACCCCCAAACCCCCCCCCCCCCCCCCCAAACCATTGTTTTACAATCAAATTCTCGCAAAAAGAAATATCATTTCGATGAATTCCTTCCCTCTATATTTCCAGCTAAATCCCCCCCACCATTGTTTTACAATCAAATTCTCGCAAAAAGAAATAATTATCCTTTTGTTAAATTGCTTCTATATTTCCAGCTAAAGCGATCACTGACTTCTGTCAATTTTTAATGAAAATGCCGCTCTGTTTTGACACAAGACTCCAATGTGAGTTCTATAATTAGCTATCACCCTTTTCTGGTGTGTTCACGCTATCGGTCTAGTCAAAGGGTTTTGTTTTGGCTGTCAAATTAAAACAGTTTTAAGCAAAAAGAGATTGCTGTATATTAAGCTTGTAGTTTCGTAACCTTGTATTTGTCAGAGAACCGGCGAAAGAGATTATTTTCAAATTAAGTTTAACAATATATTTAGAACATTATGTGAAAGGGGGGAGGGGGCAATACATTGCTTCTAACAGCTTCGCTGTAAGTAAATTATGTAAAGGGGGAGGGCAATGCCTTCAATTCTACCGCCATCAGTGTAAAATGAAAACAAACTATTTCTTCGCATTAAAAGTAAGGGCCTTGTATTTGTTGGAGAACCGGTGAAAGAGATTATTTTCAAATTAAGTTTAACAATATATTTAGAACATTATGTGAAAGGGGGGAGGGGGCAATACATTGCTTCTAACAGCTTCGTTGTAAGTAAATTATGTAAAGGGGGAGGGCAATGCCTTCAGTTCTACCGCCATCAGTGTAAAATGAAAACAAACTATTTCTTCGCATTAAAAGTAAGGGCCTTGTATTTGTTGGAGAACCGGTGAAAGAGATTATTTTCAAATTAAGTTTAACAATATATTTAGAACATTATGTGAAAGGGGGGAGGGGGCAATACATTGCTTCTAACAGCTTCGTTGTAAGTAAATTATGTAAAGGGGGAGGGCAATGCCTTCAATTCTACCGCCATCAGTGTAAAATGAAAACAAACTATTTCTTCGCATTAAAAGTAAGAGCCTTGTATTTGTCGGAGAACCGGTGAAAGAGATTATTTTCAAATTAAGTTTAACAATATATTTAGAACATTATGTGAAAGGGGGGAGGGGGCAATACATTGCTTCTAACAGCTTCGTTGTAAGTAAATTATGTAAAGGGGGAGGGCAATGCCTTCAATTCTACCGCCATCAGTGTAAAATGAAAAGAAACAGTGCAGGGCTAGAAAAGTCTTTGGGAGTTGCATGAAGCTAATATTATGTATAAATTGAATAGCATTTTAACCTATGTTTGCAAAATATAGGCCTATAGGTCGATGGGTTAACGATCTAATTTAAAGCCTATAGACCGGAAAATTTAATATTTTTCTAAATGGTAAAAATAGAAACAATGATTCCTATCCTATGGCTATAGACTACTGATTGTCTAATAAAAACGTTTGATTTCTAAGCCTAATATATTTCTCGCGAAATTTTTACTTTTTGCTTTACTAAAATGAGATAAATACTTTTCTAAACAAAATTATGTTTAATAATTTTCTTTCTTTAAAAAGGGAGAAATTATTTTGATTTGATTTTTTCTTCTCTTCTTTAAGGCAAATTATGAAGAATTTGCGGACCCTATGGCTGGCGCAAATAGGGAAGAATGCTTGTCGCCGCCACCCGCTAAGAAAGCGAGGGTCTCAGAAGCTATCCCGACTGCACAGCCATATGATATTGCTGGCCCGGCTGCGAAAGAAATTAACATCACCGGTCCTTCCACCCTCCAACACACATTGCCTGGGCCTTCAAGAGCTGCCCCACTTATGCAAGGTCAGGAAGTGGCCCTCCAGCATGCACTACCTGGTCCTTCGGGCACCCAAGCCCAGACGGATTATGTAAATGTAAGCATTTTTTCCTACCTATCTATTTCTTCCAATTTTTAGTCTTTTTCAATCCCAATATAAACTTATCTCTGTGAGATATTAACCCCTCACCCCCCAACCATTGTTTTCTCTGCTCCCCCTCCCTCAGAGATATCTAAATATAATGTTTTTGCAAAGAAACCGCTCTTTTCTAATCTTAGCTATTTTCTATGCATTCACCCCTATCTCTTCGCCGCTATCTCATAAGCGAATATTTTTCATGGGTAATTTCTAGTCAATTAATGCTCACCATTTGAAACTCAAAATCTCCTATTTTTCACAATTGAATATCACAAAGTTTTAAGAGAAGGAACTGAGAGATTATTCCCATTTATCTATCTGTCACATATGGATCCCATAATTTGCGCAAGGATATTTTTAAAATAGCCTTCAATCTTACAAACCCTTGCCAATATTTTAGTGATGGGGAAACATTGTTGACAATATACTGAGTTAACGGTTTACAGCATTTAATTGTACTGTTTCCTCGTCTGAAGTTCAGTCTTGCAAATCGGAACACTCGCGCGGTGGCTTACAATAATTGTGAGCTAATGAGGAGTTCACTGAACCTGTATGGAATTAGAAATATTTCAACTTTTGAAGGTGCATTATGTAAAGGGGGCTGGGAAGAGCTGTGGGAGGCGTTGCATGAAGCGCTACGGGCCCAAGAAGTGCCACGGGTCAGGGAAGTGTCACAGGATGCGCTGTGGGCCAGAGAAGCACTACAGGATGCGCTGCGGGTCCGAAAAGCACCGCAAAAAAAAAAAAAAAAAAAAAAAAAAAAAAAAAAAAAAAAAAAAAAAAAATTGAACACTTTGAAAATAAACGAACAAATTGTCGCCTTCTATGTCATATCTTAGATTATCTTAAGTTGGAACTTTCAGTTGAATTAACCAAATGTTATTAAGCAATAATAATCCAAATTTTAACAGTAGGGATGATTTGAACACTTTGAAAATAAGCTATTTTTTCATTTATAGATTGGACGAGCATTGGTCCCATATTCGCCGTCCAGTGAAGAAGGGGAAGAAGAGGAGGCACACGTGGAGTCCCCCAACAATTTAACATGGGACGATAGCCTTTTACATGACAATGAAATACCTGATAATATTGATGAGTTTTTAGCTGATTTTTTTAAAGTAGATAGTAGCACAGTTGAACAGGGGGACTTACCTTTGCTAAGTCCGAATACTTTGCAGCTTTTAGATGATTTTACACGGGAATTAACAGGGAACCCTCCCCCCACTGATTACACGAGTCCACTTCAAACACCTGAAGTGGAACATTCGCCAGATATTGTTGAACAACTTGGGGGAGGGGGTACATCTTTCCCCGATTTTCAATTGTCGAATACAATATTAAATAATATAGTTGTTTTCACTGCAACGTTTGGGGATCCTTTTAATACACTTATGGGGGGAAATTTTGTTTTTGATCCTGTAGAGATTGTGCATGCATATGTAGATAAAATTCGTGCACTACTGGAGAACCAAATTCAATTGTGGGGGGGTAGGGATTCAATTAAGGTTTCAATTGTTTTAAAGGTTTTTTATTTGAATGAGGGGAAAAGCGAGGTTTACTATCATTTTATACATTCCGAGATGCGCGTAATTTATCCAAATTTAGAAAATTTTGAGGGAGTTTTTTGTGAGTGGGTAGGACAAGTTATAGCGCATCTTGAGAACTATAACGAAAATGGGAGTGGCTCAGTAGTTTTATTTATTGAAAATTTAAGCGTTAATATATGTAAATTTAAGAAAGATTTTATTTTAAGAGGGGGGCAGGCGGGGGGTATGAAAGGGATACTATTTTAAAATATAATCCAGATCTAGAGGGTTGTCAAGGTGTCCAGCGGATTTGTTTTGAAACAGATCAAATGTGTTTCAGATATGCTTTCCTCATATCAGCATTCGAGCCTCTAGCTCGGGACGCTACTAAGAAGAATTTAGATTACTGGGCTGTACATGGGAAGGACGGGTCCGATTTCCCAGTTGTAGATTTTTCTTGCTTAGAAGGAAAATACCCAGTAACGCTAAGATCTATTGACATTTTTGAAAGGGCTAATGCTCATTTAAATATTGGCGTTACTGTGGTACAATACGAAACAGAATTTGAAGATGGGACTCGTTCAAAAAAGAAGGGGGTGGTTTTCCCAGTAAGGGGCCCGTCAGTTGATTTGGTTAAACACTGGGTTTGGTTGCTTTACACGCCACCTAGTCAACCGAACGCAATCGGTCATTTTAACCCTATCACTGACATTAGTAGAGTTCTGGGGGAGGGTAAAAAGGGGTGGGGGGAATGTTTCTACTGTCCGACATGTCTGTCTCGATTCCGTAGTGACATAAAACTACGAGGTCACATGAAGCATTGTAGACGGCATCGATATCAGACATTGGAAACGGTTTCAGGGGATAGGGCCATTCTACGATTCAAAAATTTCCAAAACACCCTTCTCCAGTGCGACAAAATATCTTTAGACTGTGAAGCTAAGCTGGTGGAGGTGAATGATCCACAATTCCCAAACCGAGTCAAAGAACATCAGGCCATTGCAGTGTCCTATGCTCATGCGCAAAGAGACAATTCTAACGCCATGCGGTTGTTAGAAATAGTGGAGACATTGGATGAGAATGAGTGCATGGTCAAGGCACTGACTAAACTGATTGGCACGGCTAATGGTGCTATTTCTCGTTTGAGAAATACGCATTATCCAATGGTGCTGTCCGCAGAGGATCGTCTCGCGATTAAAAATCAAAAAATATGTTGGGTTTGTAAGGGGGAGTTTGCAGAGGAGGATAAGGGGACTAAAGGGAAAAGAGGGGGGAGGGGGAAAGTCAGAGATCACGATCACTTGTGGCAGGAAATATCCTCGGGGGTAGTAATTTTAGGGGGGTTGCGCATCAATCGTGTAATTTAAATGTTAGCCAGCAGTTTTTTATCCCAGTTTTTATTCATAACTATGACTTAAAATTTATTTTACCGGCACTGGCACGTATGCATAGGGAGGGAGGGGGAGTAGATAGTCCATGGGTGAATAATTCTTTTATCTACAACATCATTCCCAAATCGGCCGAGAAGTTATTGCTTCTCGAACTGAAATGGCAGGTAGTGGATAATGAGCGTACGTGCTGGAATAAAATCAGGTTTTTAGATTCCTTTAGTTTTTTTCCCAAGGCATTGAGTCAATTGATTCAAGTGCAGAAAAGCGACAATTTTGATAGCTTTCCCTTGCTTAAACAGCACTTTCCAGACAGTGAAATGTATGACCTGTTGACCTGCAAAGGTATATATGCATACGATTATTACTGTTCTGGCGCACGCTTAAGCGAGGAGAAACTACCTCCAATTGAAGCTTTTCACAATTCACTGACCAACAGTGAATGCACAGCCGAGGATTATGAGTTTGCCAAGAAGGTGTGGTCCAAGGGGGATTGTAAAAATGGGTGGGATTATTGTAGACTGTACTTGGCCAGTGACGTTCTTACTCTGTTGGATATAGTCTGTAAGAATACAGACCAAATCTATTCAGAGTTGTGGTTAGATATAGGATATTATTTTTCTACACCCCATTTAGTAATGGATTTAATTTTAAAAATTAGCAGGGAGGAAATAGGCCTAATCACCGATGTAGATCAACACCTTTTTATAGAGCGTTCAATGAGGGGAGGGTATGTTTTTCACGGGGACCGCGTCTTATCAACCGATCCGAGCGGACAAAGCACCGGTGTAAAGTCAAATGCAGTGTTCTTGGACATGAACTCGTTGTACCCCTCGGCAATGTCCCACTACTCTTTGCCGTGTGGGAACTATCAATGGCTTGAGAATCCTTGTGAGTTCCCCGACATTACCACCGTCGAGGACAATGGGCCACAAGGATGGTTCTTTGAAGTTGACGGTCACATTCCGCTGGCGCTTCACGACTCAGTCAAAGATTTTGTCTTTCCCTGTATCAATCGGCCCGTGAGCAGGGACTCTCTGAGCCCCTACAATCGATCATTGGTTGAGGATATGGGGATGCATTGGACTCCCTCTAAACAGAAACTGATTGCTGATTTGGACCCTAAAGAGAATATCGTTGTTCACCATGTGCTTTTGCACTGGATGGTGAGCAATGGTTTCAAGATCACCAAAATACATAGGGTCCTGCAGTTCAATCAGCGACCATATTTGAAAACGTTTATCGATACTTTTGTCGATAAACGTTCTAGGGCAAATTCAAAGGTGGAGAAGGAATTGTACAAGCTCATTCTAAATTCAGCGTTTGGCAAAATGTGTGAAAGCGTACGTAATAGATCTCGCTGCGACGTCGTGACTGACCCTCGTGCACGAATTATTGCCGACCCCAATTTTACATCATTCACGAGCATAGAGGCCGGCATGGTTCTTCTACACAGGCGAAAGCGAATTGTGGTACTGAACAAGAATATAGCAGGCGGCAGTTCAGTACTAGAAATTTCAAAGATGCTCATGTTGTCGTTCTTTTACAATGTGTGCAAGGTGCAATGGCCACGGGAGGGGGAGGTTCAAGTTTACTATGGTGATACAGATTCTCTGCTGTTAAAGGTAAATGGGACTAAAGATTTATTGGGTGATTTGCAAAATGGGGAACACATCAGCTCGCGGATGGATTTCACCAACTGGAATCCATCTCTCTACCCCGAGCTGGTGAAACGTCAAGCCCCCAACCAACTATTAATGTTAAAATCAGAGACGGGGAGTGATTTGATATCCAGGGGGTGTTCCCGGGTCCCAAAGTTTATTGCGTGGAAACACATAGTGGGGATGAAAAGAAGGCGTGTAAAGGGGTGCCTACACACTTTGTAAAGAGCAATTTTAACATGAGCGTGTACAGAGACTGTGTAGAAAGTAGCCTAGTGCCAAGAGCACAAGTGCTTGCAATTCGCTCTCTACAGTATAGAAATTATACTGTGAGAGTAGAAAAAAAATGCAATGTCATGGATATCTGACAAGGTCTATGTGCTCGAGAATGGTGTGACTGTCCTACCTCATGGTCACTACCGTATTTCAGACCGAGTTGAATGCGTAGACTATCGTAATCAACTTGGTCTGGATAAATTAACCTAACCAACTAACCAACTAACCACTCAACCTTTCTTAAATTAACTAACCCAATCTCACTACCTTAACCACCACCACCACCACTAACCCATCCACTAACCTGCAGTAGCAGTGACGACAACTATTCTTTTTCCATCGCGGTTCCCGGGGGGGGGGGTGGGGGACCCTACCCAAGGCCGGCTCCCGGGGGGGGGGGGTGGGGGGATCCCACCTTTAAATTCACTGTAATGTTCAACTGTGCTAGTTCCAAGTGTATTTTGTTATACAAAAAGTGTTGTTTTCAAGTGTTTTTTTTTTGTACAAAAAGTGTTGTATAGAAAAGTGTTGTACAAAGATGTTGTACAGAAAAGTGTTGTACAGAAAAGTGTTGTACAAAGATGTTGTACAGAAAAGTGTTGTACAGAAAAGTGTTAATGTACAAAAGTGTTGTACAGAAAAGTGTTTAAAGACAATAAGTGTTTATTATAAAGTGTTATCATTGCCGAGTTCATGTTGAACAAATAGAGTTTTCATGTTGACCAAGTGTTATCATATTGCTGTAATAAATGTTGCCATGAAATATTGTTTTTGTTGTTCTTGAATAGATAGATCTATGGGGAAATTACTACTTATTCATTGGACACGTATGATTTACAGTTAGTTGTAGTCCGACTGTTGTCAACAGCATGTATCAATTTAAAACACCCTTCAGATCATTTCTGTGTGGTCCCTCAATGTCGGGGAAAACAACACTTTTAGCTAAAATAATTCAAAATTGCGATAAAATGTTTTTGGAAAAACCGAAAAAAATCTACTATTGCTATAGTATTTGGCAAGAGTCCTATGATAAAATAAAAGCTATTGCCACAACCATACCAATACAATTCATACGGGGACTTGATGTTTTCAATAGTATTGAACCGAACTCGTGGTTGATTATTGATGATTTGGCTGAATCCATTGAACAGTTCTCACAGGAAATGCTACAACTGTTCACCGTTCGCTCCCATCATGAACACATTTCCATAACCCTAGTTCTACACAATCTGTTTCATCAGAGCAAATGTATGCGAACCCTTGCTTTGAATTGCACCGTCTATATTATCTATCGAGTTGTTCGTGATTCTAGCTCACTCATAACTCTCAATAAACAGATATACCCTGGCGCCCCTAAATTTCTGTTGTCAGCGTACACTCAGGCGACTAGTAAACCCTACGGTTACATTTTATTGGATCTTAATCAGAGCACGCCCGAGGATCTACGCGTAGTCACCGACATTTTCGACAATGAAATTACAGTATATCTTCCGGTGAACAGTAGAAAAGGCTATTAGTTGCCATTATGACACTGAAGAAACTACATGAACAACGGCATTTATTTTCCGTTTTAAGCACTTCAAAACCATTGCTTAGGAAGGCTATACTTAAACATGGGGTTGACAATGATTTCATTAATCTAATATCTGAACTTTGTTTAAATTTAACTGAGGGCAATGTTCAACTGCCAGAAGGTGTTAGACAACAGACAAAGCAACATCGTTCCACTATACGTGCCTTGGCTTGTAAAAACAAGGGGAAAAAATTTAAAAGAAAACGGCTCCTTCAAGCAGGCGGTAGCTTTTTCACACTTTTACTGCCAATAATCGCAGGACTTGTAAACAGTTTTCTCTAGAGAATGGCAAAACCCTATAAATTGACACCATTTGAACTTGTCCTCTCGCCCGTGGAACATTTTGAAGACAATCTAAACAAATTCATTAACGATGAGAATATTGCCGATGATAAAAAACTGCTTTTACTTCAAGATGCATTGCGACGTATGGACAAACATAAACCTTATCGTGAGAGACCCGTCGCCGATCCCTCTAAACAGGAAACATCTCCTCAAGATTCTGTACAATCAAAGGAGAAGGAATTGAATTCAATTGTATTGAAAATTGGAAACCTATTGCCACTGTCCTATCGAGAACAGAGTAAAAGAGTATTATCTTATCTCGTGTTGGAAACTGGCGATCATGTTCAAGTCGACAGCACAGGGAAACGAATTTTAATTCAGGGAAAAAGTTATAATCTAGTTGATTTAATTTGTGATATGGTGACGAATCGTAAAGGACTCTTATCCTTTGACGACAATCTATACACCTTTCTGTGTGTATCAAACTTTCCCAAAAGTCTTATTGGCAATAAGCAAATTCTAAAGAAACTAAGAGAATATAGTCCTCCTCCAACACCATTTAAAAAAGAAGAAGAAGATTCAGTATTTGAAGATACTAGCACCACTGATTTTACAACACCTGTGGCTGCTAGTCAAAAGCGAAGACGAATTGATTCACCCACCAGTGTGCAAAAGGGGAGTGGACATTACACTACGTGTCTACGTTCAAAATGGATGAAGTTTTGAAAGGTATCTATGAAAATATTGGTGAAGCGGGAAGTTTAAGTTCTCCCAAAACGCTTTCCAAAGTCTCCGGCACCACATTGAAAAAAGCAAAAGAGTATCTAGAAAATGAACCGAGTTACACACTACATCGGAATCATAGACTTCGCAGTAAACAATATCGACAAACTAAAGCCTTTTTCCCTCTGCATATAATGCAAATGGATCTTTTAACTTTAGACGTAGTTCAACGGCGTCACAATGCACCCTACAAATATATTCTAGTGGCAATCAGTATCTTTAGTCGCTATGCCTATGCCATTCCGCTGCGATCAAAGAGAGGCGTTGAAGTTGCTCGGGCCATTGAAAGTATTCTTGAACAGGATTCGTATAGAAAAATTCAATCGGATCGTGGCAGTGAATTTGTTAATCCCCATGTGCAAAAGGTTCTTTTGAAATATAATACAACACTTTATCATAGTCACAGTCCGATAAAGGCTGCATTGGCTGAACGATTAATAAGAACGATTCGTCTATTAATTTCAAGATATTGTACATTGAAAAATACACCGGCTTTTATTCACGATTTGGATAAAATCATGCAGATATACAACCATCGACCACATCGATCTCTATCCAACTCTACACCAAGGGATGTTCATTACAGTGAAAATACATTTGATGCTTTTCTAAAGCAATACTCCAATGGCAATGAGAAGAAAAAGAAGAAGAAATTCAATGTTGGTGATACTGTTCGAATTAATAGAACCACCAATATTTTTGAAAAGGGGAATTATTTATGGAGCACCGAACTTTTTAAAGTGTCCAAAATTCTAGACACCATACCCATAACTTATAGACTGCGAGACACCAAAGATGATGAGATTCTCGGTGGTTTTTATGAATATGAACTGCAAAAGGTTAGAAACACTAGTGAAAGTTATCAAATTGAAAAGATATTAAAGAGTCGTACACGCCATGGCAAGAAACAGTTGCTTGTTCGCTGGCTAGGATACAATTCGGATTTTGATTCTTGGGTCAGTGCTGAAGATATTAACAATGCCCAATGATTTCTATGTGACTTTCATGTCCAATGTTTCTGATCCTCTCTACAATGACTTGAATAAAACAAGTGATTTTTGGACGAAACTCTCCCCCACCATCAAATTCGACGGAAAGTATGAAGTGGCTCTTGTCGACTGTATTCTCAAAAACACTTATGACATCCTGAGAAAGGATCGTAAATATGAAATAAAAATTAGACCCTATGATTGGCCGCCACCACCAGGTGATCAAGAACAAATTCAAAAAATCGATTGGTTGGATTATCCATATATTGAATTACCCTACGAGGAACTCACCTGTATGAATGATTTATGTCGTACTATTAATAAAAGAATTTCCGCTCGTAAAAAAGGAGCTTTTCATTTCAACTATTCAAAGGAGGAGGGCAAGATCTACATTAGTTCACCTATTGCCAGCGAAAAGATTATTCTCAATGATAATCTAAAGGATGTTCTCGGCTTTAAGCTCAATATAATCAATGGTAAAAGTGCTGGAAACACTAATTTCATTTTTGCTGACTACCCGCCTGCCTTCTCCACAGACACTTGTATATTTCTCTACGCGTCGTTTGTGGAAACATCTCGGGTTGGTAATTCAAATGTTCCCCTCCTACGAGTTCTTGAACGAAAAACCAATCAAGAGCATATTCATCACTACAATATAAAGCATCTTCAGTATATTCCCGTAAACACTTCCTATTTGGAACTCTGTCAGTTAACACTAAGAACTGAATTAGGTGATCCCATAGCAATTTCAAAAGGTTTGGATGTGATTACATGCCATTTTCGACCCATCGTTCAACAGCAAGATGTCTAATAGAAAAGTGGTATTCACTTGTCCTGATATTGACTGCTATGTTAATACTCTTGGCCCAAGACAACAGGGCAATGGAATGGACTATTACAAGGGTCGCTCGTCAATGTCTGGCTATGGTCTTGGTAGCTGGTTTGCTAAGCTGTTTCGCTCTTCACTACCACTGGCTAGAAAATATCTTGTACCGGCTGCGACAGATTTTGCATCCTCTACACTATACGATTGAGGCTCTGGCAAGGATTTTAAAAAAAAGTGCTACGGAAAATCTTAAGTCCAGTGCGCGAACCCTTGGCGAGAAATTAAAACAGAATGGTAAAGGTTTAAAAAGGTCAAGAAACAACGCATCACTCATCAGTCTCTACTCAGGTCGGAAACGAAAGACATCCCTTTTGTCAAAGAAAAGAAGGAAAAAGCCGACACATAGTGTAACCAGAAGTCCCAGGAAGAAAATTGTTAGATCGAAACTAGATTTCTTCTCTTAAGATGTCCTACCTGCCGCATAAGGATTCTCAACCTTCAATCACCGCCTCATTGAATCTATTCAATGCCGAAAATGTTGATGTGAGTGTCAAGCATGGATACTATGAACAATTTTATCCACTACAACCCCTCTCCGATAATATCCACTTTCAAATTTATTCCAATGAAGACTACTTCATAGATTTATCGTCCACATTTATAGATTTACAAATGAAAGTCCGGAAATCCGATAATACAATGCCAATTCGGGCCGATGGGATATCCTATGAAAATTGTATACTACATAATTTATTTCGTCAAATTAGTGTCTACATCAACGGTACGCTGGTGAGCACAAGCAACAATCTCTCAAACTATGCAAGCTATATGCAATTCATGCTGATGACACCCAAGTCATACAAGGAATTGAGAGGCGCCTCCAATGGATATGAATATATTACTAATACTGATAGTACAGATGCACTTAAAAAAAAGTGAATTACATCTAGTTGGAAAAATATATCATGAAATATTTAATATACCCCAATGGCTGCCGCCCAATGTTAAAGTGGATATAAAATTGACGCTTGCACCATCCAATTTCATATTGAGAAAAGAACTTGCTGCCAATCCCGATGTAAGTCTCTCCCTCACCTCAGCAATACTTCATGTACGCAAACAACAGGTTATGGGTTCTGTTGCTTTGGCCGTGGAAAAGCTAAGAGCCAATGGAAATAATATTAAACTACTTGTTCCTCATACAATCACCAATCAGCGTCATATTGCCATGGGGTTACGCACCTTCACCGATTCATCCTTTATCAATGGCGAAATCCCCTCGAAATTGGCTTTGGCATTTGTAAAGAGCGCCAGTGCAATAGGATCATGGACTGAATGCCCACATAAATTCGAGATGTTTGGACTTTCATCTCTTGTGTGCAAAGTAAATAGTATCCCACTCTACAATCTATCTTTTGATAAATCCTATAGAACATTGTATGAGTTGACCATGCAAACCCTAGATCATGATTCGCAACTATTTGAAAATAGTATAACCGAAGATATGTTTGCTAAAACACATGGTATCATTGTATTGGATTTGTCTGGCACACAGGATATGAGTATAGTACGTACGGGGACTGTGCGTTTAGAGTGTACATTTGCCGACCCATTGGCTGAGAGTGTTGCCCTAATCTCACTAAATCAATATGAAACCTATTGGGAAATCACTCCCGAAGGTAGTGTTCTACTAGACTTGGCGCCATGAACACCAGTCAAATAATCAGTGTATTTAATATGGACCCCTACATGTCCCAGTACAAATCCTATTGTCTACCCTCAGACTATCTTGGAAAAATTAAAAGCGCGAACAATACCTTGATTATTGTTAATAGCAGTCCGTCGACTGTGCTGACGGGTCATTGGCTGTGCATCTATCAAACAATGAAGACGATTGAATTTTTTGATCCTCTTGGTCTACCCTATACATTCTACACACCTCACATCAGCAACTATATTGAGAGCAGTGGGAAAACTATTATTCAAAATCGAAAGAGGGTGCAGGATCTAACGACTAAAAGCTGTGGCTTCCACGCACTACTATATTTTGTGTTCCGATGTCGTGGCTATACTTACAAGCAGTTTCTCCACATTTATGGTGACAATCCCCGTCTGAACGACTTTCTAGTGGAAAATATACTTACAAGTGTATTTAATATTGATTTCAGTGCCCTAAGAGTAAAGTGCTTAAAAAATGTTTGTGAATTTGTTTATTAATAAAATGTATATATATACAACAATGTCTTTAAATCTTCACTTTTAGATTTCCTCATCGGTGTATAGGCAACTGTCGTGAACCACTAATGCTGGTAAATCATTTGGATTCACTGTATATTGATCTTGATTGACGGCAAAGTCAGGGTCACATTTTCTACAGTACAATGTAACTTCACTCTTGTCATATCTCTTTGTATAGTCAATGATACTATTTGCATTCATATTATGAAATTCACGAGTTTCAATCTGTCTATTTGAAGCAATATCACATACAGTGTTTTCAAGTGGTGAATCATATTCGGTAACTGCCAAATAAAAATCACTTGGTTTATAGTCATAGTAGGCAGTGTCATCACAGCGATGACGTAGAAACCAGATTGTCTTGTTACCCCAACAGTTGAATCGTAGACCAGATTCCTCTTCCCAGAATAATTTAAATCCGCGACGATACCAATCTCGTAGAAATAAACTAAAATCACGTTTAGGATTCTTTCCGATCATAGCGGGGTAAGTATTCTCCCACTGATCACATTTATCATTGTGACAATTGGAGCACAGGTGCCCTCTAGGGTGAGAGTCACAACCTCTTCAAGACATGAATTACATCCTTTAATTTGTACTGCATAGCCTCTATGTAATTTACAAGGATTACATAATTTACACTTTTCACTATAGTCATCTATAAGTGTACAATTCTCACATTGAGTCCAACTGCCAAGTGTGTACAAGCACAATGGACATATATAGAACATTTTTTTTTGGTTTCCAATGTCAACTCACTCACAGCTAAAACGAAACTGATCGTCCTCGCTCGATAAATTCAATGAGAGGGAAATGGGGGAGAGGAGTAACTCTGTGACGTTACCTCTTTCGAATGATGGGGAGAGCCATCTACATTGAATCCATTGGCAATGTTTTCAAAAGTATATCCACAATATGATTCTGCCTTGTTCCAATTAATATATCAATAAATTGAGTATAAGCATTTGAATCACATTTTAAAAGTTTCATACTATAGTCCAATGGGGGAGAATCACTCCTCATTATATTGTCAAGTGTTCCCTGACAGGAGAATATCCTGCGTTTAAGAGATAACTCGAGAAAATCATCATCCAAAATCAAATGTTTTTCCATAAACACTAGATTTGATCTAATTCTCTCTTTCTCAAATTTATTCATTTTTCAGTCCTTTCACTCTGACTGCTGACTCTAGACTGACCCTGATTCGTTAGCCCTAACCAGAAAAGAAAGGGAACATTTTCGATTTCGAAACAATTTTATTGAATAATTACAACAACATCAATAATACAGAGCATGTACAATTAGCGATAGAGTTTATTGTCTTCGATATGTTTCACCAATGCACTTAAAGCACATTGAAGTCTATTCACATGTGCTATATCAACTTTTGTGGCAAAACATAATTGATCTTCCATTTTAAATTTGCTCAAGGATATCACATATCTTGCATATACTGCATCCCATTCCAGACAAAGCCGCGATCCTTTCGTGATTTCCACCGCAATGTTTGGTGCTCTTGTATTATTACCATCAACTCCACTATCAACTTCTAATAGTGTAAACATTCCACTCATTATTACAAATATATATCCAAATGAGTAAAGTCAAAACTGTTCTTCTCACTCCTTTGAATTCTATTCACAGACTAATAAAACTATAGCAAAAAACCCGTTCCTTATATTCCCTCCGCCGCTAATATGTAAACAAGCCCTCTGATTGGTTGAGAAGGAAACACGTGATCTAACTGTTTCCGGGAAACTCATAACATTGAACAATTTTATCCACAACAACAAATACTATTTCTGGACACCATGACATTCGCTGAGAGCGTGCACTTACAACAACAACAACATCGACCTTGACATTCGCTGAGAGCGTGCACTTACAACAACAACAACATCGACCTTGACATTCGCTGAGAGCGTGCACTTACAACAACAACAACAACATCGACCTTGGAAATTTAGGTCATTGACCCCACTAACCACGTGTTCTCCCTAGGGAGGCTATGCCCATATTTGGGGTGCAAAAATGTTGTAGGTGGCAGCAGGGGTGAGGGATCGGAGTTATTATGGCCATTCTACTGGGGGGATGCCTTCCAATCACTTTTGACTTTTAAAAAGGGCACTAAAACTTTCAATTTACAAGCGAATAATAAAACGTGATCAATCAACGTGATTGACAAAAACCCACACGGTCCTCGGGGCAAGGGCTGTAGGTTATTGCAAGTTACCCATTGTTAAAATTTAAGGTGAAATTTGAAGTTCAAATTTGAAGAATCAAAGGTAATCAGAGGACAATCAGCCTCTCCCTCTTAACCGCCATTTCCCTCCAAATGCATCAGATCAAAATTTAAAAAAATCTTTTGTTCAAAATAGTCTAAAGGTCAAATAACCATGCCTCTGGGGTTAACAATCCCACCCACAGCTCCTGGAGCAAGGGCTGTAAGTTAAGCTAGTTACTCAATGTTAACACATAAGGTTTTTATGGAAAAGATTTTTGTATGAACTTGGGGGAGGGGGGTGCTCATTCGAATGGAAATCAAAAGTTCCAGTGCACTTTTTTAGAGTTAAAAATGATCGGAAGGCTTCCACTCCCACCCTCTTTTTTCCCCAAATACATCCGATCGATAATTTTGAGATGACCATGTTATTTAAAAACAGTTCAAAGGTTAAATAACTATGCCTCTAAGTTAGCTCCTGGTGCAAGGGCTGTAAGTTATGCAATTTGTCTATTATTAATATACAAGGTGTTTTTTTTTTTTTTTTTTTTTATCAAGAAAACAGGGCATGTTTGATCCTATAAATATAAAAAAGAAATTAAATTAGGAGCTTGGAACGAGGCAGGCCCTTTGAAGCTTTGAATTTTGAAAAATCCGTTTTTTTTATTTTCCTAAAAAATCTGCCCCGTCTCTGGAGATCCCTAGATTTTGGAAATACTTTAATGAAGATAATTTTATCTTCATTAAGAAAAATATTTTACCCCTCCCGCACATTTCCCTCCCCCACATTTTGATCCTATAAATAAAAAAAAGCATGGAGTATTAAGGTCAAACTTCAGGGAAATGCCATGAAAAATACCAAACACAATCAAAAAACATTTTCTCCTTTATTGGTTGTGAAAAGGAAATACCAGAAATATTGACAATGGCTGATGGTATCAGCCGTAACATTGTTCGTAAAATGTTTAGGACCATTTTCAACTAAATCAAGAGGTACTATGTGCCTATAGTTTTACAAGACGACGTATCTGCAATGTGTCGACAACAGCTGAGGGTGTAAACCTGAGGGTATGAATTTTAAACTTTCTGGGCATGTTGAAAAAAAAGGATGGAGTGCAAACAGTCCCCCTCCCATATCCTTTTTAGCTGCAGTCTCCTCAAACACATCTGATCAAAATTCGTTATCTAAATTCACAAAGGTCAAATATTTTAAACACATATGTTTATTAGTTAACGTCCAGAAAGGTTTGATTCCTCTCAAAAAAAGATAAATAAACCAGCTTAATCAGGTTTGTGACAGGTTTGTGGATCTTCCTTCTTTTTTTTTACAAAAATAAAACAAAACTCTTTTATGAATCATCTTGACAGGCGTTTATATCATGACTTTAAAGTACCAAGGACACCTAAAATGAAAACTAATTCATTAAATTGGTCAAGTGCAAACTTACACAGCCATATACGTCTTAAATTAGTGTGAAAAACCGATAATTCATTTTTTAAGGAGATAGATCACCAGTTGAGATAATGTATTCCAATACATAAGTTCGTAGCCAATTTCAAAAATAAAAAACGTGTGCTGATAAACAGCAGAAAATGAGCAAAAAATAAATAAATCAGCATATAGCCTTAGAAAGTGTTGTTTTCTTGTATGTTCTGGTAAAACAGAAATCGGAACCTAGTTCAGCAAAGCTCTTTTCTTTGAAAAATACTTTTAAGGAATGCTTCTTGAAAAGAGCTTGGCTTGACTAGGCCTGGTCTTGATGTTACTAGGATTTTTGGCATTCCAGGATCTTTTAACCATGAAGCAGTGTAAAGGTAAACATTAATGATTCTAAAAGAAAGTATCAATATATAGGCTACCCTATTGGTAGTTTTGCAGACCTAATGACTTCCACTGATAGCCTACCTTATGTAGGATAAGGTAAGACACCTAGTAGGCTGTGTGATTTGCTTGAATATTTTGATATAAATCTACCTCATAGTTACTATATAATAGTAGCATATACCTTTTATGCTTTTTTTATATTAGAAATACAAATTACTTGGGTGAGCACTGTTTGACTTGGCCTATTAAAGTCATTGGTTCTTTATACTCTAAGCAATAAATATTGTCTTTACTCTTATATACAAAGCACTATAAAATCAAAACAATAGGCAATATTGTGTTTCCTTTAAACATGGAGAATGATAAACATGGACATTGTCTGTTGTGAGTCAGCCCAAAAATCTTAGTCATCTCTATTGTAGTTCAAGTAGACTTTCCAAGTAGGCCTGTCCGCCTAGAGTCTAAGGCCTTTTGACCAAGTTTTAGGATTAACATGACCACTAAGTCACCTGGACTTGCAGTCCTCAGTCAGAAAACCCAATCTATAAGCCAAGACAGTTACACTAAAACAGAATTAATTGAAAATTGGTTGACTGAAAAGTTGCCTGGCCTTGTGTGCAAACAAGTGGCATAGGGTTTACCTGCCTAAAGTCTTAGACAGGCAACCCAGTTTATAAGCTCAGACAGTTACATTAACACAAAATTCATTCAAAATTGGTTGACCCAACAAGTTGCCTGGATTTGCAGGTGAACAAGTGACATAAGGTCTGCCTGCCTATAGTCTCATGCAAGGGCAGCTGAGTTTTAGGACTAACATATGACCATCAAATTGCCTGGACTCACAGGCAAACCAGCAACAATAATAATAATTGATTGAATTTTCAGAACATATATCCTATAGGCCTTCAAAAAATTATGGGTATTTATTAGTGAAAAGGATGCCACACTGTTATACTAAAGCAATGCAGGAAAAAAAGGTACTGTTCTAATATCTGGGGAACATGCAAGAAGTGAAGTTTGGTTAATGCTAGTGAAATAAAACAAAATAGGATAAAAATATAATAGTTTAGAAACTAATTTTGGCTGTATATTTGCACATTAGGAGGGTGGGGGTAAAGCATAGAATATAATAAATACATAACCTAAACTAACCTAGGTACCTTTTTTCCTCCTAAACCCCAAAAAACTAAAGCTTGAATATAGTTCCTGGAGTGAGAAACCCCTTGTTTATAGAGCATAAGATAGGAAATTACTGGGTAATGTTATCTGTTCTTGGCTTTTCTCAAGTTGCATTCTTGCATGTTGCCCATATATTAGAACAGTACCAAAAAAAATTTAGTGGAACAAAACAGGAATTATATTAAGAACAAAATTAGAGAGTCATGGCTTCTCTGAATGACAAATGTTGATTAAATAAAGCAATACTATTAGATCATTATCTGTCATTGTTGTTATGTAATATATATTATTGTATTATGAATCATATACCAATATATTATTGTATTGTTTGTACTTGCCATTGTACACTGTTTATTCTAATTCAGCATTAGGCCACATAATTTTGGGGTGCCAATTATGTGAGGGGGGAGCAGTTGCCTCAGTTAGACTTTGAGAAATACCTTCTTATTTCTATTTTGCTACTTTTTATTTTATCATGGCTAACTGGTTATTTTTGCCCCATTTACATTTTGAGGATTGGAATCACTGACATAATTACCAGATACAAATCATCAGCACAACTGGGTTATATTTTGTTTAGTGATGAGCCTGAATAAAAGACTCTTACTTAGTTACTTCATAATAAATAAGTTATTATGGTTATTAGACTTTGAAGTTGATACCACGAGCCTATGCTTTACCCCCCCCCCCCCCCCCCCTAATATGGAAATATATAGCCTAAGTCAGCTTCAATCATTAGTCAGCTACATATGACCTATTTTTCTCCTTAGCCAGTTATTTAAAAAAGCAAATTTTTGAGCATAGGGTTACTAGGTTTCTATGGGCTGTTCTGAACCTTCTAGCCCCTTCAGGGCTCAAAATTAATAGTCCCTGTAAAGTGATTATTTAATTATAAAAGAGCATGAAAAATACTCATTATTTTGAATTGTGCTGAAACGCTAAATTTTGTTGAAAACTGCAGTCTAGGCTATGTACCAAAAATATGGTGTTGATTTATAATTCAGGGTATATTTTTCACCATTATGGAGGGAGGGAGGGGGGGGGGGTCTTGATAAATTTAGCTATATATGGATTTGCAATGGAGTTCTGACTATACGTGTGTCTTTTTTTTTAGGCCGACCATCTTGATATTAAATTAGGCTAATCAGAAAACTTTGAATATAGCTTTGAACTTAGAAGCTTAATTTTTTTATAATGCTCTTTGCCTATCACATTTAAAACAGTTGAAATGGGTGACTTTGATATTGATTGTTTTTTGTTTTTTTTTGCTCTTTTGGATTCTTAAAAAGATATCTTGTATTAAAAACAGGTACTATCAAGGTACTATCACTTAAATATAATAGCTCCCTATGCCCCCCCCCCCCTCTGGATACTATCTTGATAGGATACCGTCTGTGCTTGAAATAACAAAAATATTTAAAGTACCAAGGACACCTAAAATGAAACTAATTCATTAAATTGGTCAAGTGCAAACTTACACAGCCATATACATCTTAAATTAGTATGAAAAACCGATAATTCATTTTTTAAGGAGATAGATCACCAGTTTACATAATGTATTCCAATACATAAGTTTGTAGCCAATTTCAAAAATAAAAAACGTGGGGTGATAAACAGCAGGAAATGAGCAAAAACAATAAATCAGCATATAACCTTAGGAAGTGTTGATTTCCTGATTGTTGCAGCAAAAGAGAATCAATCCCATTAGTTTGTATACCCAAAAAGGGGTTTGAAGAGTGGGCAAGATTGGTGAGTGAGCATTATGGACTAGCCAAGAACAAATACTTGTCTCCCTTCTTCTTCTTCTAATTCACAGCAGATGGGCTATTCAGTTGGTACTATTTAGCCCTTTTCTTTTTGCTTCACTCTGTGGGCTACAGAGCTACTGGCTTGGTTGTCTCTTATTTATTAGATATTCTCAGATATCTTTCAGTAGATCTTTTGACTCAAGGAGTTCAAATATAAGATGATAGATATCGATTTCTGTGCTCTGTGTGCAGGTATAGTTGGCTAGGCTCTTGGCTGATAGTGAGATTTTGTGGTGTTTGAAGCATTTTAACAGTTTACAGAGCAAGGTATGTTGTGCAGACATCAGCATATTACATTCAAATAGGCAATGGTCAATTGTTTCATTATTCATATTACAATGCCTGCAAAGAGGGGACAGGGGAATTGAACCACTTGAATTAGAAAACTTATATGAGAATGCAAGGAAATTTAGTCCATTTGTTCCAGAACGAATTCTATGATAAATTTTAGAAAGATACTTATTGGGAAAGGGGGAAAGGATAGTATTAATCTTATTAAACTTAATATCTGATAGCCTCCATTGGTAAATATCTCTAATTGGAATTGGTCTCCCACTTGGCTGGTCAATATTTATAGCATTTTTTGCTATTTCATCAACCTGATGATTACCACTTATGCCAGAGTGGCTAGGAATGTACTGAAAATAAGTTTTTATGCCACTTGAAGCAAGATTATCTATAATACTGAGACAATGATAAGTTTCAATGTCCAACTTATATTGAGGAGCTGAGGCCAGCAACTCAAGGCTTGATAGAGAGTCGGAATATATGATAATATTATTTGAATTTGCAATCAAAGGTTGGTTTTCCTTAAGGTGTTCTAATGCCATGATTATGGCATTTAACTCAGCAGACATTATAGATAAATTATTATATAATCTCTCGCCCATTGCAATTTTCAGGTGAGGAAGGAAAACACCACTTACAACCTTCTCATTCATTTTTGACCCATCAACAAATATTTGGAAGTGATTTTTATAGGTAATTGTATTAAGTTCTGCAAATTTTTTCTGGACAAAAGCAATGGGGGTTAAATCTTTATTCCACTTTGAGAACTCATTATTTATTATGGGACTTGACCAATTCCATGGGAGGGATCGGGGGAAAGTGGGTGCAATAAACTTTGCTGGTATGGGGAACTTCTTCTGAATATTGGCATACTCATCTGCAATGCCTCTATACATGGCTGGATTTCTTAACCAATTATGTAGTGTGTGTGAGCTATTTGATTCAATTTTTGTCAAGAGAAAGCTACGTCTAATGAAGGCCTTGAGATTGCAGAAGTCACAACTGACAATCATCTTGGAATTGGGAAATGGATTCACAGAATGGATTCATCTACATCTACCTACTTCTCCTATCTGTAGAACCAAAGGTCTTTTTCAAGGCCAACAAATTTGAAAAATGAATACTCATTGTGAATAATCAGAATATTTTCCTTTTCAGGTTTTTTTTTGGCTAAATACCAAAATTTTTGTCCAACTTTATATATATATATATATATATATATATATATGTTTTACTCAACCTTGATCAATATAGTTTCAGAAGAAGTCCAAGCCCTATAAAATAAAAAATTTCCATCAAGTTAACAACCTGTATTAGAGGAGTTTAACTCCTTTTCTGAAAAATATGAAAAAATATTCTAGTGATTAACTTTAAAATGCATGAAAGATTTTGTTGTTACATCAATTGTATTAAGTAAAGAGGCACTTACAAAACGACTTCTATGCATAAAAAACACTCATCAACTAATTAAATACTTATAAACACAAAGAAATCAATTAAAGAAACATTTATCAAAAACAACTTCTATGCATCAAGGAACCCAGTATAGAGGCCACTTGACTCAGGGAATTTCTCTCTAATCTTCATGTAAACACAGGATGGAAGGGGAACTCTGATCCTTTCTCCAAGATAAGTATATACAGTCCTGACAAATTGCCTGTAGGCAATGTACCTCATCTGTCTAAAAAAAGAGAAAAAGGAAATACAACTACTCTTTCACAAATCTAAAAATCCATTACTAGTAGGGGTTTATTTACTAGTAGCAATTACTCCATGTGTTCCTGACTTTTCAAGTTGTAAGGAGGCCTTATTTTTGTGTAAATTTAGTAACTCAATTTCAGTAAAAGTAATAATCCCCTTTGCTGGAATCCCAACTTGCCAGTTGATTTTTCAAAGGTTTGAGCCTTACAGATGGTTCGAGGTAACCCTTGGATCCTTTCTGATTAATTAAGAGATACATGATCTAATTAAAATTGATAAGAGGATAGAAAAGGGCTGAGATCACCCTTGTAAATAACTCAAGATTTTGTTAGAATTTATCCTATTTGGTGGTTGGTCTCATAGTTTTGTCTGTATATTTCGTTTTAGTAAGGCTGGGTCTGTCTAAATAAAGGATAAAATTTATTAAAGAATAAAATAATCTAAGAGTAATTAAATTTAAGAACTCCGATGACCTTCCCAAAAATATAAAATTTGTGGAATAAGCTTTGAATAGCCTAAGGTTTAGGTGAATAAAAAAACCTAAAACAAGGAGTAAAAGCTATAAGAGCTTTTTTGCATCCCCTATTCCAACCTAGTGTCTCTTGGAACTTAAGCTTAGTGTTTATAATAGATCTCACACCCAGAAATTGAAATTCCCTGGACTGCAGTTTTGCGTACCCCTACTTGGATCCTTCTTCAGGTGAACAAGTGACATAAGGTCTGCCTGCCTATAGTCTCAGGCAAGGGCAGCTGAGTTTTAGGATTAACATATGAACATCAAATTGCCTGGACTCACAGGCAAACCAGCAACCGTAATAATAATGGATTGGATTTTCAGAATATATATCCTATAGGCCTTCTAAAAATTATGGGTATTTACTAGTGAAAAGGATGTCACACTGTTATACTAGAGCAACACAAGAAAAAAAGGTACTGTTCTAATATCTGGGGAACATGCAAGAAGTGAAGTTTGGTTAATGCTAGTGAAATAAAACAAAATAGGATAAAAATATAATAGTGTAGAAACAAATTTTGGCTATATATTTGCACATTAGGGGGGTGGTGGTAAAGCATAGCATATAATAAATACATAACCTAAACTAACCTAGGTACCTTTTTTCCTCCTAAACCCCAAAAAAACTAAAGCTTAAATATAGTTCCTGGGTGAGAATCCCCTTGTTTATAGAGCATAAGATAGGAAACTACTGGGTATTGTTATCTGATCTTTGCTTTTCTCAAGTTGCATTCTTGCACATTGCCCAGATATTAGAACAGTACCAAAAAAATTTAATGGAACAAAAACAGGAATTATATTAAGAACAAAATTAGAGAGTCATGGCTTCTCTGAATGACAAATGTTGATAAAATAAAGCAATACTATTAGATCATTATCTGTCATTGTTACTATGTAATATATATACACTATATGTGTATTATGAATCATATACAATATATTATTGTATTGTTTGTACTTGCCAATGTACACTTTTTATTCTAATTCAGCATTAGGCCATATAATTTTGGGGTGCCAATTTGGTAAGGGGGAGGGGGAGCAGTTGCCTCAGTTAGACTTTGAAAAATACCTTCTTATTTCTATTTTGCTACTTTTCATTTTATCATGGCTAACTGGTTATTTTTGCCCTTTCTACATTTTGAGGATTGGAATCACTGACATAATTACTAGATACAAATCATCAGCACAACTGGGTTATATTTTGTTTAGTGAGGAGCCTGAATAAAAGACTCTTACTTAGTTACTTCATAATAAATAAATTATTATAGTTAATAGACTCTGAAGTTGATACCATGAGCCTATACTTTACTCCCCCCCCCTAATATGGAAATATATAGCTTAAGTCAGCTTCAATCATTAGTCAGCTACAAATGACCTATTTTTCTCCCTAGCCAGTTATTTAAAGAAGCAAATTTTTGAGCATAGGGTTACTAGGTTTCTATGCTGTTCTGAGCCTTCTAGGCCCTTCAGGGCTAAAAAAATTAATAGTCCCTGTCAAGTGAGTATTTAATTGTAAAAGAGCATGAAAAATACTCATTATTGAATTGTGCTGAAAAGCTAAATTTTGTTGAAAACTGCAGTCTAGGCTATGTACCAAAAATATGGTGTTGATTTATAATTCAGGGTATATTTTTCATCATTATGGAGGGAGGGAGGGGGTTCTTGATAAATTTAGCTATATATGGATTCACAATCCAATTCTGACTATATGTGTGTCTATTTTTTAGGCCAGACCATCTTAAGGTAAAGTTCTACCCAATCATATTATTGAGTTAGGACTAAAGTGAATACACCATTCGATGCCTTTTTTTATGCAGATTATGAATATATTTATCATTTCTATTGGAAATGAATTTCAGCCCCCCCCCTCTATATGCCAATTCAGGGTTAGGTTAGGTATATAAAGGGGGGGGGGCTGAAATTCATTTCCAATAGAAATAATTATTATATTTGTAATCAGCATAAAAAAAGGCATCAAATGGTGTATTCACTTTATTCCTAACTCAATAATATGATTTGGTAGAACTTTACCCATCTTAATATGAGGTTAGGCTAATCAGAAAATTTATCTCTTTTGAAATGGCCTAGTCTAAAGAATCTTATAGTGTTTCTTTATAAAGGGTGAAAGCACAAAAATAACACAAAGATGTTCTAAAACTATAGCCTTTCCTTTGTAAGCTAATGAATCTAATTGTGAAATAGGCCTTGGTTACCTACATTTCTATAGGCTAGGCATAGGCTAATCTACATAAAATGAAGCATTTTTTTTATTTTATTGCTTACCATGATGATGAATCTTCAAATGAACTTCTCGGTTCCTCGGGAATTGCGCTATGATCTTGGACAGCAAGAGAAGCTACATTAGGTGTCACAAGAGGCTGGAACAAATATCCTGAAATGGTATCTTGCATACCATCTAGCGCTTGGTCATCACCAAAAATATTTTCTGACACATCAGGATAGTCACTTTCTGAACTTGAAGTCATATTTTTTCACAAAATGTATTTTCACTAATATATATAACAATCAACAGATTTTGTAAATTTGAATTTTCACAAATGAAAAACACTGTCGGATTCACAGGAAATAGTTTCCGCTAATATTTTTCATTTGTGCAATTTATCATTGTTTTATTATTGACAACACTGTTTTGCGAATTTATTTAAACTAAAAATGCTTATAGCAGTTAAACAAAAACTCGTAGGAAACCCGGATTTTCAGGTATGAATAGACCTCAAATAGATTAAGAGGGCTAAATATGTTTTCATTTTGGTGTCCTTGGTACTTTAAGAAACAAACAATCCCATGAAGGTTGAACATGTAAAAATTCTAACTTGTGTTTTACCCAATAATAATGCATCTTATTTTTAGAATGCTGAAAAACTGAGTTAAGTGGTTCAGTTGCACGATGGTTCAGTTACACGAGGATTCATTTGCAATGTGGTTCAGTTGCACGGTAGTTCAGTTGCGTGGTGGTTCAGTTGTACAGTGATTCAGTTGCACGGGGGTTCAGTTAAATGGGGTTGAATTGCATGGGGGTTTAGTTGCACGAGGGTTTAGTTAAATGGAGTTCAGTTCCCCGGTGGTTCAGTTGCACGGGGGTTCGGTTATACTGGGGTTCAGTTGCAGGGTGGTTCAGTTGCATGTTTATTCAGTTACACGCTGGTTCAGTTACATGCACACGGAAAGCTAGGCTTTCTTGATGTTTTTACAGAGTTAAAATCGTGTCTGAAAAGTTATTGATTTCGTGGCCGTTAAACGACTATTGAAGTTCTATAAGATATTCTTTTATTTTCTGCAGGCCACTTGAGAGTTTTCCTGTCATAAATTGCGTTCGTTTTGCGTCCCAACTTCCCTCTTTACTTTAATCAGAAAAGCCTTGTTTTTTAAATCAATTCTTCAATAAAAAGCGCATATTAGCTTAAGAAAATTAAAGAAAAACTATGGTGCTCGAAGAACCCCTTATTAAAGCATTAGATGCTGTTTCGTGGAACCACTGAAATGTTTTGGCCTCAAATGTTTCATGTTCTCCCTTTATTATACTTTACTTTAATACAAATACCTAAAAAGAAGTCATTATTTATTTTATTTATTTATTTATTTATTTATTAGTCCAAATAAATGTAAGAATTTACCATACGTTGGATTTTTTTTTGTCGAAATTTGGCTTACTTGTCATTTCTATTTTTCGTTTTTAAGCAAAGCTAAAAAATACACCGTGTAAAGGAACGTTTCTCAGCATGGGTGCCCATAAGGGGGGGGGGACAAGGGGCGCCAGCCCCCCCCCCCTGGCTGAATGACGGTGTCATATATTTGTATTAATTTAAAAAAAAAAATCCACAGAATAAGTTTTCAAAGAAAAGTAAAGAGCTCTATTAAGCCAAAAAGGGGCAGAAATATAAAGTCAAATAATCTTCCAAGCGCGAAACTACCACAAATCACTATCAACAATTAAATGAAACTCAAAATGAACAGAAATTATAATAAATAGCCGAGTCAAACTCAAAATGAGCAAAAATTAACATTATTAGGGCTGACAACCCCCATACCTTCTCAAGATCAGAACACAACTTAGGCTTTACTGAAAAGAAAGACCGTGGTTACCTATACTGATATTTATTCCTTAACATAAAAAAATGGGTAAAAAAAAGTGAGTAAAAGTTTTTTACTTATTTAAGTAC
>CM051274.1:47814965-47882465 GCA_027921565.1 Artemia sinica | reverse complement strand
TTATATTTTTTAAAAGCTATGTATATTTCTTGCCGGGGACCAATAAGGATTGTTTTTACTTTTTCTAGAGACAACAGTGTTTGATTTGGAGTGGAATTTCACAGCGTGCATTCAAGTGTAAACTCCATTCAAGTTCTTAAAATTGCGAGTAAAATAAACCCTTACTCTCCCCCCCCCCGAACAAAATTCTGCCCCCAGAACAAAATGCTTTGGTGATTTCTTAGCCCTATTGCCCAAATAACTTTTTTTTTAGCCCAGTGGAGTTATTCTCTGCTTGGCAATTTGAGGCCCAGGGTTCGGTTCCACTCCGCAGCAAGGTTGGGTGACAAGCTTGCCACTTAAAAAAAAAAAAATAGACTCTATAATGTTAAAAAATATTCAAAGTCCTTTTTTAGTAAATATTTTTAAATTCTTCTTCTTTTCTTCCTTTTATCATCAGCATTTAGTCCATACTGAAGTATCATGGATGTAATTCCTTTCCTCGTTTTCTCTTCCTTTTCTAGAAAATAAATTTGTTACCTTCATATAATTTTCACATAGTTTTCCTACATTTCCTTTCACTATTCTAACTTTTCTAACCTTGAACTACTCATATAAAAAAAAAAAAAAAAAAAAAAAAAAAAAAAAAAAAAAAAAAACCGCTTACCGCTATCAAACACATCACCTCTGCATTCTATAGCCATTATTATTCTTTTTTTTCTCCCTCTCCCTGTTTTACCTATCCTTTCTCAGGTTTCATTTACTTAAATAATTTCTTAGACCACACTGCTCCTCCATTTACAAAAAATTAAGAGAGAAAATCTTTATTATTCACCTGGTCAGCCCACTGCAGCAAGAAAAGTTTTTTGGGAGAAACTGCAGGAATCGACAGAGTACGTCCAGAGAACTCACCCAGATTTTGGAATAGTAATGCTAGGAGATGCTAACGAACTCAATAGTAAATCGCTGGCCAGGTCAATTAACCTTAAAACTCCAGTCGATTTCCCAACAACTCAGGGGAGTACTTCTCTGAATGTAATCCTGACCAATCTTTCGAAATATTACCAGAATCCAAGTAAACTAGCACCACTTGGTGGAAGTTATTATTACATGTTACAGTGGAACCCCTTGGAAAAAAAATTAAATATTCAGTAACCGAAGTTACTTCAAGGCCGATCACTGACCATGGTCTGCTGCAATTTGGTGACTGGATAATGGGAGAAAACTGGGTCGCGGTCTCTTCAGCTAAATACTTGGATTCCCAAGTAGAAGAATTCCATAATAAGGTAAATTCAAAATTTCTCGAGTGCTTTCCTAAATTCTGTTCTAGTGATAAACCATACGTAAATTCAAAAATAAAGCGACTGATAAAACATAAATTGTACCTAATACGAAAAGGTTAAGAGAACCAAGCAAAATAGCTGGCAAACCAAATAAAATGGAAAATCAAAGAGGCACAAGCAAATTACTATGAAAATGAAGTTGACCATCTTTTGGAGTCCAAGCCTTCGCAGTTCTTCAGTAAAGTAAAAAAGTCTAACTGGTAAAAGTTCTCAACCAGTTGACTTCATGAAGGAGGAGCCTCTAGAGAAAACTGCGATTGATTTAAATGCCCATTTTGCTTTAATTGTGCAGTCTTACCCCCTCTTCCACCTGAGGATCCTCCAGTAAATTTAACTCCTTCACATGATAATTTAATTGCTGATGTTTCATCGGCAATTATAATCCGTAAACTCTCTTCATTAAAAAGAACTTCCGTTGCCCTTTTTGACATTCCAGTTACTCTCATTAAAGCCTTTGCTAAAGAATTATCACTTTCCCTTCAGATAATTTTCAATAATATAACAAAAACAGGATATTTTCCAAAGAAATGGAAGAAAGGGTTTATTACTCCCATTCCAAAGAAAGGAGCAGCTAATGATTTCTCTGGTGTCCGGCCGATCACAGTTACGTCAGTTTTTAGCAGAATATACGAAAGCTTTGTTGCCGCACGGCTGAACAAATATGTTTTGAAAGTAACTGATCGAAAGCAATTTGGTAACATCCCTAAGTGTTCGACAGTTCATTACCTCGTTAATTCAATTGATTTTATTTTAAAACACCTGGATGAACCTGGAAAATGGATAAATTTAATTGCTTCCAGAAAAGCTGATCTGAAATTGATTTCAGAAAAGCATTTGACCTTGTTGATCACAAAATCCTTTTAGAAAAAATGGCGGAAAAAAATATACCCAGCTTTATTATTAAAATCATCAAGAGCTTCTTAACAAATAGAGAGCAAACTGTGAAGCATAAAGTCTAATTTTCCACTTCTCTGCCAGTTTTTTTGTGGAATTCCACAAGGAACTGTAATCGGGCCGCTGGGCTTCCTTCTCATGCTAAATGAAGTTGCTGCTGACCTGGAGGACAGATGGAAATACGTTGACGACTTGTCCTTAACGGAAATCGTATCTGAGGATTTGAAGAGCAATGCTGCTGGTTTCATTGACCAAGCTACCTCAGAGGCGGCTGAACTAAACATGGTCGTGAATAAAGACAAATGCTCGGTCACGACATTTTCTTTTCTTCGGAACACTCAACCATCTTTCGAACCTCCTATCGCTTCCGAGCTAATAAGTCATAAAATAACGTTACTTGGTGTGGTGATTTCTTCTGACCTCTTATGGCGGGAGAATACAAAGAAAATTGTAAAAAAAGCAAACGGCGCAGTCCAAATGCTAAAAACACTGAAAAAATTTTGAGTTCCTAAGGACAAGCTGAAACTAATATTTTGCACTTTCATCTGCCCCTTAGTTGAATATGCTTGTCCGGTTTGGCACTTTGCCCTTACCCAGGATGAAACTGATGAAATAGAACGAGTTCAGAAGAAATCACTGCAAATCATTTATGGCGGTTCCCCTCTACCTTATTCCTTTTGTCTCAAAGAATTTAAACTTGAATCCTTTTCTTCCCGCCGAGAAAAATTATGCCAAAGATCTGGCTCCTCCCTCCTCCAACATCCCATCTACCGATCATCCCTTCCCCCACCTTTTGTCCCTATAAGATCTCGTCCCCCTAGGGAAGTGGCTGAGAAGGTTCCGAAACTGACCCGAGCCAACTGTAACATCATGCGCAACAGACAAAGCTTTGTGCCAAGCTTTCGTCGCCTGAAAGCGGTTTTGCCGAATCTGTTTTTCCAAAAACGGGAGAAAAACGAGTTTGAAAATTTTGACATTTGTATCTCAGAATCGGCAATAGCTAGAGCGTTGATTTTTGTTTCAAAATTAAGAAGAAAAATCGCTTATATTGTTGTGCTTATTTTTATTGGTCTAAGGTGAGCCTTTCCTGAGATAAAACGGAATGAATATCAGTTTCGGCAAAACCGCCTGAAAATTTCGGAACATAGGTAAGATATGGCAAAACGAAATCGGCTCAGCATGAATTAGAAATGTGACTTTCGGCAAAACATATTTCATCTGATAGACAAATTTTAATTTCGACAATTAACTGGGAGTTTTACAATAAAATATAACAAAAGATCAGTGGGAGGTCTCACTTAGCAACAAGCTTCTTGGAATTTCTGGTTTTAACCTTCGGAGCATTAACGGTAGAGGCTGCTTCGGGACACGCTGTGATTTCAGCTGAAGTACTAGGTACCTCAGCTCTGTTACAACTTCTAATAAGACTTTTCACATATGCCACATCTACTGCTGGCATGAAACGGTAAAGCGATTCTACGCCTTTTATTTTTGCTGTTGGCAACTCAACTACTGTACTAGAAGGTACAGGAGGCAGCAACCTTTCCACAACATTCACTGCTGACACATTGGGCAATGGCCTCCTTGGGCTAGCCTCTGGTGCAATCAGCGCTACAGAAGGAGTAGTATCCGCAAACGAAGTTTTGTAGAACACCCTTTTGAATAGTCCTTGCTTAAACTGTAGTAACTTCACCTTTGAAAATGGCACTAAGCTATACTTATAGCATTTGGACGTTTTGGCGTAATCAAAAAACTTCTGTTTGGTCATTTGAATAATGACAAACGGGTCATGGGGCCGAACAATCAAAAGCTTTTTTGTCAAGTCTTGTAGCGAAAAGACTTCCTTGTGCTTCAAAGACCTCTCAATGACGCTGTGAACAGCATCGACCTCATGAATCATGGAGTGGCCAGGCTCAGAATACTTCATCGTTATACTCTGGACGTGTGAATGCTTCTTAAGGATGTCTTGCATCATGTAGCTCATTATTTGATTACGATTTTGAGGCACACATGAATCTGACCATGTAACCAACTTTCTGATGTCAGGATAGGTAGTAAAAATCTTATCAAGGATAGCACGAAGACCACTGGCAATATCATTTCCACTTCTACCAGCAAGACATTCTGACCACAAACAACAATAAACTTTCTTGATTAGCTCTCCTGTCTGTCTGCGAAAGGTAAGAATAGCAGTTAAGTTAAAGCAAGTGATCTTCCTTTTGTAAAAAAAGGATGAAACATCCCCCTTTGGCAAAGAAAAAACGTTTTCCATATCAAAACACAATACGGGGTCATCCGAAGCCCTGTTCTTATCTCTTTCTTCTTTGCTTTCTAGTTTTCCTTTCACATGTTTTGCTTGAGAGGTTTTGACCCTCCTCATATAATTCAGTACCATTTTGTTCAGCCACCTTTTTTTCTTCACAAACATCGCATCTGTCAGTTTTAGGAACATGAAATGCAAGATTAAATTCACAATTGAAAACTTTTCTGTACAAGTGTTCCTTGAGAGGCAACTTACCATCTTCCGCACACTTACTTTCATACAATGAATGCATTTTGCTTATATTGAGTGAAGGGTCGAGGAACTTTCTGTTGGTTTTGGCACGACAGTAATGAGATTCAATGGTTGGGAAGCTTTCAATGTGCTTTCTTATGTATGCGAGATCCTCTTCTTTACTTTTATTCACAGGATTCTGTGATACACTAACAGGAGGTACTCCACCACTTGATAACTTATGGGCATAATGTATCCGCTTATCATCGATGTCTAGGGTAGCAAAATAAAATCCTTTGCAGACCTCCACAGTTTTCTAGTGTTTTTATTCTATCGATTATTTTGTCCTGACGAAGTTTTATCAGACAACTTTATTTTGCTAATTATGACTAAGAGACATCATATTTAGGGTTTGCCCACGAGATCTATGTCTTGTTTTGAATTAAATGAATTTGAACTTGAAAAACGGGTTTAGTTTCAATAAAGCGAAATAAACAAAAAGCGAAATAAAACGACAACAAAACGTTAATTAACAAAAAAGAATCCAAATATTTCGGCTCTACGTTCGGGAGCTTTTCTAAAAAAAAAAAAACAACTTTAAAGAAGAAATAACAGGTTTTTAAAATAAAACCATTAGGAAAACGACAATGCTTTAACAATTAACGACATCTAGGGAAACACACGAGAGAAAGAAATAGAAAAAACAAACAAACAAATACTAAAAAACAAATAAATGCAGCTCACATTCTAAACACTTCCAGAACTGTTGTTACTCACTAAACAAGACAAAAACGAATATCTATAGTGCACAAAAGGTAATTCTCCTCTTTGAATGGAATAAATGGGATATTCTAAACAGTGGATAAATGATTCATCCTCTGATTGTAACGAGAAGAAATAGCTTGAACAAGGTTGCTAATTGTCCTTGTCCCTGTAAAAAAAGACTCAGCAACTGAAACGTCTATTCGACGCCATAAGCCAGCAATGGCCTATACGCCAGCAATAACTCAGGAGAATCTTTTTCTTTATCCTATTAAGTTTTTGTCCTATCATTCATATGAAGAATTTTTTTCCCGAATCCGGCTCTGGACGAATTTTCCCAAGTCGTGACCTATCTAGATCATTTTTTCACACCTGAAAATGATTGCTAGTTTTCATAAGAAAATATAGTATCCTCTCCCCCCCCCCCCCCCGAATGTACTTACTTACTCCCGCCATTTCATACTTGAGCCCCACTATATATAGAGCTGTTATGGCTCTTCAGGTTAGTTCAAGGCCGTACCCAGGGGGGGGGGGGGGGGGAGGGAGAGTAGGTGGGTTTGCCCCCCCCCCCCCTCCCCCGAAATATTTGTCTGACTCGTAAAAACGTAACAAAATGGATATAAACAAATTTTTATACATTTTTTTTTATGTTTTTAAGCTTCAAAAAAATGCATGAAAAGTATGCTTATATTAATTTTGTTACGTTTTTACGAGTCAGATAAACATTTCGGGGGGGGGGGGCAAGCTATATTTAGTTTGTTACTGGTTACTGATATTAAAAGTAAATTTTTCTGTAATGACAAGTTACCGGACTTAATGTTGTTTCATTATTATTGATTTATTTTAATGGCTTGTACCATAGGAACAGTTACCTTTTTTGCGATGTTCTCATTGTTCTTATTGTGCTCATTGTTTTCATTGTGTGATGTTCTCTTTGTGTGATGTTCTCATTTTTGTGATGTTCTCATTGTTCTCATTATGCTCATTGTTCTCTTTGTGTGATGTTCTCATTTTTGTGATATTCTCATTGTTCTCATTGTGCTCATTGTTCTCATTGTTCTCATTGTGCTCATTGTTCTCATTGTGTTATGTTCTCATTTTTGTGATGTTCTCATTGTTCTCACTGTGCCATTGTTCTCATTGTTCTCCATATGTACAATTCGTTTAATAAGATAATTATTTAAAATCGTTTTTATTGTCAAAATATTTCCATAAAGTAGTAAATAAAAAAATTGAGATGTGAGAAGCGAAGAATCGTGATCGAGATCGTTTTCCCTGAGATCTGAATTATCTACATTTACAAGTCATTTCTACTTGTGATTGTGTTGAGTTTCTTCACGTCCTGGATTGGGACTGAGTCAGAGGAATGGTACCACATGCGCTTTCTAAACTTTAACGATTCTCTCATTGCTAAATAAAATGGTGCTCACCCTTTGCTCCGTTCTCGTGATATTAGAAAGTTGGCCCACGGCAAGAAAGTTGACCTTTTAGCTAAGAGGGGTGCAATTTCTTCTATTTTAATATTTAAAATATGTTTAATTTTTTAAAAATATGTTGTATTAGGTTTTTTTTTTGTTGAACAATTCACTCATGAGATGTGCCCTTTGGAAATATCAGGGAGCTGTCATCTTCGTTCATGTGGTCTACAGATTTTGTGCAAAAACGAGCCAAGTCCTGATTCTATGCCAAAGCAAGTTAAGTCCTGATTCAGCACAAAAGTAACCTTGAGGTGCAAAGTGGGTTTGTAAGCCCTTCTATCACCCCCAAGCTCCTGATTTCTTTCTACCGAGAAAGCTAGGGACGTTACACCGTGTGTGAGCCAGAATGGTGCAATTATTTTCAAGCTGTTTTATTGGAGGCGCAAAGTAGGCATGTGACCTCTCTATTTCTCCCTCCCCGTGGGCCTCTCATCACCTTTCATGGCCTCTTTTTCTTGCAGAAAGGCAGGCATGTTGCACCTAGTCTGAGCAAGAATCATACAAGCATTTTCAATCTACGTAAAGAGAGGGCTAACACCCCACTTCCAATTTTTTACCAGAAAGATAGACAGGTTGTATCTTTTTTTAACCTGTATCATGCAATGATTTTCAATCTGTGTTACTAGAAGTCAACGTTGGCCTCTGTCTTTTCTGACGCCCTTTCCCATTCTTTCCCACTTTTGAATTAAAATCAAGTATTTTGTAGGCATCAAGACATGGCCAATTGTTGAAAAAGACCAAGACAGACAGTCCGAGTAATTGAGAGGCAAATCTGGCATAAGCCTTTTTTAGGATTGTATAAAAATGATGTCATTTCATTTGTTGATAGATAAGTCTATCTATCATCCATCCATATGTAATTCCAAGGGCAGAACTAAGGTAGTTATAGAATTAAGGGGTAAAAGATTGGATTGAAATTGGGTTGACGCGTGACTGACAATGTCCTGACAATGCCCCTTTTTGAGGAGCACTTTGAGTGTGTCACATCTCTTGAACCCCAATCACATTAGGGTTCTCGCTGACTATCATTGGTGGTACAAAACGATCACATGGGGCCTCTTCTCTTCCTCTCCCTACCAATTTATCTACCGAAAGAAGAGGAATTACTTCTTGTTTAACGCAAAATTAATGCTAAAAAACAAATTAATCGGTATGACTAGAGATCCATAGTTGACCAATGCCCCTCCAAAACCCTTTTTTTTTTAGCAAAAAAAAACTCCAAAAACTCCAAAACTCCCAAAGCTCCTTTTTTAGCAAAAAGGTAGGTATGCTGTAACTTGTTTGAACCGTAGCCATACAGGAACGTTTAATAACTATGGCTGGAAGGTCGAAGGGGGCCCAAGATCCCTCTAACACTCCCCCGTTCCTCTGACTTTCCAGCATATAGGTAGGTTCGCTCCACTTTTTTACAATCACAAACATGCAGTGATTTAAATCTGTAAGACTTGAGTCACAAAGTGAGTTCATGTCCCATCCAACGCCCCTCACCTTTCTTGGTCGACATTCCAGCAGAAACTTAGGCCAATTCCAGCTTGTTTGAAACGAAACTACTTAAAAATTTTCAATCTATATTAGTTGAGGCACAAAGGGCTTGATTCCTCCAACACCCCTCCCTCTCCTCAGAAGATTTTTAGTACCAATATGGACATATTCCGTCTTGTTTAACGTTGGACTATGCAATTGTGTTCAGCTTCAGAAGGAAAGACCGGCTTTTTTTACCAATCAGCTTGAAATTTTATGGGGCTAAAGTAAGTTTGGCTAATGGGACACGAGAATGATGATCTTAGGGGCTAGGCCCTCCCTCTCCTCAGCAGATTTTTAGTACCAAGGTGGACATATTCCGTCTTGTTTACCGCGGGACTATTCAATTGCGTTCAGCTTCAGAAGAAAACGCGGGCTTTTTTTAACCAGTCAGCTTGAAATTTTATGGGGCTAAAAGTACGTTGGGCTAATGGAACACGAGAATTTCGATCTACTGGGGATTCACCTTTCCTCAGACTTTGCACGAAAGTGCTTAGATCCACTTGAAACTTTTGGGGCAAGTAATGTTAGCCAAGCCAACAAAGGGGATGGATCTTCAGAGGCGTAGGAACTTTCTGAGCCCGACTACCTGTCATATTAAAGTACCTGGATTCACTTGACATTTGGTAATATACACTATAATCTAGGAGACTTCAAAAGTAAAATTTTAGGCTGTTGATAGTTACAGCATAGGAACTGCCCCCCTAAACCTCGCGTATTTTAAATTTCAGCTCCAGTTAGGGACGACTGTTTAGTCAGTTTTTGGATATACCTTGGATATTGTGACAATAGGGGTACTCTGTGTCTAAAATAATTCTGCCAAGGCCCCTTATATTTTAAATTTCAGCTCCAGTTGGGGATCCGTGGTTTGTCAATCTTTGGCCATACCTTTAACATTGTGACAATAGTAGTCCCCCAATGCGTGACATAACCCTAACCACTCCGTCCAACATAATTTAAATTCTAGCTCCAGTTGGGAATGAGTGGCTGGTGAGTATTCGGAACAACCTTTAACATTTTGACAATACGGTGTACTGGTCCCTTTACACCTAATATCTGTATTGGGCCCTTTGTAAAAAGGGTCCAAGTCCACTTTTGCGAATTTTATATGAGTGCAAAATGAAAATAAAACGCAGAATGAAAAATCTTTCTCGCAAATCAGAATTTAAGAAACTTAAATTTTAAAGACGGATTACTACTACTACTACTACTACTAACAACTCATCGCAGCACCAAGCCGCTTGAGGCCAACACAGCTACGCACGCTCCTCCTCCACCCCAATCTATTCAAAGCCTCCCTTTTTACACCCGCCCACGAAGTTCCCATTTCCTTTAAATCTTTCTTTATGACGTCCTCCCACCCCAGACGGGGACGACCTGCTTTCCGTTTAGCCCTAGATGGTTGGCCGAAAAGAACAATCTTCGGCAATCTGTCATCCTTCATCCGCACAACGTGCCCTAGCCACCTCAACTTTTCTTTGATTATAGCCCTAGAGAGCGGTATTGAACCACATTTTTCGTATAGCCTATTGTTTGAAATACGGTCAGTCAGCCGGGTACCCAGAACATTCCTTAAGCAATTTCTCTGGAAAACATCTAGCAAATCTTCATCCGCTTTTCGGAGCGTCCATGCTTCAGAGCCATATTTGACCACTGTCATCACTGTAGCTTATAATATTCTAATCTTGGTTTGCAGACTTGTCTTCCTATTCTTCCAGACTTTTTTTAACTGTGAAAAAACACCCTGATCCTTGGCTAATCTATATTTAACATCTTCACTGCTCCCACCATCTTTACTAATAATACTACCAAGGTAAGTGAACCTGCCCACCTGATCAATCTTTTCATTACCCAACGTCACCTTTTCATCTTCACGGATTCCTAATTGTATTTTCGACGGAAAGTCGCTGGAAATGTCCAAATTGCTGAATTATTTGTTGCTTAGAAAATAAGAGACTTACGTTCTTTTAGGGCGTAAGTCGCCCTTTTTTACGCCCTTTTGGAAAATTAATAACTCAGTCAAAATTGAAGACAAGCCCATTTTGAACATACCAGTCTATAGACTTCTTCGAGCTCTTTCGAACCACATACTTAACTTATTCTCGGAAAAAAGTGGACTTAGCCTTTTTTCAAAACGCCACAGATATAATCCTAGCCCCTGAGCCTAACATAATTTAATATCTAGGTCCAGTTGGGGATGACTAACTGGTGAGTATTGGGACATGCCCTTAAAATTTTGACAATACTAGTCCCCCTAACCCTAATATAACCCTGGCCCCTAAGCCTAACATAATTTAAATTTCAGCTCCAGTTGGGGATGACTGGCTGGTCAGTTTTCGGGCATACCTTTGATATTGTGACAATAGTGGTACCCCCTGCCCTTCCAGCTGCAATGACAGTTGGTAGTTACTACGCTTCGAAAAGACTGGAAAAACAGAAAATTCTTTGCATAAATCCACGAGCTATCAATGTTGGCGGATCTCTAAACCTCTTCTGTTTTGATAAGGTAACCTCTATATTATTTTAATTTTTTATCATGGTTTCTAGACCTCTTATTATCACTTCTTATTAAAAACCTCTGTATTATTTACTTTTTTATCATGGTTTCTAGACCTCTTATTATCACTTCTTATTAAAAACCTCTATATTATTTTACTTTTTTATCATGGTTTCTAGACCTCTTATTATCACCTCTTATTAAAAACCTCTATATTATTCTACTTTTTTATCATGGTTTCTAGACCTCTTATTATCACTTCTTATTAAAAACCTCTATATTATTTACTTTTTTATAATGGTTTCTAGACCTCTTATTATCACCTCTTAATAAAAACCTCTATATTATTTTACTTTTTTATCATGGTTTCTAGACCTCTTATTATCACCTCTTATTAAAAACCTCTGTATTATTTACTTTTTTATCATGGTTTCTAGACCTCTTATTATCACCTCTTATTAAAAACCTCTGTATTATTTACTTTTTTATCATGGTTTCTAGACCTCTTATTATCACCTCTTATTAAAAACCTCTATATTATTTTACTTTTTTATCATGGTTTCTAGACCTCTTATTATCACCTCTTATTAAAAACCTCTATATTATTCTACTTTTTTATCATGGTTTCTAGACCTCTTATTATCACTTCTTATTAAAAACCTCTATATTATTTACTTTTTTATAATGGTTTCTAGACCTCTTATTATCACCTCTTAATAAAAACCTCTATGTTATTTTACTTTTTTATCATGGTTTCTAGACCTCTTATTATCACCTCTTATTAAAAACCTCTATAATATTTTACTTTTTTATCATGGTTTCTAGACCTCTTATTATAACCTCTAAATAAAAACCTCTATATTATTTTACTTCTTTATCATGGTTTCTAGACCTCTTATTATCACTTCTTATTAAAAACCTCTATATTATTTACTTTTTTATCATAGTTTCTAGACCTCTTTATTATCACCTCTTATTAAAAACCTTTATATTATTTTACTTTTTTTTATCATGGTTTCTAGATACCCAAAGGAATAATTTACTTCCCCTTTCACCCACTGTTTCTTTTAAATGTGGGTTAGATTTACTTTATTTTCTACTCACCTATTTATAGTTAATAAGGATATTAGTAGTTTACTTTATATGTATGTTTTTTGAAATGTTTGATAACTTTTTCAATAGGCATGTATTTCACAAGGTTCGCTTATCGTGGGGATATCTTATATACCTACCCCCCTGTGGTAGGTGTACCGATATACCTGGATCAGAAATTAAGAGCACTGAAATTCATAAAGGCTAGTTAGTACTGCCCTGGTGAGCCCTTATTGTCGGTGGGTGGCCGGCGCTTACCCCCCCCCCCCCCGGTGAATACCCCCCCCCCCTCCCCCCGGAAAATACCCCCCAGAAAATATCCCCCCGTGGAAAATACCCCCCCCCCCCCGGAAAATACTCCCCCCTCCAAAAAAACACCCCCCTTGGAAAATAAGGCTTTCCAAATTTGAGAATTTTATTTGAGTTTTATTTTTTTTAATTTCCGTAGGGGGAAGGAATTTTGGTAAATGTGTATTATGCGCCACTCGCTCAAGTTTACGCTGTGTAAAATTCGAGAACACACCGTTTTTTTTTGTTAGTTTCTTCATTACTTTAGAAATAAAGCTGCGCTATAGATTTGCACATTGGGGGGGGGGGGGGATAAGCATGACGGTCTGCATGCAAAATGTGTTTGGTACAATTATTCTGCATATTAGATAGATAGACAAATAAGTGTATTTTAAAGCCAAATATACGGCCATGAATACAGTAAAATAACATAAATGAATATAGTGAATGGGGGGGGGGGTGTTTAATTTCCGTAGGGTTAATTAAAAATTCCCTCCACCACGAAAAAATACCCCCCCCCCCCCCTCCTTCGGAAAGTAACCCCCGCAGAAAATATCCTCTCCTTGGAAAATACCCTCGTGGAAAATACCCTCCCCCCTGTGGAAAATAAGGTTTCTAAATTTGAAACTTTTATTTGTGTGTTTTTTTTAGTTTTGTTCAAAAGCGCTAAGGAACGGGAAAAAGAGGAATTTACACACCAGAAGTGTCTTAAAAACTCAGAAAAAAAAACACATCCATTTGTGTTGAAAAGACTTCCATATGAACTTCTGCAATTTTTGGCAGTAGCGAGTGCCAAATAAAAACAAATTGAAGAAGAAAAAAAAATTAGGCAAACAATCATCAAAATTAAGCTAAAACATATGGCTTTAAAAAGTTTAAGAAGGTTTGGCTATCCTTTGAAAGGATAGTTGGCTTTGGGAACCAACACATTCTAAATTGTTTAAGTTTTTACGGACAAAAGCGTTGTCAAATTCTACTAGTTTGTTTTTCTTGTCTTCCAAGTGTAAAACTACCACAAATCACCATTAACAAATAAATGAAACCCAAAACTAACAGAAATTACAATAGCCTAGTCAAACTCAAAACGAGCTAAAAGTAAAAGAGTATGGCTGACAACACCCATGTCTTCTTCAGACCAGAAAATAATTTGCACTTTACTTAAAAAAAACAAAACAAAAAAACCGTGTATTGTCAGTTTGATATACATATTCTGATATCTATTCCTTATAATCTTAATACTTCTTTATTTGTTGAAGTCAAAAAAGTGAAAACATTTAAATTTTATTGTTTTCAATAAAGTGCAAATTACTTTCTGGTCTTGAGGAGGTGTGGCGGTTGTCAGCCCTACTCATGCTAATTTTTGCTATTTTGAGTTTGAATAGGTTATTTATTGTTATTTCTGTTTGTTTTGGGTTCAATTCATTTATTTATGGTGATTTGGGGTAGTTTTACGCTTGGAAAATTATTTGAATTTATTTCTACTCAGTTTTGGCTTAACGAGGCCATGGGCACCGGCAAGGGGGGCAGGAGGGGGGCATGGCCCGCTCCTGGAAATTTGGGACTATATAGTAATTATAAGGAAACCAAAGGAAAAAAAGCAGAATAGGGAAAAAACCATGGAAAAAACGTTTGTTGTCCCATTATTGGCTGCCTGCCAATAGATTTTGACCCATAGTAAGGAAAAATATAAGTTCTAATTTGTGACTGAGTGACCCCTAACAAGTTTTCCACAAATTTTTTTCTATATGGTTTGGTTGGAGCAAAAAAAACAAAACAACAAAAACACCTTCTTCATAGTAATGAATGGGAAGTAAATATACCTAGAAAGAATTATTTTCTGACTTCAAACTGTCCAAATACTTTAACCACCGGGGAAAAATACCCCCCCCCCCCTAATGGAAAAGAAAGCTTTCCAAATTTGAGAATTTCATTGAGTTTTATATTTTAATTTCCGTAGGGGGAAGGAGTTTTGGTACTTGTGTGTTATGGGCAACTCACTCAAGTTTACGCTGTGTAAAACTCAAGAACAAAACCGGTTTCTTCGTTAGTTTTTTTCAGCTTAGCGCGAGACAACACAAAGAAAAGTGACAGAATATATGGGAAATATACAATTTGGGCTATATATTTGCATATAAGGGGGGAGGGGTTAAAGTAGTTGGATAGTTTGAAGTCAGAAAACAATTCTTACTTCATAGTATGCAGAATAATTGTAATTACTTTACCCCCCCCCCCTTAAGTTACAAATATATAGCCCAAATTTGTTTCTAAGGTATCGAAGAAACCAGTTTGTTCTCGAGTTTTATACATCAAACAGTTCGTGCTAACGAACTGTAAGTAAGGAGCGACCCGGCTAGATAGTAACCGAAACTCAATAGTAGCCGTAACCGAAACAATTTTTTGGTCGCTTAAAAAAGGGCACAAGAACTTTTCATGTCCATGAAAATGAGCTCCATCCCGACGTTCTAGGCCTACTGGGTCGATAAGATCACCTCTGGGGGAAAAAACAACAAATAAACACGTATTCGTGATTTATCTTCTGGTAAAATTAAAAAAAAACAAGTTTTTTAAACTGAAAGTAAGGAGCGACATTAAAACTTAAAACGAACAGAAATTATTCTGTATATGAAAGAGACTGTCCCCTCCTAAACGCCTCGCTCTTTACGCTAAAGTTTTTTATTGTTTAAAAAAATAAATTTGTGAGACAGAGTCAAACATTAGCGTAAAGAGCGAGGCGTTGAGGAGGGGACAGTCTCTTTCATATACAGAATAATTTCTGTTCGTTTTAAGTTTTAATGTCGCTCCTTACTTTCAGTTTAAAAAACTTGTTTTTTTTTAATTTTTGAACGTTTTGAATAAATGCAGGTTTTGATCTTGGCTCACCGTACATGAATAATTAAAACAAAATTTTCATATTAATTTACTTTTATTTAGTTAAATGGCTTTCTCGAAACTTGTTTAATTTTATTTACGAGCGTTTTTATTAGTAATAAATATACGTAACTTACGAATTAACTTACGTAACGAACTTCTATATTCATATATTTTTAATACGTTTATTAGGGGGTTCGCCCCCTAGTCAATACCTTGCTCTTTAAGCGAAAGTTCAAAATTTTGTTCCAATTCTTTAGAAATGACCGCTTAATCACAAAGGCCGTTAATTCGAATAAATAGCTCTTATGAAAGTACTAAAAAATCTTTGGCTTAAAGAGCGAGGCATTGACTACGGGGTGAACCCAATTATATATGTAATATTTTCTGTTCGTTTAAAGTTTCGATGTTGCTGCTGTTGCAGTTGAAATACTTGTTTTTTTATATTAAATTTATGATCTTTTTTTAAATAATGCTGGGAAGTCCGGCGTCCCCTTCATAGCAATGTCCCTTCCCCCATGAAAACTTCCTTCATGGAAAGATCTTCCAACGTAACCCCTGACCAACCCACCCCCCCCACTACCAGGAAAAATCTCCCTGAAAACGTCTGTGTACTTCCAAATAACCAATGCTATATGTTAACATTGGGTAAAGTTCATAACTTTCAGCCCTCCCCCCGGGAACTTCGGGGGATTAAGTCATCCTAAAAGACATACTTATAATATTTTCGAACATGCTGAACAAAATGGCTATCTCAAAATTTTGATCAGGTGACTTTGGGAAAAAAATGAGCGTGGGAGGGGGCCTAGTTGCCCTCCATTTTTCTTGGTCACTTAAAAAGGGCACTAGAACTTTCAATTTCCATTCCAATGAGCCCGTCCACGATATCCTAGGACAACTGGTTCGATACGATCACCCCTGGGAAAAAAAAAACAAAAAAACAAACAAACAAATAAACACGCACCCGTGATCTTTCTTCTGGCAAAAAATGCAAAATTCCACATTTTTGTAGATGGGAGCTTGAAACCTCTACAGTAGGGTTCTCTGATACGCGGAATATGATGGTGGGATTTTCATTAAGGTTCTATAACTTTTAGGGGGTCTTTCCCCCTTTTTTCGAAAATCAGCCAAATTTTCTCAGGCGCCTAACTTTTGATGGGTAGGATTAAACTTGATGAAACTTATATATTTGAAATCAGCATTAAAATGTGATTCTTTTGATGTATCTATTTGTATCAAAATACCGTTTTCTAGAGTTTCGGTTACCATTGAGCCGGGTCGCTCCTTACTTATAGTTCGTTACCACGAACTGTTTGAAAGTACAAGATTCCACATTTTGGTAGATATGAGCTTGAAACATCTACAGCAGGGTTCTTTGATACGCTCAATCTGATGACGTTATTTTCATTAAAATTATATGACTTCAAGGGGGTTTTTCCCTTTTTTTCCGAAAATCCAACAAATTTTCTCAGGCTCGTAGCTTTTGATGGGTAGGAATTAACTTCCGCGGGGTGTTTTCTGGGGGGGGGGATTTTCCGGGGGGTATTTTCCGCGAGGTGGTATTTTCTGGGGGATATTTTCCGCGGGGGGTATTTTCCGCAGGGGGGGGGGTATTCTCCTAGAACCATTGTCGGTGATTATTATAGAGTCACTTGTTTGATTTGATGTGCTTTTCGTGATGCTTTTTTTTTCGTTATGTGTTTTATTTTTTGAGTTTATGATGACTTGTCTTTAGTAGCTACAATATTGCATGTCCATGGACCCTTTATAATGGTCGTCTGTTTTTTTGTATACTGCTTATTCTAGGTGTTTGAATTTTGAGGTCAGGTCAAAACCTCATTCGAATTCTGATCTATTCAAAATACCAATGTAGGAAAACAGTTTATTTCCTTACTGAACTATTGCTTTTGCTATACTATATAAACTATAACCCGAGTATAGTATATTTATTTCTGGTCGTTTACTGCGGGTTGTTCTTAACAGGCTCACCTCCCTCGAATATCCAATAAATGGAGGCGTACACAAGGATAGTATATTGGGACGTACACTTTTAATTCTTTTCATAAATAACATAGAAGATAGTCTTGTGGGCCCTCTGCATCACTTTGCCGATTATACCTCAACACATTTAGTCATACCAAAACATGTTGACACAATAAAAGCCTCCCTACCACAGCAAATACATCGCTGGAAATTGAGCGCTGGAAATTTTTTCATCGCTGGAAATCGAAAAGTGATCTGATGCCTGGATGGGCAGGTTCAGTGCATCGAAAACAAAAGAACTGATGATCTCCCAATCAAAAGTACCATGCATACACCCCGGCTTCATCTTCTTGAACGAAGTTATAAAGACAGTCGATGAGCTTTGTCTCCTTGGAATTCACTTCTCAGATCTTTCTTGGAAACGCCCACCTTGATCAGGTGAGAACCTCCTGCGCAAGAAAACTGGGGATAACCCTTCGCTGCAAAAACCTTCTCCTGCTCACCCCGATCTTCCCACTTTACAGGTCTTGTATCAGACCCATTGCCGAGTATGGATGCCCGCTGTATTCTGGTGCTACGAAAACGTTACTGATACCACTCCAAAATATCAAAAATAGGGATAATGGGGCAGGTTTTGCCATTCCCCACGATTCTCCCTTCTGTTAGTGAGAGTTTTAGTGTAGCATCGATGGCTGTTTTTTGTTAGTACTTAAGTTCTCCTCCATCTATAGAGCTTTCTCGCATTGTGCCTCTAATTGTCCAACCAATAAGACATACATGAAGATACACAGCTCGGTCCAATTATCTTGAGGCTGGTAAACCAAGTACAAAATACTTGAAGAACAGCTTCTTCCGACGTGCACTTTGATCTGGAATGATCTTCCCGAGGAAGTCATCCCTAAAAGTTTCTCTGTTGACTCTTTCAAAAGAAGGTTCAATAGTTACCTAAAAACTTCGATGAAAGACTAGGGGCAAATCAAATAATTAACTATACCTGGAACCGCGAATTTAGGAAAAAAAGAGTACGAGCTTTTCGGTCGACTTAGTATTGAGAACGATCAAGCAGTTTGAGTGACATTACCAGTCAAATCACCAATTCAGGAAAATATTTTTTCTCTCTGAATTATTTCTTTTACTATATTAAATAAGCTATACCCTGGGATTCTTGAAGACAAAGCTTATATTCAGACTGATCAAGCTCTTTGAATTTCTATTCTTCTGTATTTTTTACTTTATTGTGCATGTTGTATTCTTTATATTTCACAGACAAAGCGATGCTATAATGACAAAATGACCATAAACATTAATCACTTTTGTCTTTTTCTTTTTGACTGAGTTCCAAAATATAATTAAAAGTGGGAGCCTAGGGCAGAGACTGGGCCAGTGCCTTTTCTATTCATTCTTTCCTCTCCTTCTGGCCAAGTCCCTTCTGAAAAATTAACATATAAGAAAAGTTAGAACATATAAAACATATAACATATATTTAACTGGTAACCACCGCTGGCACCAGTGTTATACTGGTAAGTTACAATGCCACCAGTATTGGCGTGGTAATGTACGGGTGTCTCCACTTATTGGAGGGAAAAGCCCGGCGGCACCAAATTACAATGGGATGCCCGCGTCTACCACACCGGTTCTGCAAATATCAGGTTTGGTACTATGCTATTTACAGTATACCCTGCCCCAGGGTATGATAACGTGATCGAGTGGTCAAATGGCCACTTTCTAAAGCCAAGTGTACCCGCCCTGGGTTACCACTAAAAATATCTAACTCTCTCCTTTGAGGTAACGAACTCCTCTGTCAATATAATAATGACGGTATCTCGCAACTCTGTTCCTACCCTGTCTGGGTTCCGGGAAAATTAGTACACAGTTTGTAGAAAATACCTTACTTGTATTCTTCCAAACGGTCACATATAACACATCTATAAATTCCCATTACAGACTCCCTTTACGGGGTCTCAAAGTAGACTAACTCAAAAATAATATTCTGTACAGCAACTTTTCATAGGGGTGGACCTTCGCTTGGCCCCGCCAATCCTCTCAATCCCCATTCAAAACCCATTCTACTTTTTCTTACCTTTACCTTTCAATAACTCAAACCAGGAAGTCCAAAATAGAATTTAGTTCAAAGCTTACTTATTGCGAAAGGATCCAGCTTAGAAACCAGAATTCAACTTAGGATTAAAAATTATCTTGTAGGCAAATGTAATTACAGAAAAGAAAATGGGTCATTTACCTGAAAAGAAGAGAAAGAGGGGTGAAACCCCAACACCTCCCCCCGTAAGATAAATGACCACCCACGCGCCACGTTGGTCCACCCTTACAAATATAACGCTTAACTTCAACTTTAAAAAATCCCTTTGTCTTCTTTCTTCCACCAGTGCCTGTACTTCCACCGCTTGGCCCAGGATCTGTCGTCATCCACACGTCTCTACCGTAGAACCACCATGGTCTCTATCGTATAGCATCCGCATTAGGTTTTGAAAGTTGAAGTCCCCAAGATTCGTAGAAAATGATCGTGCGTAGCACAATCAAAACACAAATTTTCTCGCTCTCACAATTTACATTTGAGAGGAGCAGAGAATCAGTTTCTGGCACATTTGATGATGCCAGCCATCATGAAAAATTGGCTGCACTAGCCTCTTAATTTCCATCTGTGGAAACAACCCCACATCTCAATAAAAAAGTAAATTGCCCCTTGGCAAAGTTTCAAATAATCTAAGGTTGAACATGCAAAGGCCTGTGAAAACGATAATGGTACTGGGAATGAAGTAAAATTTTGAGCGAACCATGAATCGCCTTTTTTCTGGGTTCCTTCCCCTGGGATAATCAAATGCAGAATATGCGTTGATGCTAATTGAAGATGAAACTTAGATACTGAATATTGTTTGCCGGAAATAATTGTTGATTCCCATGAAGAATAACAACTATGAATGGGGTTACTGGACAAAGGTTTGGGTGAAATGTGAAGTGACTGGGAGAGAGTATCCCCCAAGGACTCCAGATCAAAGAGGCCAAACCTCGGTAAAGGGATCACAACTTGTCCGCCAGTTTTGCATTAAGGAAAAGGGCTATCTTTCGCGACTTCCCGCAGGGGATCTTCCCCAAGGGATTCCTCCCCCTCGTAAAGGATCGACATCTTTTGAGTTGATATTACTAATCTCAGATTCCTTTCCAAGTTCTTCCAATCCGACTCGACATTCAATATCTTCCAACTTTCCCCCAACCTGTTGTAGGTCATTCATCTCTATTCTGTAATCATCTTGTTTTATTCCTCATGGGTGTTTGACCTCTTTTTCCTCCTATTATTTATGTTATCAAGGCACAGCCCATCCAACATTATATTTTTATCCTTATTATTTATGTTATCAAGGCACAGCCCATCCAACATTATATTTTTATCCTTATTATTTATGTTATCAAGGCACAGCCCATCCAACATTTTTTTTTTATTTTTCGCCACTTCAGGCTGAATCTCCAAATTTTGTCTCTTTTTTTCATTTAATTGTTCTTTTTCACTTTTCTCAATTTTGTCATTCGCGCAAAATAATAAATCATCGTTAAATCTGATTTGGACTCCAGTGTCCACCATCTTTGACTGTATTACTTCATTGTAGCTCCGTTTAATATCTCTTTTCTCTCTTTTAGTTCTCTTTACTTTTACCACAGAAACAAATATTTCGTTATCAAATGGGAACTGAATTCCGACATTTGGTTTTTTTATTGTACTAAAATTTCCCGAACTTTGCGAGAAAAGCGCTTATAATAAATTTCGTCTCATTTTTCTTTGGTACAATCAGTGTTTCATTTTGGCCTGTACTTGTTAGCGTCTCATATTCATTAAGTGTTCTCAAGTTTTCTATTTTCTGCAAATTTTCCTGAAAAATTATTTTCGCGCGTCTTATTTTCCATATTATGTTGTCTTTTTACTTCTGCATCTCATTTCTGTGGATTATCAATATTTCGAACACGCATATCAAGTATTTTGCTTTTCCGACAGGGCGGCACAGCCTTCCAATTTGTTTTATGGGCCGGTCCATCTCCCCCCGTAGTCAACGAAGTTGTATATTTTTCCGTTACAGCATTTACTGTCTGATAATTCTCTGATAATCCCTCATTCATTGGCCTTCCCTTACGGGCTTCACTAGCTTTAGTAAGGGTTTCCATACGAGCCTGATGATCTATTTCATTGGCTTGTCTCTCTTTTTCAATTTTTTCCATACGGGCCTGATGAAGTGTTTCATGGGCTTGACTATCTTTTTCATTTTTATCTATCTCACCCTGTAATTTTTTCATATACTCCAGGTGCTTTCTTTCATCCACCTCTTTTCTTTGTTCTCTAGCTATTCTCTCTTTCTTTCCTATATATATCTCTCTCTCTTTCTTTCTCTTTTCGTTCTCTGGCTATTCTCTCTTCCTTCATGAAATTTAATATTTGTTGTGTCGTATCTATTTGAGCACTTTTTCGTGAGCCCCTGCTGGATCTCGATTCAACACTACTCCTTCTATTCGAACTACTTTGATTCCGTCTGTCATTATTTCTTCTTAACTCATTTTCTGAATCTGTTCGTTCTCTATCCGTATTGTCTCTTTCTTTATAGGCTACTCTAGCCCTTTCGTCCACTTTTCTATTCTTTCTAATTTCATCTTTCTCAGCCTTAATTTTTCCCTTATATTCTCGGTGCTCTCTCTCAAAGGTCTCCATATTAGCCTTATTTTCTATTTTCCTACTTTTTCTATGGGCTTCACTTGCCCTTCTCGGTCTTTAGTTAATCTCATCTCTGTCCGATATTATTTCAAAGTTCCGTTAACTTCAAAATACCTCTTCAGTCTAAATGAAAATTCTTTTATCCATGTAACTTCCGGTTTCTCGCGAAAAATTGCTGCGTGTCAATTAGCCTTATATTTTTGCACACTAATTAGTTGCGCGATATACATTCGTATTTTTTTTTATTATTGTCTGATTAGGCACAACCTATTCAGATATTCATAATTTTATTAATTGATTCCGTATTTTTTTCTCTTTATATGTAATCACAATAGGCTACTCTGCAGGCTAACTCAACTTGTCTCTTCGAAAACGTGGAATTCTTTTACCACCAGGTTTACTGATAGGACTTTTCTTGCTGCCACCAATGTTATAGTGGTAAGCTACAAATATCGGGGTTGTAAATATCCAATTTACAGTATACCCTGCCCCAGGGTATGATAACGTGATCGAGTGGTCAAATGGCCACTTTCTAAAGCCAAGTGTACCCGCCTTGGGTTACCACTAAAAATCTCTAACTCTCTCCTTGGAGGTAACGAACCCCCCTGTCAATATAATTATGACGGTATCTCGTAACTCTGTTCCTAACCTGCCTTGGTTCCGGGAAAATTAGTACACACTTTGTAGAAAATATCTTACTTGTATTCTTCCAAACGGTCACATATAACACATCTATAAATTCCCATTACAGACTCCCTATACGGGGTCTCAAAGTAGACTAACTCAAAAATAATATTCTGTACAGCCTTTTTTCATAGGGGTGGACCTTCGCTTGGCCCCGCAAATCCTCTCAATCCCCATTTAATACCATTCTACTTTTTCTTACCCTTACCTTTCAATGACTTAAACCAGGAAGTCCAAAATAGAATTTAGTTCAAAGTTTACTTATTGCGAAAGGATCCAGCTTAGCAACCAGAATTCAACTTGGGATTAAAAATTATCTTGTAGGCAAATGTAATTACAGAAAAGAAAATGGGTCATTTATCTGAAAAGAAAAGAAACAGGGGTGGAACCCCAACAACATATATTAAACATAGAACATATAAAACATATGACATATAAAACGTATAACATATACATCTGATATATAAACCAAAAAGAGCACATATAAAACACATATAAACATGTAAAAAAAAAAGTTATCCACAATATACAGGAACAGACTAGGGAAAATCTCAAGAATAGAATATAAACATATGAAATATTTAACACACAGAGAAAACTTTTGGAAATGTTTCCTCCCTGGAAAATACGAAGCCAAGAGTTCTGCCCCGTAACGGTAATCTATGAAAGTAATGTTCTCGGCTTTCTTTAAGGACTGAGTAAGGATTCCAGATCTAGTGCGCTCTAGCCAGATCTAATGTGCCCAACCACTCGTCCTAGCCGAGTGGTTGGCGCGCTAGATTTGGAATCTTTTTTTGAAGGGTGGGGGTTAGATTGCGGTGGTTTGATTAGAGGGCGGGGGTTAGATTGTGGGGGATTGTGGGGGATTGTGGGGGTGAAGAGCGGGGGTTAGATTAGGCCGTGGCCGTTTATTTGGCTTGGGACGAGGGTCAATGGCGTGACTCTGTAAACTCAGCCAAAGTCCACCCAGCTCTAATTAGGTACCTGGAGAAATCTGGGGAAGGTAAGCAGGAAGGGCGTGCGAAAGCACAGGATGGCTGGCCCGCAGCCCGCTATTGCACTTCCTGACTGAAGGGCCTTGAAAAAGATATCAGCACCGCCGGTTTGGGCTTTAAGGGTTTAGTCGTCCAAAAAGTTTTTTCTCATCTAAACGTATATAAGTATAATTATTCAATTCTGCCGCACATAAATTATGAGACCCCGTGCTGCCATCACGGGGTACCTCCAAAATTTCAAATGTTCGCTCCAATAGATCGATAAGTTTATTTTCAAAATATGAATCGCAAGACAATGATATATATATATATATATATATATATATATATATATATATATATATATATATATATATATATATATATATATATATATATACATATATATATATATATATATATATATATATATAATATATATATATATATATATATATATAATATATATATATATATATATATATATATATATATATATATATATATATATATATATATATATATATATATATATATATATATAATATATATATATTATATATATATATATATATATATATATATATATATATATATAATATATATATATATATATGTTACGGTGAATATCCAAAATACCTTTTTTTTTCTCCTTGGATTTAGTCACTGTTGCAAGTCAATTTTTTCTAATTCAATGCAAGGTTTGATGATGGTAGGTTAGGTTTGGTTAGACGAGGTGAAGTTGGTTTACGTCAGCTTAAGTTAGGTTTTTAACCTATTTCTGATATTTAGAACCAAATTGAATCTAACCTAATCTAAACTAACATAATATAACCTAACCTAACCTAACTTTAACTTTTACCATCATAAGTTACATAAGACTGAAAAAGCCGAATCGCAAAGCTAATTGATTCGGAGCAGAGAAAAAGGAATTTCGAACATTCACCAGTGAATGCTGACATTAACTAGATTTCGGATATCCACCTTAACATTATATATATATATATATATATATATATATATATATATATATATATATATATATATATATATATATATATATATATATATATATATATATTATATATATATATATATATATATATTATATATATATATATATATATATATATATATATATATATATATAATATATATATATATATATATATATATATATATATATATATATATATATATATATGTATATATAAATATATAAATATATATATATATATATATATATATATATATATATATATATTATATATATATATATATATATATATATATATATATATATATATATATATATATATATATATATATATATATATAAATATATATATATATATATATATATATATATATATATATATATATATATATATATATATATATATAATATATATATATATATATATATATATATATATATATTATATATATATATATATATATTTATATATATATATATATATATATATATATATATATATATATATATATATATATATATTATATATATATATATATATATATATATATATATATATATATATATATATATATAATATATATATATATATATATATATTTATTTATTTATTTCTGAATTACTAGTCTTAGGCAGCGTTGCCAAGGCTTTGAAATAAATTTTACCAGTTTTGTTTTACCAAATGGTACCAAAAGGTTCTTTGTGGCATAATTATAGCATTTTACGCCAGTTTCCATCGCTCAGACAGCAATACTAAGGCAAACTGAAAGGTAAGCCCCTTTTTTGCTAATTTCTTCATCCTCTATCAACAACTAATCTGGAGTCCTGTCTCTTGTGTGATGACTAGTTTGAAACTCTCGTTTGTTTTGTGTTACGCCGACGAAAATAATTTGTATCCTCATAAATCAAATAGAATCGTAAGGCCCAACTGTAATTTTCTCCGATGTTTTTGAATGGTCTCATGCTCATAGCATTTGTTTTCAAACAGCCAAATTTTTTCTATAGAATTGCTAAAACAGAAATTTCTGTTTTTTTTCAATTTTCTTCATTGTTTGCATGATTATCAATTCGGCAATTTAATGGTTCACAGAAATGAGTGGAGATGGCTCCAGGTCAGATAATTTTAGTTCTACAGCGCTGTGAAGGGTCATATTTTAGAAGTCTATCCATTCCCAAGTCAAGGTAATTACGTATTTCTAATTTTACCATAACAATTATCTTCATAATAAACTAAGATGCAAATGGTAAGAATTGGAGGGAATCCCCTTTTTATTTCTGTAACGATCATTTCATGTTCTTCATTCAATTCGCTGCTGATTATTTTTTTTATGTATTTGTATTTTTTTTCTTTTCTTTCTGTTTTTCTCTATCCAATCCGCTGCTTTTTTTCATACATTTGTATACAATTTATCTTTTTTTCCTTTTTTCTTTATTCAAGTTGCTGCTGATTATTTATTTTTTGTGTAGTGTTATATTTGTTTTCTTTTTTCTTTATCAATTCGCTGCTGATTATTAATTTTTATATATTTTTTTCTTTTTTTTTATTCAATTCACTACAGATTATTTATTTGTTTATGCATTTGTAGTTTTTTTTTCTCTTTCTGTATTCAGTTCGCTGCTGATTATTTACTTTTAATGTATTTGTATTTTTTTTTTTTTTTTACAGACTGGAACACTAACTGAAGATGGCATGAATTTCAAAACCATGCTTCCTTGTCGGCAGGGAAAATTTGATTATGAAATATCATCACACGATACATTGTTAAGTATGATAGCTTCAGCGAATATAGAAGAGGAAGAGTCTTTCCCAAAACTTCTAGAGGGCATGGCCACTTGCCACTCTTTAACTTATATCAATGATAAATTGTGTGGCGATCCCCTGGAAATGCAGGTGATGATGAATTATTTTATTTCATTTATATATCTTTTCTTTGTTAACTAAAAGATTAATAATCAATTTTGATGAATTCTAAAGTACAAAAATTTGATAGTTTTTAGGTGATTCGATACCATAAAAATCATTTTGTGAGTCTGAGCGTCGGCTGACAATTTCAAAGACAAAGGGTCCATTAGCCATAATTTTTCAACACCAAAGGCTTTTTTCATTAGACTACATTTTTGCCAATATGGCAATGGGTTCTCAAGCTTCTATCTCTACTTCTTCTTCTACTTCTTCTTCCCTGTTTCAAAAGTTTATTAAACTGCAGAAAGACAGATTTAAACCATTATCTGTTATGACCATGGAAAAAAGACATTGATAATTTCGGAGACCACACTGCCTTTCCATGACGATAAATAAAAGTTCAAATAGGGATACAATCCTTTTAATAGACAGTGTTTGATAGAAATTCACAAAAATACCAGATATTTCGATCATATTAGCAAACTAATTAGTCATCTGTTATTATTAGTGAAATGGAATGTGCACTTACTTGTACTTGTACTTGTTGCGGGACCAGACGCGGACGCCTCGCCCGGCATATAGAAGACTACGTATGATTGACTCCCATTTGTTGCGATCTTGTGCCAGCTCTTCAGCAAACCGGAGCCAGCAGCTCTCCCACTTTCTGCCAAACTTTCGAAATCCGCCAATGGGGTCGAGGTTGTTTTTGGCAGTTGTCCACCAATTCTTAAATTGACCGCCAGGTCGCCTGCGCCAATCTGGCAATGGAACAGCTAGAAGCACTTGCTTTATGATGCGGTCATTGGGTCTTCTAAGAACATGACCAAGCCAACGCAGTCTTCTCTTTTGACAATCATGGCAGTGGGTTCGATGTTACAGCAGCGGTGGCGCACATCAACATTTGAGATTCTATCGGAGTATCGAATCCTCAGGATTTTTCGTAGACAGCGGTGGTCAAAGACTTCCAAATCATAGAGATGAAGCGCCTTCAGTTGCCAAGTTTCGACTGTATAGAAGAGAAAAGATCTAACAGCCGCTTTATAGACAGAAAGTTTTGTCTTCGTGCTGATCTCCCGCCGGATCCACAAATGGTGGCGGAGTTGTGAGAAGATGGCTTGGGCTTTGTTGATTCTGTTCTGTATGTCAATGTCACAGCCTCCACGAGAGTCTATTATTGAGACAAGATAGGTGAAGCTGTCGACTTTTTCCAATTCTTGTCCGTAAAGCACAAGTTGATAATCCGACTGTATGTTTAGGTCCATGACTTTAGTTTTGGCTGTGTTGATTTTCATACCCAGTAGCTGAGAGAAATGTGCTATTTCATTTAACATTGCTTGGGCAGTTGCTGGGTCAGCAGCAAGAGCGTCGATGTCATCCGCGTAGTCTAGGTCAGACACGTTAATGCCCAATCCCATAACAACACCATCAAAATTCGAGAGTGCACTCTCTAGAATCCAGTCTATACAGTAGTTAAACAAAACAGGGGACAATATGCACCCATGTTTTACAACACTTTCAACATTGAAGGGCTCAGTTTCTTCGCCCAGCACTCTTACTGTCGATTTGCAATGCTTGTAGTAGGGCTTCAACAGCTCTATGAATTCAACCGGCATACCATCTTCCAACATGATTCGCCAAAGGTTTTTGCGAGTTACAGAGTCGAAAGCAGCCACAAAATCAAGGAACATGTTAATTACGGGGAGTTTCTAGCGTTCGCACTGTTGGAGAATAAGGCGAAGAGTGAAGACCTGGTCAGTACATCCCAGTACATCCTAGAAGAGTGAAGACCTGGTCAGAAACTGACAAATTTTAAAAACAAATTAATAATCTTCTCCTAAAATGTCATTCACACCGTCTTTTCCCCACATGCCAACCTTCTGCAATGACCACAAGATCTTCATCGAATCTTTAATCTTCATCTCCATCTCACATTCCATTTCTCGAACTGGAGAAATTTCTCGAACTTCGAACTGGACTACTCCAGCTCGCAAGATCTCAAAATCTTACCATCACCAACACTATGTTCCAACATAAACCCTCGCAAAGAATAACTTGGCGCTCAAACGATGGCTCCACAACTGCCCAAATTGACCATATATTGATCCGTCAGCGTTGGCGCTCCTCAGTCAACGTTTCTCGAGCTTACAGAGGGGGTGCACAGGGTCAAAATCTGGAAGCGATCATACGCTTGTAGGTGCGAAAATACTCCTGAAGTTGAGCGCGAGGAAGAGACAATCCCCAAAAAGGAAGTTAAACGTGGAGAAACTGAAAATTCAAACAGTGAAAGACGACTTTTGCCTGAAGTTACAGAACCAGTTCGTGAGCGAGACCAACTGTGATGAAGACCCTGCCACCCGATGGAAACAATTCCAGAACACCACTGAAAAGGTGGCTGCTGAAGTTATCGGCTATGCCCCTGCAAAGACGACGAAGAATTATGTCTCAGAGAAAACTGTAAAGCTAATCGAAGCTAGGCAGCAGGCATCAAACGCATCAATCGCAGTAAAAAAAGTCGCTACGTAAACAGGTTAAAACAAGCTTACGTCAAGACCGCCAACAATTTTGGGATGAGGTTGCTTTAGAGATGGAAAAAGCAGCCAGAAATAATGACACGAGTAGGCTGTATAGAACCCTCAAAGAAATAACTGGAATAATGTCACCCATCACTGGTCCCTTAAAAGACGCTCAAGGAAGTGTGATCCCTGACGTGCAAGGTAAACTTGATCACTGGAAGAATCACTTTAAAGACCTGCTTAATCCAAATACAGATGAGCAAGATGCAACACCGATGCTGCCACCAACAGCTGAAAGACCAAAATATGAAATTGACATGGCACCACCTTCAGCTTCAGAGAGACTAAACGCGATCAAGCGGCTAAAAAACAATAAGTCTCCTAGAGAAGATGGTCTCCCTCCCGAGGTCTACAAAGCGTCGCCACACGTTGTAACGGAGCAACTAGAAACCCTCTTCAGTCTGATATGGAAGCAGAAGACCTTCCCGTCTGATTGGAAAGTGTCAGTAATAATCCCAGTATTTAAAAAGGGGGACAAATGCGACAGCCGCAACTACCGAGGGATATCATTTATGGATACGGCTACGAAAGTATTTGCGATGATTTTGCTTAAAAGGTTCGAGGAAGCAAGGGATGAGCGGACACGTATTCCTAAAAGTGCATTGTTTTTGCTAAAAGTGCAAAAGCAAGTTTGTTAGGGGGAACTTAAATGGGTCAACACTTCGAAAAGCTAACGAGAGGAAGAGAAACCTATAATCTCTACTAATTGCTAAGCAAAACCTGTCTGTTCAACGCGCGTACAGCATAAATGATATACATTCTGTGTCGAATAAGATTTCAATAAGGCGGGTAGCATAACAGGGAACTTCCAAAGCTGTCAAATTATTTTATGATACTTCTCTTGAGCTGATTTTTAATGTTTTACATGCAGGTATGCTAGAATATTTTTATGGACTGCCTTTTCCTGAACTCAAAACAGAAAATTTTGTTCCGTTCAATCAATAAAATAACCACATTTACTAATTATGTAGTATAATTAAATCTGAAAATCTCTATCTTCGGCACAAAATGGTAAGTTAAATGGTTTTAACTTACCATTGACATACTGGAAATTAGGTGTCGGCTTTTAGTTTTCACTCGTTTATTGAGATCTCTTACCGTAGGTACACAAGTTATGGTAAGTCCGTCCAGTCAATTCTGAATAGTATAGCCACACAAACTAAACACGTTTGTAATGGGCGATATAGAGGGGCCCTTTAAGGTATCGAATCCACTTAATTGCCAGGATTAGTTTTTTAAATAATATCGAATGTAGTCATGTTGAAGCTAATAGAGGTTTAAAATATGTGGTCCTAGAGCTTTGAGAATGCATGGCCACTTCCCATTCTTTGACTTAAATCAATCATGAATTGTGTAGCGATCCTCTTGAAATAAAGGTAATGTTAAATATTTTTACTGTATCCAAAAGAATATTTAGCCGTCCTAGCCGAGTGGTTAGCGCGCTAGACTTGAAATCCGCTACTCGTGAGGACAGGGTTTCGAGTCCAGTCGAGGACAGGGTATTACAGGTCATTTGGTTTGGAACAGGGGTCAGCGGTGTGACTCTTCAAACTTAGCCAGAGTCAACCCAGCTTTAAATGGGTCCCTGGAGAAATCTGGGAGGAAAACACAGGAAGCGTCGGATAATTTACTCCCAACCACGTATTGCACTATCGGCTGAAGGTATCGAATCAGGAGATCAGTACCTCCACTACGCAGACCATTGGTCAGCATGCGAAACATATTGTTTAGTTAGTTTAAAAGAATATGCTAAGCTATTACGGCATATTATTTTATAAATGCTATTCCATTTTTTTTTCTGGACCTCGTTCTACTCTTTGACCTGGACCTAGTTCAACATCCGAATTTTTTCTGGTTGCACAATTCAACTAATATTGATATGATGCCAGCAAATTTCAAAAGATTGCTAAGTAAAATTTTCTAAGGCCATATTTTGCATTTTAACTTAACCTTCACACGGAGTTCAAACGGGCCTTTGGCTAAGGAGCTGAACTGTCATTGGGAATTCTGTCATTCTGGGCACTCCAATACGGTTTGAAAACCAAGCTAAGTTTGGTCGTATATTTGTTCCTTGTTAAAAAAAGTATATTGCTCTGTGACTCCCCTTCAACGCCAGGTGTGACTTTTTTATCAAAGGCATGAGGGTTTGCTCTGCTTGCATCCTCTGAACACTACTTTTCCGTAAAAGCATTTTTTTTTTAGCTTGACAATCACATTTATTATGTTCTTCGATGTTGAAACCTGGGTGTTAGAGCTCTCTTTAACATTAACTGTTTAAAATAATTCAGTATACACATCTTAATTGTTTTTCAACTAACCGATAAATAAACGTAACATCACATTCAGCTAGCAGAAAAAAAAAAAAAACTATTTTCGACTACTCCTTCAACTATACGATGTTCCTGTGACCATTAGATTTACTCCATCTCTTATCTCTGACCAGTCTTTAAATCTTCTTCGTAATTCAGGCAACATTTCTATCCTATTCCCTGTGCCGTCAGCCAGATTGGACTTGAATCCCCAAACTGCCAGGAATACTTTGTCTGAGTCAGCTATGGATTTTCACTCGTTCGGCTTACTTACTTTGACTTGTATCCCATCCGGCCTCTCTGGCTGTGTTGGGGCTTCTTTCTTATCGCTAGTCGTTAAATATGGCGACGGTATTCGGTTCTATCCGGTGCTAGACGCAGGAGTTGGGGGAGGTTTTGGCCATTGAAGTTGTCGTACCATCTCTTGCAGGGTCGGCCACGAGGTCGTGTGCCATGTATTCAACCTTCAAACGTGATTTTTGGGGAGTTGACGTAATGGCATTTGTTGGATATGACCAAGCCAGTGGAGTTGCTGACTTCTAATTCGGTCCATTATAGTGTATGAGCAGTGGAGGAATTTACGGTGGTCTTCATTGGATACTTGGTCAATGTAGGTGATCCATGCTATGCGACAGAGGCATTTTGTTTCAAATGTGGAGATTCGACGTTCGTCATCAGCTTCAATTTACCAAGTTTCACTTGCATACATAGCAATGGGAATTATGGGAGAGTTAAAGAGTCTGGCCTTCAGTTTTTTTTTATATTCCTAAAAAATACTACTACAAAATTATGACTGCTAAGTAATTTTTTCTTCTTTTTCTATTATTCTGTTCATTTTGTATTTTTCCCCTCTTTGGGCTGAATGAGTTTGGAGAATGTTGGAAACTGTATGCTGGTAATGTTTATTGCGTATGGTCATTCCGGCTAGGTTTGCAGAGGGCAGTGAATGGTCAATAGTTGGCCCTACCTTTTTGTTTTAGTTCTTATTTTTCAGGACATCTCAGGATAGTACATCCTAGGATAGACCAGAATAGACTTCGGTAGTGCATCCCAGGATAGACCAGAATAGACTTCGGTAGTGCATCCCAGGATAGACCAGAATTGACTTCGGTAGTGCATCCCAGGATAGACCAGAATAGACTTTGGTAGTGCATCCCAGGATAGTGCATCCCAGGATAGACCAGAATAGACTTCGGTAGTGCATCCCAGGATAGACCAAAATAGACTTCGGTAGTGCTTCCCAGGATAGACCAGAATAGACTTCGGTAGTGCATCCCAGGATAGTGCATCCCAGGATAGACCAGAATAGACTTCGGTAGTGCATCCCAGGGTAAACCAGAATAGACTTCGGTAATGCACCCCAGGATAGTGCATCCCAGGATAGACCAGAATAGACTTCGGTAGTGCATCCCAGGATAGACCAGAATAGACTTCAGTAGTGCATCCCAGGATAGACCAGAATAGACTTCGGTAGTGCATCCCAAGATAGACCAGAATAGACTTCGGTAGTGCATCCCAGGATAGACCAGAATAGACTTCGGTAGTGCATCCCAGGCACTCAAAAAATTTTTTTTCGCAAAAAAAGTATTCAATTTGTTTATGAATATCAACGTACCTCTAACTAAATACTAGAGCTCTGGACTTAAAATCCTGAGGTCAGTGACTCGAGTCCTGGCGTCGCTGGTTATCAGGTTTGGAATGGGGGTAAATGCTGTGACCCTGTAAGCGCAGCCAGAGTTGACCCTAAATGGGTACCGGGAGAAATCTGGGGGAAATACACGGGAAGCGTCGGATGATTTGCCCCAAACCACGCATTGCGCTCCCGGCCGAAGGTGTTGAATCAGGAGATCGGTATCTTCGCTGCGCAGACCATCTGTCAGCATGCGACAAGTTTACTAAATACTGAGATATCGGGAATAGCCCCTCAAAACATCTGAAGAAACTGGGACCACCGACGTGACACCATCGGAACCACCAAATACGTGACAATACCTGTTAAATTAGGCTCAATGCAATTTATAGGTCTGCAGTCCTTACTCTGGAGAGGGGGTTAATACTACCTTAGGATTAAAATTTTAACTATGAGTTTTGAGTTCATCTCGTTTTAATCCAATTAAATAGATAATTGAACTTGATTATTCGATATTCAAACTCAATGAAGAAAGAAGAAGAAGAAAAAAATATGCAGTGGTTTAACCTTTTTTTCTAGATATTGATGGCAAGTGGGGCTACTTATGAACCTCCTAATGCTGCTGGCGGACAAACCTATGATGTCCTTGTAGAAACAGTTGTCAAATTCAAAAGGTCACTTTCGAGCAAACAGATAGCCTTGGAAAATGTAAGTATTATAAATTACTCTTTTTAATCATTCTTTTTAATTTTTAACATTTTTAGTTTAGTTTAATGTTTTTTATTTAATTTAATATTTTTTTTAAATTATTTGTGTTATTAATTGTTATTTGTTTTATTATAATTATTATTATTATTATATCGTTAAAATAATAAATATTATGATATTATTATTCATATTCTTTATTATTTATAAATTCATTTTTATTTTAATTGATTACTTTTATTAGATATTTTAAAGAATTATTTAAAACTTAATAATTGATTTAATAAAGAGTAATAAAATTAGTAATATTAAAATGAATTAGCAGTGATCTGAAGTCGTTCAAATCTTGTTTTTCTCTCCATGTTCAACATGTAGAAAGTTGAACACTTCGTATAGAAGAAGTTGTCGGAGAAGCTTCGAAACCAGCCTAACCAGTCTCCCCCCTACGCCCATCCTTTCCACAGACACGTCCAATCAAAATTCTGAGGTAGCCGTTTTTGTTCAGCATAGTTGAAAGGTCCAGTAACTATGTCTTTGCGAATGTTGAACTAAATCAGGGCATACTATGTGCATACAGATTGTCAAAAGAGCAAATCAGCAATATCTCTGGAACGACACCATACCGAGCTGAATCTTCCAGGGCACCGTAAAAGGGATGTTCAACTGGCCAAAAGGCAACATGTGAATACTACTACTTCTGCTGCTACTACTACTACTACTGCTACTACTCCTCCTACTACTACTGCTACTACTACTACTACTACTACTACTACTACTACTACTACTACTACTGCTGCTACTGCTGTTACAGCTACTGCTAATACAAAACTATTACTACTGCCACTGCTCCTACTATTACCACTACGACTATGATGCTATTTCTATTAAGACTAAGGGTATGGAGAAGGAATTTTGAGAGAATATAGAGGGGAAATTTGAATAAAATTAAAACACACTTTGTGGATGCAGATAGTCAAAATCTCAGGAATGGATTAGGGAATTAAGTTGGAACTTTCGGGGAATGCTTAAAAGGGAAGATCAATTGATCAAAGACAATATATGCACGGCATTACTAATACTGCTACCACTGCTTCTACTGCTACTACCACTTCAACTACCAACAACTACTTCAACTACCACTTCTATTACAACTACGACTAACGCTAAGAGCAGTAAGATGAAAATTTCAGGAAGTGATGAGGGGAAAGTTCAACTGAGTTAAACCACAAAATGGATATACAGGTTATCAAAAAGGCATATCAGCAATATCATAGCAATGGCTGATTGTATTAAGCTGAAATTTCCAGGTCTTGATAAGGGGGATGTTCAACTGACCAAAAGGAAAAATGTTAATACTACTGTTGCTGCTAGTGTTACTGCTATTATTGTTAATAACAGTTAGTTATTAACAGTTATACTAATAGTTGTACAACTAGTACTCTTGCTACTTTTACTACTATTACTACTCTGACTTCTATCGCAATTGAATTGAATTGAATTGAATAACATAGATGGCGTGGATCATTAAATCGGCTGAGTGTATGAAAGTGTATGAATTATGACTAAGTGTATGAAGGTGAAACTTTTAGGGAATATTGAGGGGAGAGTTGAATTGGGTCACAACACGCCGTCTGCATGAAGGTTGTCCAAAGGTGCGTATTAGCAATCACAGGTGTCCCGAGCCTTTTTTCGTTGGGGGTGGGTTGGGGCAAGCTTCGTTGATTTTACCGAATCGCTACCTGATTTCTGCCGAATTTTCTGCAGAAATTAGGAATTTTGCAAAATTACTGCTGATTTTTCAAAATTTTTAAGGAAATTTTCGCCTTCAGTGAAAATTTTACCGAATGCCAGAAAAGTTGCTCCCCTCGGGTGCCCCTGTTTGAAATATCTTAGGAACGACCTGGTGTGTGAAGTTGAAATTTACAGGGCTTGTTGTGGGGGATGTTGGACTACCCAAAAGGCAATATTTGCATCCTACTACTTCTGCTGCTGCTACTACTCTTACTACTGCCACTCCTACTAATGCTACTAAATCTAAGGCTACTACTAATTCTAATCCTACTACTGCTACTACTTAGTTCCTTATTATCTAAACCAGATAAATTTTGTGTACCCCCTCTTACGAATGGTAAACTCCCTCCGTCATCTTAGACCCCCGTTGAGTCTCTTGTGGGCCCGTTGGGGTTTACCTGGACCACTTTGAGAATTAGTGGTATAAGTATAAGAAAAAGTAGTATATATACCGCTAATAAGTAATTGGTGGTATATATAAACGTTAATGGTTAAACAATTAATGGCTACGAGACTTGATTGCCCACAAAATGAACCATTTCTCCGCTCCCACATGTATTACCAGCTACTGCTGAGCTGTAAACCCATTGGCTTACAGCTAGCCAATGGTAGAGCTATAACCAGCTCTATCCTCTATGCCCAGGACACACTATAGGGACATTTATTGATGAAATCAAAACCCACGCACGTCATAAGTGTCAATTATGTATGCCGTTGGTAATTTCTGAATTAGATCATTGTTCAACATTCATGCTTGAAAGACGTAGCCTTATTTTATTATTATTATATATTATTGTAAAAGTATTATTAGTAGAGAATTGGTGTTCAATAATTAGTGGTAAATATAACAAGCTTTTCAAAGAAATTTATTTGAACATTAATTTTCCACTTCTGAAGTACAAATCTGACGTTAAAACCAAAAATTTAAAGCTTAGGCGTTATAACGCTTAGCGTTAATAACGCTTAGGTGTTATTAAAGCTGCACATTTGTTTTGTATAAATATGAATGAGTTGTGGTTGGGGCATTGGACTTCCACCCGGTGTGGTGTTTTATGTGTATGGTCAATAATTTTCGAAATATGCTTCAAATTAGCTTTTCCTATGCGAAGGGCAAAAATTTCTTCCTTTGTGCAAAAACAAAAAGTTACGACATTTCCCGCAATAAAAGAATAAAAAAAATGCTCCCAATATATAATTTTGTTTATACAGGAAGGATGGCCATAGAAACGCGAGTAGGATAAATCAATAACAAGAATTTAAAAGTTTTAGGACATTTCTAGTTGTTGAATGTTGAAAGGACATTTCAAGTATGAAAGTTAATGGCCAATTTAAGTTATCAGTTCTAATTTAAAGTAACTTATGTTATCCACTACCTTATTTAAAATTAAAAGGGCCAATACCTCATACCCCATATACCCCATACCCCTTAAAAATACCCAATACCCTATAATCTGTTGGTTCTTCTTAATCTTAATCAAAAATCAAGAAAAAGAAAAAGAAAAAAGAAAGAAGTAAGACAAGAAAGAAAGCTGTAAACTATAGTGTTAAATTCTTTGTTTTCTTTTGAAGAAGCGATGAAATCTGTGATTTTATGACATCCAACAATTTGCTCTTAGTGCCGGTTTGCTCTTAGTGCCGGACTGATGAGGAATTAATTTAGAATTTAATCTGTAGTCTATTTGATTACTGTGGAAATACAGTGACAAAGGGAATGTTTAAAGACTTAATGCTAAACCAATTTTATTACAAATATTTCTTTTGTACTTAATATTGAATATAAACATTAAAATTATAGTAAAATTTTGAACTGATGAGCTTTCAGCAACTAATATCATTTACATCAAATATTCAGTTTAATTTATTAGCTCTTTTTAAGTTGTTAAAGACGAATATAGTTTCACTACAAACAAGTGTTTGGATACTGCCTCATTTCCTAACTGTAAATAAAAACCTAAGGCCTACTGCGTCATTGACGCTTAACTGAAAACGAATTATATTACAAATATTTTCTTTTCCAGTTCTTACAGCATTGAAAATAAAAATAAAATTAGAGTGAAATAAACTCTTGAACTGATGGATCTTTCAACAACTAATATTATTATAAATCAAATATTCAGTTTGATGTTGTTTATACTTTCCAAGACTGTTCAAGACGCATATAGATTTCAGTAAAGTGCCAATGACGCAGTAGGTTTTAGACTTTTACATTAAGAGAAGGAGGCGATACCCAAACTCTTGTTTGTAGTGATTTTTGTTCGTTTCAAGCTTGATTTGCATATTCATTTTAAGTTTCACTCATTTTAAGATTTATTTATTCATTTTCATTAATATCTATTGTATGTTTGTTTGCACCGATTGTTTATTTAATTTCTGTTCGTTTTAAGTTTCATTTACACGTTATTAGCAAAATATTTTTTTTCGTTTTAAGCTTGATTTTTATATTCAATCGAAGCATTACTTGCTTTAAGATCTATTTATTCATTTATATCATTACTTGTTGTATGTTTTTTCCTATGATTGTTTATTTAATTTCTGTTCGTTTTGGGTTTCATTTATTCTTTAATAGTAATTTCTGGTTGTTTTTTAGTTTGAATTTTAACAGGTATTTGTATCTGCTGAGCTTAATTTAAATTGGCCTGTACTTTCTTTGAAAAACTTATTTTCGGAAAGTTTTTTAATTAATTTTTGTTCGTTTTTGATTGCAAAAAGTTTCAAGTTTTGAAAAATTCTTTATTTCAAAAGCAAACTTAAAAAAAATCAAATCTTCATCAAAGTATCAAAACTGGTATCAAAGTAACAATGTCAAAGTGAAAAAAGTTTGCCCCCTTGGAAATGAGCCCCCTTTGAAGTATATACGACGACCCTTTCTATATGAATTGCGCCTGGAAAAAAAAAATGAAGTCTGGGGGGAGGCTAGCTGCCCTCCGATCACTTTTTACTCTTAAAAAGGGAATTACAACTTTCAATTTCCAATCAAATGAGCCCTCTATAAAGTTTATACGAGCATCCCTTCCATAACAACCATAGGCAATATACCCCAAGGGCATAACTTACAACGCCTTCCCTCGGGCCCTGGAGGGCTGTGTCGACACCGGAGTTTTTGTTATCTGAAGTCTGAACTATTTTTAAAAAAAATGTCTATCTCAAAATTTTTATCTGATGCATTTAGGACGTGGAGGAGTGGGGGGGGGGGCTAGTTGCCCTCCAATCTCTTTTGACTCTTGAAAAGTGAACGAGAACTTTCAATTTCTAATCAAATGAACCCTCTCCGAACTTTATACAAGCATCCCTTCCATAAAAACGATATATGGCCCCTGAGCATTACTTACAACGCCTGCCTCCGGGCCATGGGGGGTTGCGTCGACACAGGAGTTTTTCTTATTGGACCTTTTAATTACTCTTAATGAAATGGCTATTTTAGAAATTTTATCGGATAGGCTTTGGGAAAAAAGGGTGTGTCGGGGGGTGGGGGGGGGGCTAGTTGCCCTTGGATATCTTTTGACCCTTAAAAAGTGAACTAGAAGTTTCAATTTCCAATCAAATGAGCCCTCTCTGAAGTTTATAGGAGCATCTCTTTCATAAGAACTTTACACGCCCCCCGGACAACCCCTGGGCCCTAGGGGGTTGTGTTGACACCCGAGTTTTTGTTATCTAATTTTTGAACAATTAAAAAAAAACTGGCTATCAAAATTTTTAGCGGATGGGTTATGGGGGAAAAGGGCACGGGGTTGGGGGGGTTGGGGGGGGGGGGGCTAGTTGCCCTTAAATCTCTTGACTCTTAAAAAGTGAACTAGAACTTTCGATTTCCAATCAAATGAGCCCTCTATGAAGTTTATACGAGCATCCCTTTCATAAGAACCATACATGCCCTTAGGGCATAACTTAGAGCGCCTTCTCCTGGGCCCTGGGGGGGTTATATTGACACCGGAGTTTTTCTTATCTGACCTTTGAACAATTTTTTAATGCCTATCTAAAAATTTTCATCAGATGGGCTTGGAAAAAGAAGGCGTGGGGGGGGGATCTCTTTCGACTATTACAAAGTGAACTCGAACTTTCAATTTCCAATCAAAGGAGCCCTCTCTGTAGTTTATACGAGTAACCCTTTCATAAGAACCATATATATTCCATAGGACATAACTTACAACGTCTGCCCCCGGGCCCTGGGGGGTTCTGTCGACACCTGAGTTTTTGTTTTCTGACTTTTGAATAATTTTTAATTTAATGGCTATCTCAAAATTTTTATCGGATGCATTTGGGAGAAAAGGGGCATGGGGGGGGGGCTAGTTGCCCTCCAATCTCTTTTGACTCTCAAAAACTGAACTAGAACTTTCAATTTCCTATCAAATTAGCCCTCTCTGAAATTTTTACGAGCATTCCTTCCATAAGAACCATATGTTCCCCCAGGGCATAATTAACAACGCCTGCCTTTGGGCCCTGGGGGGCTGTGTCGACTCCGGAGTTTTTGTTATATGTTCTTTTAACTATTTAAAAAAGAGGGTATCTCAAAGTTCTTATCAGATGGGTTTGAGAAAAAAGGGCGTGGAGGAGGGGGGCTAGGTGCCCTCCAATCTCTTTTGACTTTTATAAAGTGAACAAGAACTTTCAATTTACAATTAACTGAGCCCTCTTTGAAGTTTATACCAGCACCCCTTCCATAAGAACTATATATGCCCCCAGGGCATAACTTACAATGCCTGCCCCTGGGCCCTGGGGGGTTGTTTCGACACCGGAGCTTTTGTTATATGATCTTCGAACTATTTTAAACAAAACAGCTATCTCAAAATTTTTATCGGATGCATTTGGGAAAATCGGGCGTTGGGGGAGGGGGGCTAGTTACCCTCCAATATCTTTTGATGCTTAAAAAGTGGACTAGAACTTTCAATTTTCAATCAAATGAGCCCTCTCTGAAGTTTATACGACCATTCCTTCCATAAGAACCATATATGCCCCCAGGACATAACTTATAACCCTTGCCCTAAAGAGCTAGGGAGGGATTGTCATGCTCAAAGATATAATTTCCAGAACTTTTAACTACGTTGAACAAAATGGCTATCTCAAAATTTTGATTGGATGTGTTTGGGGAAATGGTGGGCGTGGAAGGGGTGTTAGTTGCCTTCCAATTACTTTCGACTATTAAAAAGGGCACTAGCCATTTAAATTCCTATCGAATTAGCCATTTTTGAAGTTTCTACGACAACGCTTTCTATAAAAACCTTTTATGTCCCCAGGGCATAACTTAGAACTCTCGATTTTCAATCTAATGAGCACCCTTTGAAGTTTTTACGACAACCTCTTCTATATGAAGTGCCTCTGGGAAATAATAATAATAATAATAAATAAATAAATAAGTAATAAAACGTTGGAGCTGTATGGCCATTACTATAAAAAAAGAGGGGGGCTAGTTGCCTTCCGATTTGCCTTTGACTCTTAAAAAGGGGCTTAGAACTCTTTCCAATCGAGTGAGTCCCCTTTGAAGTTTACACGACGACCCCTTCTATATGAATATGTCGCTGGGAAAAAATAAATGGAGTTTGGGGGGAGGCTAGCTGCCCTCCAATCACTTCACCCGTAAAAAGTGAATTACAACTTTCAATTTCCAACCAAATGAGCCTTCTATGAAGTTATTACGCGCATCCCTTCCATAACAGCCATATATGCCCCCAGGCATAACTTACAACGCCTTTAATATCTGAACTTAATATCTGAAAGTCTTTAATATCTGAACTTTGAACTATTTTTAACAAAATGTCTATCTCAAAATTTTCATCTGATGTATTTCGGGCGTGGAAGGGCGTGGGCTAGTTGCTCTTTGATCTCTTTTGAATCTTAAAAATGAACGAGAAATTTCAATTTCCATTCAAATGAACCCTCTCCGAAGTTTATACGAGCATCCCTTTTGACGATTAAAAAGTGAGCTCGAACTTTCAATTTCCAATCAAATGAGCCCTCTCTAAAGTTTATACGAGCTTCCCTTTCATAAGAACCATATATGTCCCAGGGCATAACTTACAACTCCTGCCCCCGGGCTCGGGGGGGTTGTGACGACACATGAGTTTTTGTTATCTGACTTTTTAGCAATTTTTAACTTAATGGCTATCTCAAAATTTTTATTGGATGCATTTGGGGAAAAGGGGGCTTGGGGGAGCTAGTTGCCCTCCAATCTCTTTTGAATGTAAAAAACTTAACTAGAACTTTCAATTTCCAGTCAAATGAGCCCTCTGAAGTTTTTACGAGCATACCTTCAATAAGAACCATATATTCCCCCAGTGCATAACTTATAACGCCTGTCCTTGGGCCCTGGGAGGCTGTGTCTTCCCCGGAGTTTTCGTAATATGGTCTTTGAACTATTTAAAAAAAATGGCTATCTCAAGGTTCTTATCGGACGGGTTTGAGGAAAAAAGGGCGTGGAGGGTGGGGACTGGGGCTAGGTGCCCTCCAATCTCTTTTGACTCTTAAAAAGTGAACTAGAACTTTCAATTTCCAATAAAATGAGCCCTCTTTGAAGTTAATACGAGCATCCCTTCCATAAGACCCATATATGCCCCCAGGGAATAACTTACAACCCCTGTCCCCGGGCCCTGGGGGGTTGTGTCGACACCGGAATTTTGTTATATGATCTTTAAAATATTTTTAACAAAATAGCTATCTCAAAATATTTATCGGATGCATTTGTGAAAAAAGGGTTTTTTTTTGGGGGGGGGGGGGGCTGGTTACCCTCCAATATCTTTTGACGCTTAAAAAGTGAAATAGAACTTTCAACTTCCAATCAAATGAGGCCTCTATGAAGTTTATACGAGCATTCCATCCATAAGAACCATATATGCCCCCAGGGCATGACTTCTAACCCTTGCCCTGAAGACTATAGGGGGGGGGGGAGTGTCCTGCTCAAACATATAATTTCCAGAACTTTCAACTACGCTGAACAAAATGGCTATATCCAAATTTTGATTGGATGTGTTTGGGGAAATGGTGGGCGTGGAAGGGGTGTTAGTTGCCTTCCAATCACTTTCGACTATTAAAAGGGAACTAGCCATTTAAATTTTCAATCGAATGAGCCCTTTCTGAAGTTTCTACGAACACTTTCTATAAAAAACCTTATATGCCCCCAGGGCATAACTCACAACCCTTGTTATCCTCAAAACACAACCCTTGTTATTCTTAAAGACTTAATTTCCTGAATTTTCAACTAAGTTGACAAAATCTCAAAATTGTTATTGGATGTGTTTGGGGAAAAGGTGGGCGTGAGAAGGGGGTTAGTTTTCCTCCAATTACTTTTGACTATTAAAAAGGGCACTAGTCCCCTGAATTTCCTATCGAATGAGTCCTTTTTGAAGTTTCTACGACAAAGCTTTCTATAAAAACCTTATATGCCCCCAGATCATAACTTACAACCCTTGCCCTGAGGGCTGTGGGGGAGCGTCCTCCTCAAAAACATAATTTCTATATGGAAATCAACTACGCTAAACAAAATGGCTATCTCAAAATTTTGATCGGATGTGTTTGGGGAACTGGTGGGCATGGAAGGGGTGTTAGTTGCCTTCCAATCACTTTTGACCCTTAAAAAGGACACTAGAACTCTCGATTTCCAATCGAATGAGCCCCCTTTGAAGTTTCTATGACGACCCTTTCCATATGAAGTGCCTCTGGGGAAAAAAATAATGAATAATAAATAATAATAAAACATTGGAGCCGTATGGCCTTTACTATAGGCAAGGCTATAGCGGTGCCTCTGATATGTAGTTTCCATAACGGGAATTAATTCAATGTTATAGATCAAGTGAAGCCAACTCTGCGATGTATATGAAAATTAGCAAAAATTTTTAATTTTCGTTGCTAATTTCAATAATAAAAAGCAGTGATTTTCATATATGAAAATTAGTAATAATTCAAAAATGGCAAATGTTGGCTAAAATTAATTTTTGGTAGAAATTCATATATGGTAAAAATTTATACATGGTAAATTGGAAAAAATTCATGTATGATAATAATTGGTAAGAATTCATGTGTGGTAGAAGTTGGTTAAAAGTCAAACATCCTAAAAATTGGCAAAAACTGGTAAAAACTCATATATTGGGCCAAAAAACAAAATTCCCAATGAACTTTCGGAGTTTACTCTGCAACTATTTGGGGAGATGTCCTTACAGGGGCGGATCCAGGATTTTTCTAAGGAGGGGGGGGGGGTAAAATAGGTTGATCCGAAAAAAAAAATTAGGGGGGGGGGGGTGCAAAATAGGTTGATCCGATAAACTTACGTTAGGAGCAAGTTTAATTAACGCAAACTTGAGTTAATTAAGTAATTTATACTACTTTAGACTACGCTAGGGGGGCGCCCCCCCTGGATCCGCCACTGGGTCCTTAGACAATAGTTTTTCGGTAACAGTTAAGAAATCATGACTGTTCAATCCTTGAATAGTCACGGATTGACCTAATTAACCTCAAAATAAATAGTTCAGCTCAGTACTCCGCTACTTCTTTAAGTATTTGAACTTTTATTTTCTTCTGTTGTACAGGTTTAAACAGGGGGCGTGAAAATATTGTTTTTTGTAAAATTTTAAAATTGTAATAAATATTGTTTTTTGTAAAATATTGTTTTTTGAAAAAATTGTAAAAATTTGTCTAATTTTTTCTCTCACTTAATTTGGTGCACTACTCCTGAACTAATGTTCCTGAACTAATGGCGTAAATTGTCTTTAAAATGTAAGAAGTTATAATAATATATTGTTATATATTGTTATATAATATATATTATATAATAGTTATAATAATATAATAATATATAATAATATAATATATATATTGCGAAAACAGGCTTGCCCCTCTATCTACAAAAATTTAAATAATCAAATGCTTTATCACTATAATGATTGTCAATCTTGTTTTTAAATGCATTGACTGAATCTGAGTTAACAGTGTCTGATGGTAGTGCGTTCCACTCGGAGACAATGCGGTTGCTGAATGCCCATCTACCAACATCTCTTCTGAAACGTTCTTCAGTTAGCTTAAACTCGTTACCTCTCAGGTTATTATTCTTGAATGTTATTATCTCTTCTGGAGGGATGTTGTAGTAGTAGCTGTTGCATATTTTGTATACTTCAATAAGATCTCCTCTCAAAAATCGGTATGAGAGGTTTGGGAGCGACAGTTTTTTCAAACGGTCTTGGTATGATAAGTCTCTAAGTGATGGAAGAAATTTAGTAGCCCTCCTTTGGATTTTTTCAATTGCATTGCTGTCTTTTTGAAAAAAAGGTCTGGTTGTTGTATGACCGTATTCGATCATTGGTCTCACTAACGATTTGAAGAGTATAGAAAACAGTGTTGAGTCAGTAAGAGAGAAATTTCTTCGAATAATTCCCAAGACTTGTGATGACTTAGGGATGATTGACTCGTAGTGCTTGGTGAAAGTCATGTCTCTGTCTATTGTCACTCCCAAGTCTCGCGCTTCTTCTTATATAGGTATCTGTTGTCCTTCAAAGCAGTAATGTCGAGAATTGTGTTTTGGACCTAGCCGAACGTGACAACTTTTTTCTGTATTCACTTCCATGCTCCATTTTTTCATCCATTCTGCTATTTTGTTTAAGTCTTGCTGTAGTATTTCTGTATCTTCAAGGCTTGTTATTACGTGAAAGATTTTCGTGTCATCTGCATAAAGCAGTATCTCTGAATCTATGTTATTTGGGAGATCATTTATGTAAATATTGAATAGTAAAGACCCCAGAACACTACCTTGAACCACTCCGCTTGTGACTTTTGTCTCATTGCTGCTAAGATATCCCTCCAGTTTCACTAGCTGAGATCTTCCTTTCATAAAGCTGAGAACCCACTTTAGAATAGTATCGCCAACACCGATAGACTGTAGTTTTCGAAGAAGTTGACTTTATGAGACTTTATCAAAGGCTTTTCTGAGATCTAAGTATAAAATATCTACCTGCATCCCACTATCCATATATTTTCTCCAGGCGTTTGTTGCGACAAGTAGCTGGCTTTCTGCTGATCTTTTCTTGAGAAATCCAAACTGTGCGGGTGAAATGAGGCTTCTTTCGAGTAAGTACTGTAATATATTATCGTGGAGTAAAGATTCTAGTATTTTGCATGTGATACAGGTTAAACTGATAGGTCTGTAATTACTTGGATCTGATTTGCTTCCTTTTTTGAAGAGAGGTATCACCGTTGCTTGCTTCCATGTATCAGACAGGTTCCCTGTTTGTAGCGACTTGACAAAAATGTAGTGCAATGGCGCTGCAATTTCTTGTGCCAGTTCTTTTGGTCCTCTAGGATGTAGGCCATCTGGACCTTCTGATTTGTAAGGGTTTAGATTTTTTAGTTTTTTGTCGACCATTTGTATTGTCAGTTCTATTTCTTCAAATTTGCCTGCGTCTAGTGGCTGACATTCCTCTTGACTTTCATCTTTGTCCCTCTCTGTTGCGAAAACTGTGGAAAACTGCTGATTTAGTAGGTTACCTTTAGCCATTGGGTCACTGATTGTTAAATTTGTCGCTGAGTTTCTACGATCGGGAATAATCGGCTGTTCTTTTCTTTTTGAGTTCACGAAGTTCCAACACGCCTTGTGGTTGATCTTTGAGTTCTCGGCTACTTTCCTCTCCTTTTTGCTTGCTTCTTGTCTAGTAGCTTTCCTCACTTTGTTGACGATTCTGTGATAATTTCTACGATTACTTTCGGTGTCGGTGTGCTTGAGCGTCTCCCAGGCTTGCCACTTGGTTTCTATTAGGTCAAGGATCTCTCGTTTTAGAGGCAGTCGTTTAAATATTTTGACTATTGGTACATACTTCTTTGTGAGGTCTATGATTACGGATGCAAACTTTCTGTACATGCCATCTACTAGATCTGTGTTCAGTTGAAAACTTCTAGCTCCTTCCAGTTGAAAACTTCTAGCTCCGTTCGCATGGTGTTGTAATCACCTTTTGAATACATCCACCTCTCTTTTTTTCTCATAGTTTCGCAACTTATAATCACTTCTAAGTATTTTCCAACAGGAGGACCTATAGTAAGTTCTTTTATTAGTTCCGTATTACTGCATAGGACTAGGTCCAGTAGTGTTGGCTTGTCGCTTCCTCGGATTCTTGTTGGTTTTTGAATAAGCTGTTCTAGGTAATTATCATTCACTATCGTCAGAAAATCCCTCTGTGAGGGTGACCCGCTATGCTCTAGGAGGTTTGGAAGGTCCCAATCTATGTTAGGGTAATTGAAATCTCCAATGATGAGAGTTGGTTCTGTTAATCTTTGACATATAGCGTGAATATCTTTAAAGAGTACTTAGAACATTCACGGCTGTGCTATTTGGACTTCTATATACTACAGCCAAATTTAGAGTTGCTTGGTTTGTGTTTGATATCTGAAGCCAAATAATTTCCTGTCCATTTGTTGTTGATGATACTTTCTGGACTGATAAATTGTCTAAGACGTAGCAAATAATTCCCCTACCTTCTTCTTGATCTATGTTCAAGGTTTGGCTGTTGTAGCCGTTGATGGCCAACTCTGGTAAAGTTGGGAGATATCGACAGTGTTTAGGCTTAGCTTCGACCACTGCTACTTTGTCTGGGTTCTTTGCTGCAATTCTACTTTTAATTCTGATAATTTGTTTGGTAGTGAATCAGCATTTAAATATAGTATCTTTAGTGTTTCTACTTTAGTAGCTTTTTTGTTGGGCTTGAAGGATGGTGGCATTTGTTTGGCTTTGGTTATTCTACTTCGTATTTACCGTTGCTCTTCGTTGGAGTCTTTACCTTGCCTCCAATGGCTCTGCATCTCCATTTGACGATTGCACTGGGTGCGGGCATTCCTCTTCTGTTGTCATTTCACGGCGAGCATTTGTCTCTGCATGGACGTGAGATCTGGGTTTGTATATACTTTGGTACGAGTTTCTTCATTTTATGATTTTCTTAGATTTGGAACTGTCCTCAGGATTGTTTGCCTTTTCATCTCAAGCTCTTGTGATTTTTTTAAGCTTAACTAACAAAGTGCGTGGACTACCATCTTCTTTTTGTCTTCCAATCCGGGCAGTTTTTAGTATCTCCCCTTCAGTAATATTTGCCCCGAGCTCGTTTTCTTCGGTCAATTTGACAACCTGTGTAGTGTCATTGACAGCAGTAGATTCAGGTAGCCCTATGACTGCAAAATTCATCTTTTTCTGTTCTGTTAATTCCTTTTCTACTTCTACCTGAATAATTCCAATTATTGTCGGCTGGATGTCGTGAGGTGAGAGTTTTTCACTATGATTCGAAGGTGTTGCCGCATGAGGTCTGTGAGGTTGAGCTTCTGTTAGCTGTCGCACTTGAAGCTGTAGAAGTGCTACTTTCCCCTTGGAGCAGGAGACGCATTCGTATTTAAACAGGAGACACTCGTTGTCTTCTCTCTTCATGACCAGCACGAGATCGGCATTTATACCTCGGCAAGAGGCATGTTCCCACTCTTTGCAGAAAAAGCAGAGGAAAGAGGTGGCAATGTCGACATCTTTGTGACAGTAGCTGCATTCTGTGTTGTTATCTGGGAAGCTAGTGCTCAAAGGAATCTCTTTGGGCTTCGTAGGCTGGCTTACCGAGGGACCTTGGCTTTTGGTGGATTCTTCTCTCGGAGTCCCTCTAGTATTTTGTGCTTTTGGTGGAGGAGTTGCTTTATATTGGTCGTTGCTAGAAGATTTGCAACTATAGCATTGCCATTGTCCTCGGAGTTTGTCAGCAGCTTCCTTTTTATACGCAAGACCTGCGCAACCAAAGTGGAGCCATTTTAGGCAGTCTCGGCACTGAATTCCTCCTTGAGCTCTTGTTACATTTTCTTGCAACGTGGGCAGAGTTCTACCATATTTATGTTATTTATTTTGGCAAAGATTTTGTCAGCGAACCTTCAGTTCAATTTGGCAACACCGGTGTTACAAGCTTTAAAGATTTAGTGGTAGATAAGACCCATGGGAAATGCAACACACGAATCACCTTATCCCAGCAGTTTAAGGATAAAAAATCCCGCTAGTACTGTACGGCCTCTTTATGTTCGTTGTTGCTCACTTCTGCACAGGCTATCTCCGAAAAATGTAGCCCGAATTATATCGCCTAAAATACCAAAATATACTGTCTAAATTTGGCAACTATGCTGTATTTGGCAACTATGTAACTTCACTTATTCAGAAGAAACAGATGCACAGGTGGCAACAAAGATCGTGCTATATGAAAATAGCACAATAGATGGCGTGCCAGTCTATATGAAAAAAGAAGATGGTGCTGGTTAGAATATCCAGAGAGAAATACCTATACTAAGATTTATAGAAAGTCCCTCAAATACTACTCAACTAAAAATCTATAATTAGAGTGTAGAAACCAGTATGGAAATAACCTCGAAGTAATGCAGAAGCTTTATCCTATTAAGGGCAAAGATGCAAACTCAGCTACAATAACTCTGTATATAACATAGATGGCGAGGATTTAAAAAAAAAAGTAGGAATTATAGTAGGAATCGTGACAATAGCGAGATATAGTTTTCATTCTTTGCCGTGGAAAGATCTCCTGCTTCCGCTCACCTATATAGAAAATAAAAAAAAAATTAACCTCTACTGTTGGAGAAATGGTTATTTAGCTATTTAACTTAATGGCTATCTTGGAAATGGTAATTTCGAACTGATTTATTATTCAAAATATCAAATGGACAACTAAATTGAACAATCGAACAGGATGTTAACCAAATTACTCTTAATAATTAAAAGTTTAACTATTTTCCTATTAACAATTAAAAGTCAGTTAGATTTTAGATAATTAATATCTAACTACTTATTTAAAAAGTAATCGAAATGGTTATCTTCGTAATAGTAATTTCGAAGGGATTTATTATTAATAGTATTAAATGGACAACTAAATTGAAGTATTGACCATAATGTTAACCATATTACTCTTAATAATTAAAAGTATTAAACTATTAAAATTAAGCATAAAATCATAATTTTACTTCTTTAATTATTTTTTTCCAAGCTCTATCCTCAAATCGTTTGATAGATAATTTTGTATTTTTGTATTTTATAGTGGAATTGTGAAATATTTTCTAGTGGAAAATTCGTATATTGTTTTTTTAATAATATAAGTTAAAAAAAATATATGTTATATACAATATAACAACTTCGTATATTGTTTAAAATTCGTTTTTGTATTTTTAAGTCAAAGAAACTATTTCAAATTCGTGTATTTACAACATATCTACACAAAAAAAATATAACACTTAGACCTCTCCCCCACCCCTCCCAAGTAAAGCCAATTGCCAGAAATCAGGGGAAAAAATGGATACTATGATAGTTATCGCCATATAATCAGTCTAAATCAAGCAGTAGGCTACAGGACTCCACAGACCCAGCAAAAAGACACAAAAAACACACATAAATAAAGGAATTGAAGTTAAGTCGATACCATCCTCTTATAACCATCTCAAAAACACCAATGTCACCAGTTTATAAATATCTCAAAAATAGAATTGAACTTGTTTAAGAAAATCAATCATTGCACATATTAAAAACTCAAAGAGAAATTCGTAATAAAATATATCTAAGCTACAAGAAAGAATCATAATATAATATAAAAAATACCAATAATCATTTATAGACTTAGATTAACCTTTAGAAATCCACCACCAGACGTTTAAAGGTGCCAGAGGAATGACAGCAAATGCCACAAATGGAAGTGTGGCATTTTCTCAGTGTAGCATTTGAAATTATAATAACTCGGTTCATAATAGGAGTGTACTCCAGGTGGAAATTTAAATTTGAATTTTTAGATTTAAATTTTTAAATTTTAATTTTTACTACAAATTTAGTTTGAATGTGAGCATCTTGCCGTTCGGTGGTGTTTTTCTAGTATATGTTGAAGATCCCAAACTATCGTGTAGAGAAATCCTTGAAATAACTACACAATAAAAAGATATTTTTTATTGTGATTTTTTAATCACAATGAATTTATTGTGATTTTTTAGATTTATTGTGATTATTTTAGATTTATTATATATTAAATCACAATAAGATTTATTGTGATTTTTTAATCACAATAAAAAAAGATATTTTTTTATTGTGATTTACAATGATTTTTTTATTGTAAAAGATCTAATTCAATATGTTCATCCATTTTAACACACAACAGACTTTTTCAAACTAAACCGAGTGGAAGTGTGGCATTTTAGCAACATTTGCTCAGGTCCAATTTTTGTCTACGTGCTCTTGCCACCGAAAGGCCCCCAAAGGGTTCTCTGTGTAGCATTCTGACAGGGGTTCCCCAGAGTAAGTATAGAGTGCGCCGAAAATTCACGGTTGTTATGGGCCATGTGAAAGTTATATATATATTAAGTGACTAAGCCAAGTAAACCTAGTTGTGCTTATTAAAAGTTCATTTATGTATTAGTTGTTGCTATTATTGTATTTGCTGCCATGAGTGACATAATTTACACAATACTGGCTCATGTAATAATTATATAATATGTATTTCGTCTGTCCCATTTCCTTTGCTTTTTAATTGTGAAGTTATCTGATTTAACAACTGATTTTCTCAAATACGCTTTAATATTATTATTAAAGTTATAATTTCTATCATTTATTTTTATTACTAATATTATTGTTATTTTTACTATTAATGATATGTTTTAATAATATATTAATAATCATAAATACTAATGTAGCATAATTTTAGAATAATATTACAATAATATATTATGTATTAATAATATATTAATATACATTCTATTATTAATAATATTAATATTATTATGTTTATTATTAATATATTTTTATTTTTAAGGAATTGTTAAGTGAATCGAATAGTGAACATGTTATTGGTATAGTAAAGATATTCCCATTCGCATCCAGCATCCAACGAAGCGGAGTTGTTACTAGAACGTTAGATCAGCCCCTCTTCGACTTCTTCTGCAAAGGATCACCAGAGACAATAATGAGGCTCTGCGCTCCAGAAACTGGTTAGTTGACATTCTGTTTTGGCTTAAAGCAGGATCAACACTATTCACGGACTAGTTTGTATGAATCTACCCAACTCCTCACCACCAATAATAATTTCATAATTCTTAGAATAACAGTATTTTTTCTTGTGGTTCAACTTAAATTTGAAAAATAGGCTTTACGAAGCTATAGAGTTTAAGAGAATACAAACTAGCTATTTTTATTTATCAATGTTTGAATCAGCATCTCAGTGAGGCACTTGGCCAGCAGAGCTTAGAACCCTCCTCCTCCTGGCCGTATGAGCAGCAGAACACTTGGCCGGAGGGTGCCAGCAGAGCTTAGCACTCTCCTCTTCCTGGCCGTATGAGTAGCAGAGCAATTTGCCGGAGAATGCCAGCAGAGCTTAGCACCCTCCTCCTCCTGGCCGTATGAGCAACAGAGCACTTGGCCAGCGGGTCAACATTTTGAAAAATGTTGAGGTCTAACTGTTTTTATCATTATTATGAAACTAGGAGGTCTTCGAGAAGTCGGAGGCTCGAAGTACTGTACGGGGATCTTCGCTTCCACGTTTTGTGGGACCACAGGTGGGGAGCTTTCACCCGGAGGGTATGTGGCTAGCAGAAAATTTTAGCCACATATGTGTCTCATGGGTTCATGAGTAGGTTGAAACGCTTACTTCTGCAAAGTCTGTGGAAGTTGTTAACAATTTAAATGGGTACAAATTCACATACATTAGAAATTGGTAAAAAGTCATATGTGGTAAAAATTTGAAAAAAAATCACACATGATTAATTTTTCGGGCAGTGTGAGGCAGTACTTAAGGAAAATCTTTGTTTCTGCGTTTAGTGGAACACAGCTGTAGAATTCTCTCCCAGACGGTAAAAAGCTAACAGATAATACTAGCCATTTCAAGAGAAGGTTGAAACGTTACCTTCTGGAAATTTGTTAATGTTTTGAGTTAAAAATTATGTTTCCGTTTTATGTATTTTGTTATTTGTATGTTTTTTTTTGCTAGTTTAGTAATTTTTGATTAATAATTCAAATATAAATGTGCAGCTGCATTAGGTTATAAAGATGAAAACAACCATTATATACCAACGGGTTTCCCTTACGGTTGCTGAATGATGATGTACATGTTGTTTCCGTTAATTAATTCATTTATCTCTCCCCCTAATATACTTCAATGAAAGAAAAATATATAACGCTAGGATGGTGAGGCAACCCTAAAAGAATATGAGAATTAACTAGAGCACTTGATAAGCCTCTGTTCGATTTCTTCTCCAAATGATTATAAGCGACAATAATAAAGCCCTGTGTTCTTGAAATCGGTTTGTTGACATTCCGTGAATTGACCTTAGGCTGAATCAACACAACTCCTGGATTTGCTTGGATGAATCCCTCTTTTCCCTCAGTAATAATAATAATCGCAAGATTTTTGGACTTTGATCTTTACGGGAGGGGGGGGGAGAGAAAAAAGGGGACTCTAATTTCTTAGATCTACTAAAATCAATGAAGGACATCACTATATTATAATAACATGTAATATAGTAACTATAGTATACTGTAATAATGCTATTATATATTGTACTATATTTGACAATAGTCACATTTAAACCAAACTTAATATAAATAGCTAATGTCGCTGTTGTGCTTTTCAGGTCTTTGGGACCGTTTAATCTCTGTAGGGAACAGGGAAAGGGAAGATCCTGAATTATTGCAATTGATATATCAAAGGAAACGTCAGGCTTCAACCAAATTTTGTGGCAAGTAAAATCTAGTGTCTTATTTGTGCTTCTGAGGGGGAGAGGGAGAAGGACTTGTTGAGGTGTCGTTGAGCCTCAACAAGTGGTAAATAAGAGGTAGCAGTCAATCCTGAACATCATGTTAATTACCAAAAGATTTTTTGGTAAATTTGGAGTTTTTTCCATTACTGAGCCATGAATTCGATGAGCATGCCACTCGATACCTTTTTGGTGCTCTTCCCGACTATAATAATCATTCTGCTCGGAAATTAAGTTTTAAGCCCTTTATAGACCCTTAAAGATGATACCCTTTTCTCTTATTTTTGGCTATAGAAAAGGGTTAAAATATTGGTTAAAAACTTACTATTTGATTATAATTCTATTTTTTAGAGTTATATAATCCACAGGCATTGATTCATCATGATCCAATTGAATAAACAATTTCATAAATCTTTTAAAAATCGCTTTGTTTTCTTCAAACCTATAGTATAACTATAGTATACTATAGTATAGTATAACTCATGCTTAAAACCCTGTACCCGTAAATTCCATCAAATACGACAAGATCAAGAACTAGAAAACACATGGGAAATATATAATTCGGTCTATATATTTTCATGTTAAAGGGAGGGGTTGATGCTAAAGTGTAATGGAACTGTTGAAATATATGTATTAATTACAATTATTCTGCATATTATGAAGTAAGAATTGTTGTTTTTAACTCTTTTCTATAGCCAAAAATAAGAGAAAATGTCTCATCTTTAGGGGTCAATAAAGGGCTTAAAATTGAATTTCCGAGTAAGGTGATTATTATGCTTGAAAGAGCATAAAAAAGCATCGAGTGGTATGTGTACCCAGTTCGTAGCTCAGTGATGAAAATATCTCCAAATTACCGAATATTTTTTGCTAGTTAAGAGAAGATTCATAGTAATGCTCTTTGGAGATATGGACCTAATTAAACTTCTCCTGAAGGAAAGAAAGGGTTATCCCTAATATCTTGTCATAAGGACGTCTACTATGTGAGTTTATTTCATCTCGATCTAACCTAATAGGGGGAGGGGGACGGGTGCCAGTGTCCGAGTTGTGTTTATCGGTGTCCTAATACCAATCTGGTCTCTTTGAGGAGGGGGGCTATAAGGAGTGCCTAAACTCTCTACTTGAGGGTATCTGCGAAAGGTTGTTCTTAGATTTCAGTCAAACTTTTTTCAGAAGTAACAATTAATGTTTTAGTTAGGCCTTTTCAAACCTCAGGATTGGTTTCACCTCTTTTTAGAAGATAAGTGGCCTAAGTTTATTTTATTGAGTTCATTTACCAGAAGGGAATGTTGGATCCAACTCAAATGTGGTCCAAATTAAGAATATACTCACGGTTCGCCTTTTGGGTTCCGCACCTGATTTGGCCAGTGTGTTTAGAGAGCGGGGGGGGGGGGGGGCTAAATCTATTGTCAACCTAAGTGCTTGGTAGAATTTATTCAACATCACCTGGTCAGGAGCTACGGTTGTGATTTCGAGTACCCAGACTCGATCAAGCCTCTGTTAGGGAAGGGTACTTTTACGTTTATTAAAAAAAAACTAATAGGTGCTCAATTAAATTTGGTCGCGAAGCAAGTTTGGTTTTAGTTAAGTCTTTAGGTGAGGGGGTGCTCAACTAAATTTGGTCGTGAATGAAGTTGGTTTTTAGTTGTGTCTTTAGATGAGAGGGTGCTCAATTTAATGTGGTCGTGAAGCAAGTTGGGCTCAATTAAATTTGGTCGCGAAGCAAGTTGGGTTTTAGTTATGTTTTTAGTTGAGGGGGTACTCAATTAGATTTGGTCGCGAAGAGGGTTGGGTTTTAGTTATGTCTTTAGGTGAGGGGGTGCTCAATTAAATTTGGTCGTGAAGCAAGTTTGATTTTAGTTAAGTCTTTAGGTGAGAGGGTGTTCAATTAAGTTTGGTCGCGAAGCAAGTTGGGTTTTAGTTATGTCTTTAGGTGAAAGGGTGCTCAATTAAATTTGGTCGCGAAGCAAGTTTGGTTTTAGTTAAGTCTTTAGGTGAGGGGGTGCTCAACTAAATTTGGTCGTGAAGGAAGTTGGGTTTTAGTTGTGTCTTTAGATGAGAGGGTGCTCAATTTAATGTGGTCGTGAAGCAAGTTGGGCTCAATTAAATTTGGTCGCGAAGCAAGTTGTGTTTTAGTTATGTTTTTAGTTGAGGGGGTACTCAATTAGATTTGGTCGCGAAGAGGGTTGGGTTTTAGTTATGTCTTTAGGTGAGGGGGTGCTCAATTAAATTTGGTCGTGAAGCAAGTTTGATTTTAGTTAAGTCTTTAGGTGAGAGGGTGTTCAATTAAGTTTGGTCGCGAAGCAAGTTGGGTTTTAGTTATGTCTTTAGGTGAAAGGGTGCTCAATTAAATTTGGTCGCGAAGCAAGTTTGGTTTTAGTTAAGTCTTTAGGTGAGGGGGTGCTCAACTAAATTTGGTCGTGAAGGAAGTTGGGTTTTAGTTGTGTCTTTAGATGAGAGGGTGCTCAATTTAATGTGGTCGTGAAGCAAGTTGGGCTCAATTAAATTTGGTCGCGAAGCAAGTTGGGTTTTAGTTATGTTTTTAGTTGAGGGGGTACTCAATTAGATTTGGTCGCGAAGAGGGTTGGGTTTTAGTTATGTCTTTAGGTGAGGGGGTGCTCAATTAAATTTGGTCGTGAAGCAAGTTTGATTTTAGTTAAGTCTTTAGGTGAGAGGGTGTTCAATTAAGTTTGGTCGCGAAGCAAGTTGGGTTTTAGTTATGTCTTTAGGTGAAAGGGTGCTCAATTAAATTTGGTCGCGAAGCAAGTTTGGTTTTAGTTAAGTCTTTAGGTGAGGGGGTGCTCAACTAAATTTGGTCGTGAAGGAAGTTGGTTTTTAGTTGTGTCTTTAGATGAGAGGGTGCTCAATTTAATGTGGTCGTGAAGCAAGTTGGGCTCAATTAAATTTGGTCGCGAAGCAAGTTGGGTTTTAGTTATGTTTTTAGTTGAGGGGGTACTCAATTAGATTTGGTCGCGAAGAGGGTTGGGTTTTAGTTATGTCTTTAGGTGAGGGGGTGCTCAATTAAATTTGGTCGCGAAGCAAGTTTGGTTTTAGTTAAGTCTTTAGGTGAGGGGGTGTTCAATTCTCACAACGGTGCTCATTTGATAAGAAATTTATGTTTCTAGGGTTTTTTTAAGTAATGAAAAAAATAACGCTACAACAAAGTACCAGTTGTTCTCACAAAACAATAATTGGCTAAATAGGACCATAAAATAATTGATCTAAAATTTGGAGATAGCCAATTGGCTGAAAACTATTTAAAAGCTTTATATAAGATCCCCCCCCCTTCCAAAATTCAAAGATTGTCTTATATTTTTTCGCATAATTTGTCATCTGTGCATAATTTGTCATGTCTTATGTTTTTTCGCAAAATCGTAATTTGTCATGATTTGCCCCTGGCAGTACTCGGCAATCTGCGCTTTTTTTTAATGTGTATCGATTTTGCAGATTTATACAGATATTATACAGCTAATCTGCAGATTTGCAGATTTAAATATCAATTTTGCATCGATTTTTTTTATCCTCATCGATCCTTTTTCCCTCCAAGGGACACTGAGAGTAGACGCCGGCGCTGCGCCGATAAGGGAAGACCGGTGGCAGCGCGATCAATGTTGACCGCAAACACTAATGTTTTCATTAGTCTTTCTCAAATCACAGCTTGAAATTACAAAAGGTTCGGGCTTATTCATGAGTTACAAACTTCGCAAGTCGCTGGCTGGACGCTGGTCTTCTTCGTTATTCATCAAGAGAAGTAGAAATCTGGTAGAAATAAAATGGCTTTGGCATTTCAGAATCCCTGCATAATAGTTGAAATAATAGATAATAGATTTGCCGTGGCATTCAATAAGATCCAAGGAATCTAATTAAAGGGGAGTACATACAAATCGGATTTTATGTTGATTTCAAATATATAAATTTCATCAAGTTTTGTATTACCGATCAAAAGTTACGAGCCTGGGAATATTTGCCTTATTTTCGAAAAAGGTGGGAAACACCCCCTAAGGTCATAGAATCTTAATGAAAATCAAACCGTCAGATTCAGCGTATCAGATATCTCTATTGTAGAGATTTAAAGCTCCTATATGCAAAAATGCGAAATTTTGAAGAAAGATCACGGATGCGCTTTTATTTGTTTGTTCTTTTTTTTCTTCCCAGGGGTGACCGTATCGACCCAGTGGTCCTAAAATATCGCGAGAAGGTTCATTCGAACGAAAATCAAAAGTTCTAGTGCCCTTTTTAAGAGATCAAGACAATTGGAGGGCAACTAGGCCCCCTCCCACGCTCATTTTTTCCCCAAAGGCCCCGTATCGAAATTTTGAGATAGCCCTTTTGTTCAGCATAGTCGAAAAATCTAATAACGATGTCTTTAGGTGTAAAATGACTCGCCACAGTCCCCGGGGGAAGGACTGCAAGTTGGGAACTTTGCCCATTGTTTACATATAATATTTGTTATTGGGAAGTATATAGCCATTTTTGGGGGGTTGGGGGTGGGGGGATGTGCTGGTGCTGGATTTCTAAGGGTAGAATCTTCCTTGGGAGGGAAATTTCTGATAAGTGAATATTCTAGGGAAAATAGTACACTGGGGGGTTTGGACAGAATTACCATACGAAATTCTTTTTAATGGTCGTACATTCTCTTTTCCAAAATTTTTTATGGAGGTGTTCTGGGGGGATTATCCGAGGGCTTTTTCCTCGCGTTTTTTTCTGGGAAATAACTTCCACGGAAGGGGGCATTTCTGGAGTAACCGAGAAACTAATTATAGATTAAAGTCTTATTCCAATGAAAAAATACTAAGGAGAATTTTTCAGGGTGAATCGTCCACAAGCAATTTTACAGAGAGGGGGGGGGGATTCTCAGCGACGAAGAAACTGTCTGAAGGGAATTTGACGGGGGGAGGGGTGCACTTTACGTTGGATGGAATTTCCACGAAGGAGTTCCGTGAGGGGGAGGAATATATTTCATTGAGGGTGAGCCAGATTTACCGGCATTATTTGAAAAATGAGCAGAAATTATGCCATAAATGAGGGGTTGCCCGCTCCTCAATACCTTGTTCTTTAGGCTAAAGTTTGACTGTTTACTAAAGTTGAAACACAGGGGCTTTTGATTAGAATAGGATGGTTTTTTAAAAGTTGCTAACAGCTTTAGCGTACAGAGCAAGGTATTGAGGAGGGGCGATCCTTCATATCTGGAATAAATCTGCCAAAAGTAATATGCAAATTGTGTTTTAATTTTTCATGCATGGTGAACCAAAATTAAACCTGCATTAGTTGAAAAACGTTAAGAAATTAAATAAAAAACAATTTTCTTAAACTGAAAGTAAGGAGCGACATTAAAACTTAAAACTAGCAGCAATTATTCCGTATATGAAAGGGGCTGTCCCCTCCTTAACGCATCGCTCTTTACACTAAAGTTTGACTCATAGTCACCACTACTTTTTAAAACAATAAGTAAACTTTAGCGTAAAGAGCGAGACGTTGAGGAGGGGATAGCCCTTTCATATGCGGAATGATTGCTGTTCGTTTTAAGTTTTAATGTCGCTCCTTATTTTCAGTTAAAAAACTTTTCTGTTTATATAATTTCATAAACACGATACTTTGGTCAGCATATGAAGATCCGTCTGTATTGCAATTGTATCTGTCTGGTTTATATGCGAAGAAACACAAGAGACGAAAATTAACGTATAAGAGTGTAGTGAAGAATTATGGTATACAAAGTAATATTTGGCAGGGATAGTCACTAGTGATAAATCACTAGGGGTGGCAACGTGATTGGATGATTTTCGGGGATTCGGGGAACCAAATTTTTTTGCGGTGGCACATAGATTTTCGGGCAAATCCCCGAATTCGGGGATAATGCAAGCCCTGCTTGATTTCTAATCAGGAAAGTCGAAACACTTAACCACACGAGAAAAGAAAAGCTCCGACTTTGAGGTTGACGCAATAAAGAATTGCCGCAAAATTAATTCAAAGTCAACCGAACGCCTCTGCCGGTGGCGGCGCGAGTGCGGCGTGCCGGCGGCGTTGCGACACTTCGGCGGTGGTCAACTGGACCTCCCGTTGGCGGCGCTTGGTCGATGCGCCGGCTCGGCGCCGGGGTCTAACTGAGCTATGGTGAACTCCGTTAAACCTCGTCTTTTTATACATTTTCAGTTTCAGGAGTTTCATTTACTTTTGTATTTATATATATGTTCAAGTGCCCATTAGGGGGGGGGGGGAGATAAGATGATAGTGGTTTACAAAACAGTTGCTCAAGGAATGATCAGTCCGTTAGGTTCGCTGTTCGGTGTTCGGTGCAGTATATAAAGTGAATAAGATATTTTGTAAGGTTTATTATGTAGATTAAAGACAATTAAATTTTTGCTCAGTATATTTTGCTCAGTATATAAAGTAGATAATATATTTTTGTAAGGTTTATTATTTAGATTAAAGCAAATTAAATTTTTGCTCAGTATATAAAGTAGATAAGATATTTTTGTAAGGTTTATTATGTAGATTATAAATATTAAATTTTTGTTAAAGCCAATTTAAAATAAACAAATTTTCCTTATGGAAGTAAAGAGCGAGTAGAGAGCATAAGTCAGCAAAACTCAAATAAACGGACTCACAATATTGGAGCTTCAGCTTTAAACTATAGAGTTTTGCTGAAAATAGAATATAACAACCAAACAAGTTTTTTTCAACTGAAAGTAAGGAGCAACATTAAAACGAACATAAATTATTACGTATATGTGGGGGTTCGCCTAGTCAATACCTTGCTCTTTACGCTAAAGTTCGAATTTTGTTACAATTCTTTAAGAATGACCTCTGAATCACAAAGGCTGTTTAATTAGAATATATAGCTCTTTTGAAAGTATAAAAAAAACTTTAGAGTAAAGAGTGGGATGTTGACTAGGGGGCGAACCCTCTCACATACGTAATAATTTCTGTTCGTTTTAAGTTTTAATGTTGCTCCTTACTTTCAGTTGAAAAAACTTTTAATTTAATTTCTGATCGTTTTATAAATAATGCTGGGAAATCCGGCACCCCCTTCATAGAAATGTCCCTTTCCCCATGAAATATCCTCCATGTCAGCATAAAAATCCGATTCTTTTGATGTATCTATTGGTATCAAAATTCCGTTTCTTTGATTTTCGGTTACTATTGAGCCGGGTCGCTCCTCACTTACAGCTCGTTCCCACGAACTGTTTAAATAAGCTTTCTTGAGTTTCTTAGAGAATTTAAATTATGTAGAGAATGTTACCAATACCATGGCCAGTGAAAGACTATTGAAAGCCTGATAAATGAGTCTTTATTTTCTGAAAAATTTTCCTACTCCTTAAAGGATCTGGTGGATGGGTGCAAGACGTTAGGTGCAGTGAAGACGTTAAAAGTAGAATACCCAAAACCCAAAACGTTTTTCACAGTTGAAATAAGTTTGGAAGATTAGGAAGATAAGTCTGCGAGCCAAGATTAGAATATTGGAAGCTACAGTGATTACAGTGGTCAAATATGGTTCTGAAGCATGGGCGCTCCGAGGAATGGAGGAAGATTTGATAGATGTTTGCTAGAGAAATTATCTACTTATTTTTTTTTTTTTTTTGGGGGGGGGGGCGGTACCCGACTGACTGACCGTATTTCAAACAGTAGGCTGTACGAAAAGTGTTCATAGGCAGCGCAATAACGCTACCTAAGTAAAGAACGATTTTGGCACAATGTACTATTATTTTTTTTTCTTTAGACCAGGGCACTTCGAAAAAAAAAAGAAGTGTTCTTCAATCCCGCTTTCTAGAGCTATAATGAGAGAAAGGCTGAGGTGGCTAGGCATGTTCTTCGGATGAAGGATGACAGATTGCCAAAAATTGTTTGGACCAACCGTCTAGGGCTAAACGGAAAGCAGGTCACCCCTCGGTTGGGGTGGGAGGAAGTCACAAGGAAAGATTTAAGGGAAGCGGGAGCTTCCTGGTAGGATATAAAGAGCGAGGCTTTGAATAGATTGGGATGGAGGAGGAGCGTGTGTGGCTGTGTTGCCCCCATGTGGCTTGGTGCTGCGGTGTGTTGTTAGTAGTAGTAGCAGTATAAAGAGTGTCCTCTATGTTCGTGGCATTTAGCCACCAGTGTTATACCGGTAGGCCACAACGCCACTGGCGTGGTAATATACGGGTGTCACCACTTATTGCAGGGGAAAGCCCCGGCCCCAAATTATAATGCGATACCCGCGTCTACCACACCGGTTCTGCAAATATCGGGTTTGGTACTACCCTATTTACAGTATACCCTGTCCCAGCGTATGATAACGCGATCAAGTGGTCAAATGGCCACTTTCTAAAGCCAAATGTACCCGCCTTGGGTTACGGCTAGAAAATCTCTAACTCTCTCCTTGGAGGTAACAAACCCCCCTGTCAATATAATAATGACGGTATCTCGTAACTCTATTCCTACCCTGCCTGGGTTACGGAAACTAGTACACAGTTTGTAGAAAATACCTTACTTGTATTCTTCCAAACGGTCACAATAATAGCACAAAAATATGTTTCTCGGAACGGGGTCTAAACGCAGACTAAATCAAAAATAATATTCTGTACACAACCGTTCATAGGGGTGGACCTTCGCTTGGCCCAGCCAATCATCTCAATCCCCATTCAAAACCAATTCTACCTTCCCAGCCCTATTATTCAATGACTCAAACCAGGAAGTACAAAATAGAATTTAGTTCAAAGCTTACTTATTGCAAAACAACTATCGCTTAGCAACGATACTTTTAAAATTGTCATCTACGCAAATGTAATTACGGAACAAACCCAGGTCATTTATCTGAAAGAAAAGAAACAGGGGTGGAACCCCAACACCTCCCCCCGTAAGATAAATGACCGCCCACACGCTACCTTGGTCCACCCTTACAAACATAAACACATAACTTCAACTTTACAAAATCCATTTGCCTTCTCTCTTCCACCAGTGTCTGTGCTACTACTTTCACCGCTTGGCTCTGGATCGGTCGTCATCAACACGTCTCTGCTGTAGGACCACCATGGTCTAAATCGTATAGCATCCGCATTAGGTTTTGAAAGTTGAAGTCCCCAAGATTCGTAGACAATGATTGTGCGCAGCACAATCAAAAACAAAACTTTTCTCGCTCTCACGAATTTACATTTGAGAGGAGCAGAGAATCAGTTTCTGGCACATATGATGATGCCAGTCATCATGATAAATTGGCTGCACTAGCCTCTTAATTTCCATCTGTGGAAACAACCCCACATCTCAATAAAAAGTAAATTGCCCCTTGGCATAATTTCAAATAATCTAAGGCCGAAAATGCAAAGGCCTGTGAAAACGATAAGGGTACTGGAATGAAGTAAAATTTTGAGCGAACCATGAATCGCTTTTTTTCTGGGTTCCCTCCTCTGGGATAATCAAATGCAGAATATGCGTTGATGCTAATTGAAGATGAAACTTAGATACATCTCCCACTGAATATGGTTTCCGGAAATAATTGTCGATTCCCATGAAGAATAACAGCTATGAATAGGGTTACTGGACAAAGGTTTGGGTGAAGTATAAAGTGACTGGGAGAGAGTATCCCCCAAGGACTCCAGATCAGAGAGGCAAAATCTCCGTAAAGGGATCACAACTTGTCCGCCAGTTGTGCATTGAGGAAAAGGGCTATCTTTCGCGACTTGCCGCAGGGGATCTTCCCCAAGGGATTCCTCCCCCTCATAAAGGATCGACATATCTTTTGAATTGATAATACTAATCTCAGATTCCTTTCCAAGTTTTTCCAATCCGACTCGACATTCAATATCTCCCAACTTTCCCCCAACCCGTTGTAGGTCATTCATCTCTATTTTGTAACCATCTTGTTTTATTCCCCATGGGTCTTTGACCTCTTTTTCCCCCCTATTATTTATGTTATCAAGGCACAGCCCATCCAACATTTTATTTTTCTCCCTATTATTTATGTTATCAAGGCACAGCCCATCCAACATTTTTTTAGTTTTTCGCCACTGCAGCTGAATCTCCAAATTCCCGAACTTTGCGAGGAAAAGCGCGTACAATAAATTTCGTCTCATTTTTCTCTGGTACAATCAGTGTTTCATTCTGGCCTGTACTTGTTAGTGTCTCATATTCATTAAAAGTGTTCTCAAGTTTTCTATTATCTGCAAATTTTCCTGAAAAATCATTTTCGCGCGTCTTATTTTCAATATTATGTTGTCTGTTTACTTCTGCATCCCATTTCTGTGGATTATCCATATTTCGAACACGCGTATCAAGTATTTCGCTTTTCCGACAGGGTGGCACAGCCTCCCAATTAGCTTTATGGGCCTGTCCACCTTCCCCCGCAGTCAGCGAAGTTGTAATTTATCCCGGCTTCTAACCCATGCGGTTCTCTTATACGTTTGAGAATTTTTCCCTGCAATTATTTGCATTATGTGTTTTTCTTTCCTCTCTGTCTGCCTCCTCCTTTTTTTCTTTGGCTACTCTATCTTTTCTCTCTTTGTTCTCTATCTTCCTCCTCCTTTCGTTCTCTGGCTATCCTATCAGCCTCTTCCTTTCGTTCTCTATCTATTCTAATATTCTCTTATCTCTGTTCTCTAGCTATCCTCTCTTTCTCTCTTTCTTGTCTATCTTTCTCTTTCTTGTCTATCTCTCTCTCTCTTTCTTTTCTTTCTTCCTCTTGTTTTCGTTCTCTGGCTATCCTATCAGCCTCTTCCTTTCTTTCTCTATCTATTCTAATATTCTCTTCTCACTGCTCTCTAGCTATCCTCTCTGTCTCCATGAAATTTAATAGTTGTTGTGTCATATCTATTTGAGTGCTTTTTTCGCGAGCCCCTGCTGGATCTCGATTCAACACCGCTCCTTCTACTTCGGACTACTTTGATTCTGTCTGTCATTATTTCTTCTTAATTCATTTTCTGAATCTGTTCGTTCTCTATCCGTATTGTATCTTTCTTTATTGGCTACTCTAGCCCTTTCGTCCTCTTTTCTATTCTTTCTAATTTCATCTTTCTCAGCCTGCATTTTTTCCTTATATTCTCGGTGCTCTCTCTCAAAGGCCTCCATATTAGCCTTTCTTTTCTATTTTCCTACTTTTTCTATGGGCTTCACTCGCCCCTCTCGGTCTTGAGTTAATCTTATCTCTGTCCGACATAATTTCAACATTCCGTTAACTTAGACTACCTCTTCAGTCTAAATGAAAATTCTTTTATCCATGTAACTTCCGGTCTCTCGCGAAAAGTTGCTGCGTGTCAATTAGCCTTATATTTTTGCACACTAATTAGTTGCGTGATATATTGATCCGTAAATTTTTCAATTATGATCTAACAAGGCACAGCCCATAATAGATCTTCATAATTCTATTAATTGATTCCGTATTTTTTTTCTTTATATGTAATCACAATAGGCTATTCTTGCAGGCTAAATTACGTGTCTCTTCGAAAACGCGGAATTTTTTTTTACTATCAGGTTTACTGATAGGACCTTTTCTTGCTTCCACCAATGTTCGTGTTATTTAGCCACTAGTGTTATACCGGTAGGCCACAACGCCATTGGCGTTGTAATTTACGGGTGTCACCACTTATTGGAGGGGAAAGCCCCGGCCCCAAATTATAATGTGATACCCGCGTCTACCACACCAAATATCGGGTTTGGTACTACTCTATTTACAGTATACCCTGTCCCATGGTATGATAATGCGATCAAGTGGTCAAATGGCCACTTTCTAAAGCCAAATGTACCCGTCTTGGGTTACGGCTAGAAAATCTCTAACTCTCTCCTTGGAGGTAACAAACCCCCCTGTCAATATAATAATGACGGTATATCGTAACTCTATTCCTACCCTGCCTGGGTTACGGAAACTAGTACACAGTTTGTAGAAAATACCTTACTTGTATTCTTCCAAACGGTCACAATAATAGCACAAAAATATGTTTCCCCGAACGGGGTCTAAACGCAAACTAAACCAAAAATAATATTCTGTACACAACTGTTCATAGGGGTGGACCTTCGCTTGGCCCAGCCAATCATCTCAATCCCCATTCAAAACCAATTCTACATTCCCAGCCCTATTATTCAATGACTCAAACCAGGAAGTACAAAATAGAATTTAGTTCAAAGCTTACTTATTGCAAAACAACTATCGCTTAGCAACGAGACTTTTAAATTGTCATTGAAAATTATACTATAGGCAAATCTACGCAAATGTAATTACGGAACAAACCCAGGTCATTTATCTGAAAAGAAAAGAAACAGGGGTGGAACCCCAACACTGTAATTTTTGGTTGATTTTATGTTTTCTTTTTTTCAGAATTATTCGTTTTCGTTCCTTTTAGGTCGACTTCACAGTTTATTCCTATCAGAAAAACTTTGTTTTTTGAGCAAATGTGCATAAACTAGGATCATTACTCATGGGACAGAGGCGTCGTGTCGACTCCGGTAGCAAACTTATTAGATTTTTCAACAGTTCTAGACAAAGTGGCTGTTTCAAAATCGATTTAATACCAACAAAGTGTTACAAGGGTTCCTGAAGACGAAAATGGCAGGGGAGGGGCTGTTTGCCCTCAAATCACTTTTGGTCCTTTGAAAAGGCCCTAAAATTTCCCATTTCCAAAAAAATTCATAATTTCTACGATCATCCTTTCTATACAAAGTGGCTGGGGAAATTAAGAATATTATATTGGAGACACGTCACTCTTTGCTAAGTCAGCTCTATTGCGTTGGCTATTGGCACGTTCGTTGGTATTATAGGATCACTGTAAAGTCTCGTTTTCAAAACTCACATTCGTTGAATTCGTTAAATACCGTTTTCGTTGAATTCGTTAAATACTGTTTTCGTTGAATTCGTTAAATACCGTTTTCGTTGAATTCGCTGAATACCGTTTTCTGTCATAACTTTGTTTTATTCACAGATTTTGTCGAGAGTTAGAGTGGTTGTTAAAGGTAGTAATGTTAGTTAAAAAGTAAAGTTATTAAAGTTAGTTAAAGTTAGTAAAGTTAGTAATGTTTATTTTTACAGTTCCGAAGAACTTTGATCAAACCTTAAGTTGGTATGCTCAAAAAGGTTATCGTATTATAGCAATGGCACATCGGTCAATAAAAAAGAACTATGTCAAGTGCAAAAAATGCAGCGTGAAGAATTTGAAGAGAATTTGACCTTTCTTGGTCTGATTATTATGGAAAATAGGGAGAAAATGGAGACAAAGGAAGTAATAAAAGAACTAGAAATGGCTGATATTCGCACTGTCATGATTACAGGTACGTTCTGGATAAACGGTTATGTTTCAGCCATTTGACAGTTCTTTCTATGACCTTCGAATGTAATGTCTAATTGGCTTTTTTTTATCTGATTCTCACAGAAGAAGAGAGAAAATGGAAGCGAAGTAGTTAATAATGGAACTGAAAATGGCTGATACCGTATGTTTATGTATGTTTGCTGGTATGTTTATACCGTATGTTTGCTGGTCTGTGCTGGGTTACCACTTTTGTTTTATGACCTTTGACAGTTGTGCTCCGGTCATTTGACAGTTTTTGTGTATGACATTTGACATTTATGTTTATTTGGCTTTTTTGATCTGAATCTCACGGAAAAAGGGAGAAAATGGATGCAAAGGAATTAATAAAGGAACTGAAAATGGCTGATATTCGTACTGTCATGTTTACTGCTCCGCGCGCGATAAACACTTATGTTTTATGACCTTTGACACTTGTGTTTCTGACCGTTTAGGGTTATGTTTTGTTTACTTTTTTTCTGTCTAATCGTCCTGAAAATTAAGGAGAAAATGGAAACAAAGGAGGTAATAAGAGAACTAGAAATGGCTGATATTCGTACCTTCATGAATACTGGTGCTTTTGAATAGGTATGCTTGTTTATGATATAACTAAAGTTCTTAATTCCCCCCCCCCCCAATAAAAAATATTAAAAAACTCTACTTATTGTATTCTATTTGAACTTTCTATTTGAACTTTATGATAAAGTTTCTTTATTATGAATAATAATCTTAATAATTACTATTAATAATAATATTCTTTATAATAATAATCTATTTGAACTTTATACTGCCATAAAAAAAAATAGCAAAAAAAAATAAAAAGAATAATAAAAAAAAATTTATTATAAATCTTAGCTTTTCAATATTTGTAAAAAACTATTTGAATTTGAAAGTATGCCCCATAACTGATAAGATATCCAACAACAGATAATGAGTTGTCAAAAACGGCCATCGCAGGGGCGGACCTGGGCCTAGGCAACCTAGGTACGTGCCCAGGGCCCTCCAATTGTTAGCATTAAAGTTTTATTTTTAATTTTATATAAAAAAAAAATTTATTTCACGGAAAAACCTGATAGT
>CM051274.1:47752465-47809965 GCA_027921565.1 Artemia sinica | reverse complement strand
CAGTATCAATAAATAAATGAAACCTAAAGCAAACAGACATTAAAATAAATAACAGAGTCTAACTCAAGACGAGCAGAAATTAATGTGAGTAGGGTTCTAAACCCCATGTTTTCTAAAAGCCAGAATATAATTTGTACTTTATTGAAAAAATTCTTTTAATTTTTTTTTACTTTTATAACTTTAAGAAATCAAAAATTAATCAAGATTTTAAGGAATAAATATCAGCATATGTAGCCTATATTAAACTGACAATGCTCATTTTTTTCAGTTAATTCATTTGAATTTTAATGGAGTTCTTAGTTTTTGAATTTTTGAATTTAATTTTTAAGTTGGAGTTCTTAAATTATAATTTTGGAAAAAAAAACATGGAAAAACATGATACCCCGCAGGATATGCAGGAATTAATCCGAGGCTTTCTGTTTAAAATGGAGATTTAAAAATTAATGAACTCCTCCCTCCCTATTAAAATTAATACTCCCTCCCTATTTTCTCTCATTTCTCTGTCACTCACCCTGCCTTGCCCTCTTTATAATATGTTAATGTTTTGGGTTGTTTTTCACTACCCTTTCCTTAGGAGACAAATAATGACATTTGATTTTTGCAGGAGATAACTTAGACACTGGCATTTGTGTTGCCCGAAACTGCGGTATGGTGAAACCGAACACACACGTTATCAAAGTAGAGGTCAAACCAGATCCAATCAGGAATGTAAAAAGAATCCACTATTATCAGGTAACTTCTTTTCTGTTTAAATGTTAAAATTGTGTATATCACGATTATAATATGATTAAGATTACGATATCCATATGACGACTGTTTTTGCATCTATTTCCGTAATTTCCACCAGTGCCCTTTTTAAAATCTAGTAGTCCAGTAAAATATTATTTTGACCCGGCATTTGAGCAACAGAAATGTTTTCGGCATCACAATGTTCAAAACAATTTGCTTAATCGCATATCCAAACTTGGCTGTGCAACAATGCCCCTTTTTTCATGAAAAAGAAAGGGGGGAGGGGTCTTGATTTTAAGTTTTTACATTTTTTTCTGGATTAGAAAAAACAAGTCTAATATTTTTTCAGGTAAATTCTTATTAATTCAAATCTGGGGAAACCGAAACCGAACAGACATCAGACATCGACATCAGAATTACAAAATTCCATATTACTACCACATTTCCATCCTAAATGAGGTCATAGGGGATGAAAAATCTGAATCAATTTGTGCGGTATTTGGTAGATTGAAAGATTTTTTTCTGTCAATTCAAGTCTCGGTAAACCGAAAATGACATCGGAATGTAGTTTTATTTCGGAATGAAAAATTCCATCGCTCAGTTCCCCATTTCCACCCTAGGTGAGGTCAGAAGGGGTAAAAGCAGGGTGGCAACTGCCCCTCCAGCCCCAAGTTTGCTTCCCCCTGACCTCCGTTTGCCCCCCCCCCCCAGCTAAAATTTATTTTCTGCGAAAAATCTTGTCAAGATTAAGATAAGCCTGCATAATTCAGGTCAATTTTCTCTAGTAAATCTTTGCCTTTATGGTAATATATGATTCATTTTTCAGTTTTCACTGTCATTTTCACATGATTTGGGAAAATCGGCTCGAACTTTGCCTCCCCCCCCCCTCAGTATTTTGACGAAATTACGCCACTGGGTAAAAGTACAATTTCAGGTATTATAATAATATAATACATAATTAAAAAAGTATATAATTGAAAATATAGTGCCCCATTTCCACCCAAAGTGAGTTCAGGGGGGGAATAAAAACGCAATCTTAATTTGTGTAGTATTAGGTGGATTCTGGATGCTTTTATGATCTACGCCCTACCTAATATTCTTCTAATATATTTTTTGACGCTCAATCCTAATGAAATATACCGAAGTCACATACAAATATAATACTTTAGAAACAAATTTAGGCTATATATTTGTGCATTAGGGGGAAAGGGTGAAGCATAGCGGGTCTGCATCCCTAATGTATAAGCTGCAATTATTCTGCATATTATATAGTAAGAATTTTTTTCTAACCACACACTGTCCAATGCTTTACCACCACCACCCGACCCCCTAACGCACAAATATATAGCCCAAATTATATATTTTCCATCTATTTTGTCTCTTCTTTTTCTCTTGTCTCACGCTAAGCTGCAAGAAAGTGACAAAAAAAAACGGTTCTACAGTGCGTCAATGAATGAACACCTAAAGGGGTAGGCCGTAGATCAAGTATCTGTATCTAGTATCTAGTATAGGCCGTGTATCTTGTATAGGCCGTGTATCTTGTATAGGCTGTAGATCAAGTATCTAAAATGGAACAAGTATCCATTTTAGATGCAATAAATCAGAGTTTTGGCGTAGATTAGTTACTGCAGATGAAACTTGGATACATTACTGTGAATTTAAATCAAATTGAGTCAAAACAGTGGACTGCAACGGGGAAATTGGCTAAAAAAAAGGGCCGAAAAGTTTTTTTGGCTGGGGAAGTGACCGCAACTGGCTTTTGGTGGTAGCCATGAAGTTATATTAAATCATGAAACCATTAAACCATTATGTATGTATGTATGTATGCATGTATAGAACTATGTATATATTGTAACTATGTATCTTTGCTTGACAAACTAAAGGCACAAATTTGCGGCTCAATTTGCACAAACTAAACTAAAGGCACAGTCTGTGAGAAAACGCCTTTAAACTATATGGCTATGAATTGTTTAATAGCGGAGGTTGATGATTTTATATAAAACAATCTAATCGACGTTAAAGCTCACATTAGTTATAGATTTTCAGGCAGTTTTAAGCTATATTTTGAACGGACTTGTTGCACGTCTTCCTCGGGTAAAATTTGTGATTTCAATAAACCTTAGGATAACGATCCAGATTTGTTTCTGTTGACAAAAGCGACAGCGAGAATAGAAAGCAGGATTTCTAAACTACCAAATATTCCTGAATATGCAAACCAACTTTTGGATGCAAGAAACTAGGTTTTGTTCTACGCTTTTTGAGGCGTGATAGATAGATAGATAAGATTTTGTTCATTATCAATACACATACAATAATACACTGTGCTAGTCCCCCCAAAGGCCTGTAAATAGGGGAGTAAATACGAATACAAACTCAGAGAACAATAGCCAATTACTTACTGAGATAAAAAAACAAAAGCAAACATCAATAAAGCATAACATAATTCATTTCTCTGCATCAAGTTCTCTGCATCAACTTCTCATAATTCATTCTCTGCATCACGTATTCTCAAATCAAGTGGTCTTCATACCCTTCTACAGTCTGCTGATCACAATCAGATTATACAGAAAAATAGAAAAGCAAACCAGAAACGAAAATAATTAAATGGAAAACTATTGCTAACCATTCAAAGCACAAAACTAAGCCACGAGAAAAAAATAATACACATGTGATCACAGTCACAGTCACAGAAAGAAGAGTCACAAAAGTAAGCCACGAGAAAAAAATAATACAGATGTGATCACAGTCACAGAAAGAAGAGCAAAGAGGAGAAGAAAAGAAAATATAAATAAATACAAATTATAATATAAAGTTTATTCAGGAAAAATTAAAAATTTATTCAGGCAAAAGTAAGGAAAATTAATAACATGGAAACAAAAAATTTGTTTCAAGTCTTTTGAAGGTGCCAAACGAGTTGCATTCTCAAGCCGAATCGGGAAGGGTGTTCCATGTCAAATGACACGCAACAAAAGGATTAAAATCGGATCTTATTTTTGGTGTATGCGGAATTTGGATATTTAGAGAACTACGGAGTTGATAATTTGACCTATCAGATACAAAAGAAGACGCAAATCTAAGGGACCTAGGAATATCACCATGGAGCTGAAGAAAAGGGAAAGACGCACAGAAAAGAATATAAAATTTTTTAATATCAAGTAACGGTTTAGTTGCTGAACGATCTACATCCTGGATAAGATTTATAGCTTTATCGTAAGTATTCGAAAGTTGTTTGAGAAAAGAAGGGAAAGTGGACATCCATATGAATGGACAATAGGAAACATAAGAATGAATTAAGCTATGAAATAGGATTCTTAGAATTGGCACTGGAAAGATATGTTTTAGTTTTCTTAGAATACCGAGGTTTCTGCATACCTTCATTTTACTCAAATCAATAAGGTGTTTAAAAGATAAATTTTCATCTAGGAGGATGCCTAGGAAACGGACATGGCTATCCTTTGGTCTACTAATAAAGCCTTTGGATATATGAATTTCAGATAATTGAGGACAAGCCTGAGATATACGAGAAAAAACTAAAAAACTAGTTTTAGAAACATTAAAGGTAAGAGAGTTTGCATCAAACCAAATTGAAACTCTCTTGAAGAGGTCCACTAACTTTGTACGAACCTCATCCTCTGTTCTCCCAGAAGTAATAAGGGTGGGATCATCGGCAAACGTAACAAGAGAATCCCAGGTATGCAAACTATGGTTATGGGTACGGGAGAATGTTGGACGACATAGACGACAGCAATAAAGAGGATTTTATTTCTAACTGTAAAAATTAGGTCATTTACATAAATTAAAAACAGAACCGGCCCTAAAACTGACCCTTGACGGACTCCCTGGTCAACACTTGATGGTGAGCGAAAAAGCGGATCAACAGAATTATTCTACCAGACATGAAAGACTTGAACCAATAAAACGCACTACCTCTTACGCCAAAATGAGAAAGTTTAAATAGAAGAACAATGTGGGTTAAAGAATCAAAGGCTTTACGAACATCCAGAAACAAAGCAGCAGGAATAAAAAGGGAATCTAGGGCAGAGTAAAGCTAATTCAGTAAAACAGCACAAGCATGCTCAGTTGAATGATTTGCTCAAAAACCAAATTAAAAATCGTGAAAAAAAATCTTTAGAAGTAAGAAAATCATTAAGACGAGAAAGCATCGCCTTCTCAAATATTTTGCTAAACACAGACAACAAAGAAATTGGCCAATAGTTGGCTGGATCATTTCGTGTCCCCCCCCCCCCCCCCCCCTTATATAATATGATGACTCGAGCACGCTTGAGACTACTCGGGAAAATACTCGGGATTTCTTTTTATTCCCTAGTTCAAAAGCTCTGCTTGGGGGACAGAGAATTTCGTCGAATGAGTAGGTAATCGCCCTTGTCAACAATAATTTTGCAGAGAAGGATGTTCAGACGTCCAGTATTAGCACTGTTTAAAGAGATAGAAGCATCGCTGTGAGAAGTTTGGTTATGTTTTTTATGTTTATGTTTATTTTAGAAGTATGTTTATGTTTATTATATTTATGTTTTTTGTGTTTATGTTTATTTTAGAAGTATGTTTATGTTTATTATATTTATGTTGTTTATGTTTATTTTAGAAGTATGTTTATGTTTATTATATTTATGTTTTTTATGTTAATGTTTATTTTAGAAGTATGTTAATGTTTATTATATTTATGTTTTTTATGTTTATGTTTATTTTAGAAGTATGTTTATGTTTATTATATTTATGTTTTTTTATGTTTATGTTTATTTTAGAAGTATGTTCATGTTTATTATATTTATGTTTTTTATGTTTATGTTTATTTTAGAAGTATGTTTATGTTTATTATATTTATGTTTTTTATGTTTATTTTAGAAGTATGTTTATGTTTATTATATTTATGTTTTTTTTGTTTATGTTTATTTTAGAAGTATGTTTATGTTTATTGTATATATGTTTTTTATGTTTATGTTTATTATAGAAGTATGTTTATGTTTATTATATTTATGTTTTTTATGTTTTTTATGTTTATGTTTATTTTAGAAGTATGTTTATGTTTATTATATTTATGTTTTTTATGTTTATGTTTATTTTAGAAGTATGTTTATGTTTATTATATTTATGTTTTTTATGTAGGAATTATGTTTCGGTTTGGACCCTTAAGGTCAAAACCTCTTGAGAGTCAGCACCAAACAGGTGCTGATCTCAGTTTCAAGGCCTTTCAGCCAGTGCGCTTTCGCACACCTTCCTGTTTACCTTCCCCAGATTTCTCCAGGTACCCATTTAGAGCTGGGTTGACTCTGGCTGAGCTTACAGAGTTACGCCACTGACTCCCGTCCCAAACCAAATAACCGGCCGCCACAGGGATTGAATCCCCGGACTTCGGACAAAGGATTCAAAATCTAGCTCGCCAACCACTCGAGTTTTTTTTGTTGTTGTTTTTTCGAGTTTTGCAATTCTCAATCAAGAATTGTAACACTTGCTGAGCAGCTGCAAGCTCAGTTTTCACATTAACAATTTATTCTACATATAATCTTTAATAAAACTCGTTTTCAAAACGGGCTAAAAAGTGGAATTTTTTTTTCGGAGAATACATGAATATAGGCTAAGTGAAAACGAGGGGCGCGAAACGGATTGTCTTTTACATAACATGGATTCTGGGCTTTTGTGTAACTTGTATTCTTAGATTCTCAAGAAAAAAAAAATTCCTACTTTTTATTCTATTTTGGAAATAAGTTTAAAAAAATAGAGTATTTTATATTAATTGTTTTCGACTCTTTGTCTTCTCTAAAACTATAAAATCTGTAGTTCTCTTTAAAACAAAAACATGTTTTTTCTAAGATTCGAACTTATGTTACCACGGCCAAAGCCAACTATTTTTACCGCTGTGCTATCAAGTCCTGTATAATAATGCTTTTGTTATACGGTACTTTTTGCTGTGCATCGCCCGTTGATGTTTTTTTATTTATGCAAGGGGAGGGGGATTTGATGTTTTATTATTGCACTGTTACGGGAAGTGCATATACTGATGCAGTATATGCATCACAGGGCTCAAAAAGGGCTCACACATTTCACAAGTTTGTGTGACAAAGGTATAAAAATACAGGTCGGTGAGTTTTTAAATAGTACTTAATGTACTTTTACTAATGTAAAGCACTTAATGTACTTTTACTAATGTAATAGGACTTAATGTACTTTTACTAATGTAATAGTACTTAATGTACTTTTACTAATGTAAAGTACTTAATGTACTTTTACTAATGTAATAGTACTTAATGTACTTTTACTAATGTAAAGTACTTAATGTACTTTTACTAATGTAATAGTACTTAATGTACTTAATGTACTTAATACTACTTTTATGTAGTACTTAAATGTATTTATTTAAATACTTTATATTTAAATTTAAATACTTAATTGAACACTTATTAAAATACTTAAATACTTATATTTATTACTTATTATTTATTATTTACTTATATATAATATTTACGATATATATATATATATATATATATATAATATATATATATATATATATAATATTTACTATTATAAATTATATAATATCTACTTATTATCTATTTATTACTTATATATTTATTAAATACTTATTAATATTTAAATACTATTTTTTCTATAAAAAATTGCGGATAAAAAAAGAGTGAATTTCAAAAGTCTAAATAGGGTCGTGATTAAGGGGAGGTTTGAAACCACTGAGCCACAAGCACAAAGTGGAACCAACCTAAATTAAATTGACTCTTTTTTTGTGTGTGCAGACTTATTTGAGCTTTAGTTTTGTTTTCATTATTATTATTACAATTTGAATTAAAAAAAAAACTGGGTTTGGCATCTTGCTACTAGATTTGCTATTTCGTAGTAGTGTATTGATGAGAGTTATCACCCAAACTTTTTAGGGTTTTCAACGCCCAGGGACAATACTGGTTTTGCCCCCCCCCCCCATCTCCGCCACCATCACTACTACAATATAAGTACTAAAAAGAACCTCAGTTTGGCATCGCCTAAAAGGTCACGCCCGGGGACACTCGTCCTCCTTTGTCCCTCTTCCTAGCTTCACCGCAGTGCTAACAGTCATTTTTGTTTTGAGATATCCCAGATATATTAGAAAAGTTAACTTTCGTTTTCTTCAATTTCAGAGTTTAGAAGATGGCGTTGAAGAAAGGTCCCCAACTGAGCTAAGAAGTTTGCACACCTATACAATGGCAATTGACGGATCAAACTTTGACATAATTAAAGAGGATTTTCCTGAAGTATTAGAAAATATTTACAGTCGTGGAACAGTATTTGCTCGAATGAAACCAAATCAAAAGCAGACCGTTGTTAAAGGATTGCAAGATCTCGGATATGTCGTTGGTAAGCCTATACGCTTTAGATTATCGTATTACAGTACCTACAGTACACAACTACTGGATGACCGTTTCCCAAATGGTAAGCTGTAGGAAAAGTGGTAACTGGTAAATGGTAAGCTGTAGGAAAAGTGGTAACTGGTAAATGGTAAGCTGTAGGAAGAGTGATAACTGGTAAATGGTAAGCTGTAGGAAAAATGGTAACTGGTAAATGGTAAGCTGTAGGAAAAGGGGTAACCGGTAAATGGTAAGCTGTAGGAAAAGTGGTAACTGGTAAATGGTAAGCTGTAGGAAAAGTGGTAACTGGTAAATGGTAAGCTGTAGGAAAAGGGGTAACTGGTAAATGGTAAGCTGTAGGAAAAGTGGTAACTGGTAAATGGTACAGGAAAGGCAATGGGAGACCACGGAATCAAATGGGGAGGAAAAAGTCTCCTGGACTTGGATTATGCTGATGATTTAAGCATCCTAGATGTGAGCAAAATGAATGAAGTTTTAGAGGTTTTGCGAGTTCAGGGTGCTAGAATTGGTTTGAAAATTAATGTTAGGAAGACTAAGTCACTAAGGCTAGGAATAAGTGAAGATGAAAAGGTGACGTTGGGTAATGAAAAGATTGATCAGGTGGGCAGCTTCACTTACCTTGGTAGTATTATTAGTAAAGATGGTGGGAGCAGTGAAGATGCTAAAAGTAGAATAGCCAAGGCTCAGGGTGTTTTTTCACAGTTAAAAAATGTTTGAAAGAATAGGAAGATAAGTCTGCAAACCAAGATTAGAATATTAGAAGCTACAGTGATGACAGTGGTCAAATATGCCTCTGAAGCATGGACGCTCCGAAAAGCGTATGTAGATTTGCTAGATGTTTTCCAGAGAAATTGCTTAAGGATTGCTCTGGGTACCCGGCTGACTGACCGTATTTCAAACAATAGGCTATACAAAAAATGTGGTTCAATACCGCTCTCTAGGGTTATAATGAAAGAAAGGTTGAGGTGGCTAGGGCACGTTGTGCGGATGAAGGATGACAGATTGCCGAAGATTGTCCTTTTCGGCCAACCGTCTAGGGCTAAACGGAAAGCAGGTCGTCCCCGTCTGGGGTGGGAGGACGTCATAAAGAAGGATTTAAAAAAAATGGGAACTTTGTGGGCGGGTGTAAAAAGGGAAGCTTTGAATAGATTGGGGTGGAAGAGGAGCGTGCGTAGCTGTGTTGGCCTTAGGCGGCTTGGTGCTGCAGTGAGTTGTTAGCAGTAGTAGTAGTAGTAGGAAAAATATGGTCCAATCCCGCTTTCTAGAGCTATAATGAGAGAAAGGATGAGATGGCTAGGGTACGTTCTGCGGATGAAGGATGACAGATTGTCCTTTTCGTCCAACCGGGCCAAACGCAATGTGGGTAGTCCCTGAATGGGCTGGAGGATGTCGTAGAGAAGATTTAAGAGAATGAGACCTTTTTGGGATGGTGTAAAGAGGGGTACTCAGAACAAATTGGGACTGAGGGGAGTGTGCGTATGCATTTGGTTATGCATTGAGTTGCTAGTAGTAGTAGTAGTATTACATTACTATTACAGGCAATTCCAGCTACAGGATCTGTAAAGTCGTGGATCAATATTTGCTTCAATGACGCAAAATCAACTGCAAACCATTATTAAACGGTTGCAAGTTCTTGGATGCGTCATTGGTAAGGCTGTATGTTTCAGATGATAGTATTACAGAATATTCGGTAATGAAGTTTTCTGTAGTATTTAAAACAGAGAAAGATGGGTGGAAAACAGGCTAACAGTCTAAGACACCAAACGGCTTAGGAAGGTAAAGTTATCCTTTAACTTCCTTTTAGTAATTTTTATTTTATTATCGTGAACTGAGGACGGTCAAGCGGAGGTCTTGACCGAAATATTTGCATTTTAGTCCTTAGTTTTCACTGGCTTGTATAATCCTCGTTTTTCTTTTTTTTACTATTTTTTCGTTTTAACATACATACGTCCCATATTAGTATATGCATGTCTCGTCTGGGGGCCTCAGATCGAAAATATTGAATATCTAAGTGATGACGTGGAAAATGACTTTTTCGTCCAAAAAAGAGCAGTTAAAATAATCCTTGGCGAAAAATTTGTAGATTGCAAGTCTGCTCTTGAGTCTTTAAAGATTGAAACTCTTGGAGATTGCAGGTTACAGTTGATAATGCGTTTCGGACTATTTCTCCTTGCTGGCCCCAAGCACCGACATTTTCTAGCCCCTGCTGCCAACTCAGTAGTTAATACCAGAAAGAAAACAAATTAGTGTCAGTGCTTTGCAGAACTAATAGATTTAACAATTCAATTGTGCCGCTTTTTTTTACCACTGCCTATAACAAAATGCCTTAGGACTAGGTTTATAATTGACAGCGACATTTGTGTTTGTGATTTTTAACTCACTAGTTGTGATTTTTAATTATGACTATGAAAGCTGTCTTTAAATAAATTATTTCTAATGATTTCTTTTGACATTTTCACCTCCCTTTTATTTTTTCCTCTACTTTTCTTCTTATAGACAACAAAGGCGTATCCAGGGGGAGTTAGGGGGTTTTTCTCCCCTAAAATGTTGGTCCAAATCGTAGAACATAAATAAATGTATATACGGCCCTGACAGGCAAAAAGCTTAATGGTATTCATTTAGTTAGTTTTAACAAGTAACACTCAAAAATGTGGACAGCTCTAAAGCTTTATTATTTTGAAACAATCGAAATTTCTTAGGAAATCTAAGATAATCACGATTTTCAGTTATTAATAGACTTAAGATGGGCCCAGGAACAAAAATATGTTTATTTTGATATTCTTAGGACTCTAACAACTATTTTTTTTTTTCAAAACTAGCTTTCTTTTTTCATACTGTTTTGGAATGTCTCATGTTTTCCAAATGTTTCGCGCTCATGCAATCTAAAATATTGTCGATACCAAAGCAGTGTAGATACTGTATCGTTGGTAAGGCTATATGCCTTAAGGCTTTTTCGTGAGATTTCTTCCTTCTTTCACTTGTTTTTTCCTCCTTTTTTACTAAACTTTTTTTCTCAAAAATTTTTCTTTCCCTTTTTTCTTGCAGTGTTTATCAATGGGTAAAGAGGCTATAGTTAGATTAAGTTAAACGCGACATATAAAGAAAAGACAAAAAACTACACAAAAAAACTAATGAATGAAACTCACATCTTAATAACCTCCAAAATACTGTAATTACTGTACATAGTATAAATAATCATGCAAAAATTAGAAAAGATTGTCTCTGGTACACCAGATTGTCTCTTTTACACCAGATTGTCTCTGGTACACCAGATTGTCTCTGGTACACCAGATTGTCTCTGGTACACCAGATTGTCTCTGGTACACCAGATTGTCTCTGGTACACCAGATTGTCTCTGGTACACCAGATTGTCTCTGGTACACCAGATTGTCTCTGGTACACCAGATTGTCTTTGGTACACCAGATTGTCTCTGGTACACCAGATTGTCTCTGATACACCAGATTGTCTCTGGTACACCAGATTGTCTCTGGTACACCAGATTGTCTCTGGTACACCAGATTGTCTCTGGTACACCAGATTGTCTCTGGTACACCAGATTGTCTCTGATACACCAGATTGTCTCTGGTACACCAGATTGTCTCTGGTACACCAGATTATCTCTTGTATAATTTCAGTTTTGCAATGATATCTAGCAAAAATAGATTACTATATTTATTTGGAAGAATTTACATAAACCCCAGGTTATCACCCATGATTAAAATTACAAGGTTAAGATCATTCGAACTATATAGGCAATATAAGGTCAGCTATGGTTACAGGTCAAAGAAACTTATGTTTTATATATTGAATAAATTTTTTCATTTGCTAACCTAGCTGCAATCCTTTGACTCTTTCCAGCATTGATTTCATCCCGACTTTCGCTCACAAGGCTGACACTTGTTTGGGGACTTATGTAGCACATTAGTGTTTGAAATTTTGACCTGCCCCCTAATTGAGTTATTTTAAATTGGATTTAATAAATCCAGTATTTTTGAGGGTACTTGTATGATATGCGCCCTACCTAATATTCTTAATCTAGTTAGAACCTAAGTAAAACTTTTCTTTTTGTCAATGTATGTTTTCGTTGAGTTTGCGAAATTCATTTAGTTTCTTCTATAGTTTCCATAATTTTGTTAATAAATTAATATGTTTTCACCATATTTTTTTTTATTATTCATTAGGATTGAGCGTTAGAGAAACAGACTCACTATACTTTACCCCCCCCCCCCCAAATGTGTTAATATCTAGCCCAGATTTGTTTCTAAAGTAGTATATTTTTATCGTACTTAGCTATGTTTCATTAGGATTTAGCATTACAGAAACAGACTCGCTATGCTTTACCCCCCCCCCCTAATTTGCAAATATATATCCCAAATTTGTTTCCAAAGTATTGTATTTTTATCATACTTAGTTATATTTCATTAGGATTTAGCATTAGAGAAACAGGCTCGCTATACTTTACCCCCCCCCCCCCCCCTTTTCCCTAATGTGCAAATATATAGCCCAAATTTGTTTCTAAAGTATTATATTTTATCTTACTTAGCTATATTTCATAGGGATTGAGCGTTAGAGAAATAGACTCGCTATAACTTACCCCCCCCCCCCCCTACTGTGAAAATATATATTCCAAATTTGTTTCTAAAGTATTATATTTTTATCATGCTTAGTTATATTTCATTAGGATTTAGCTTTAGAGAAACAGACTCGCTATACCCCCCCCCTAATTTGCAAATATATATCCCAAATTTGTTTCCAAAGTATTATATTTTTATCATACTTAGTTATATTTCATTAGGATTTAGCATTAGAGAAACAGGCTCGCTATACTTTACCCCCCCCCCTTTTCCCTAATGTACAAATATATAGCCCAAATTTGTTTCTAAAGTATTATATTTTATCCTACTTAGCTATATTTCATAAGGATTGAGCGTTAGACAAATAGACTCGCTATAATTTACCCCCCCCCCCCCCTCCCCTAATGTGAAAGTATATATTCCAAATTTGTTTCTAAAGTATTATATTTTTATCATGCTTAGTTATATTTCATTAGGATTTAGCTTTAGAGAAACAGACTCGCTATACCCCCCCCCCTAATATGCAAATATATATCCCAAATTTGTTTCTAAAGTATTATATTTTATCATACTTAGCTATATTTCAATAGGATTTAGCGTTAGAGAAACAGACTCGCTATACTTTACCCCCTCCCCCCTAATGTGCAAATATATATCCCAAATTTGTTTCTAAAGTATTGTATTTTTATCATACTTAGCCATATTTCAGTAGGATTTAGCATTTGAGAAACAGACTCGCTATACTTTACCTCCCCCCCCCCTAATATGCAAATATATATCCCAAATTTGTTTCTAAAGTATTATATTTTATCATACTTAGCTATATTTCAATAGGATTTAGCGTTAGAGAAACTGACTCGCTATACTTTACCCCCCCCCCCCTAATGTGCAAATATATGTCCCAAATTTGTTTCTAAAGTATTGTATTTTTATCATACTTAGCCATATTTCAGTAGGATTTAGCATTTGAGAAACAGACTCGCTATACTTTACCTCCCCCCCCCCTAATATGCAAATATATATCCCAAACTTGTTTCTAAAGTATTATATTTTATCATACTTAGCTATATTTCAATAGGATTTAGCGTTAGAGAAACAGACTCGCTATACTTTACCCCCCCCCCCCCTCACCTAATGTGCAAATATATATCCCAAATCTGTTTCTAAAGTATTGTATTTTTATCATACTTAGCTATATTTCATTAGGATTGAGCGTCAGAGAAACAGGTTCCACTTAGACGAAGAATATAAGGTAGGGTGTATATCATACAAGTACCTTTTTGAGGTTATTACGATGTGAATTTTATTTACTTGTTTTTTCTTTGTTTTGTTTTTTTCTTTTTCTTTATATGTTCCGTTAAAGTTAACTTTAACATTTTTTTCCCCCGTTGATAAAGGTTCCCGGACGTGGAGTCGAAATATTCGGATTTTATTATTTTCATTTAGTGTTTTGCTTTTTGAGGTTAATTTTGTTATTATTTAGTCTTTAGGAATTCTATCAGTATAATTATTATTCTTAATCTAATAGGACGTTCGTTTATTTATTATTATTCTTTTATTTAAAAGGACGTTCGTAGAGGTCTCAACCAAAATATTATCCTTCTTTATCCTTTTATCCTTCTATTTATCCTTCTTTTTATCCTTCATCCTTCAGCATCCTTCTTCTTTTATCCTTTTCATCCTTCAGCATATTTATCCTTCTTTTTATCACTGGCTGGAAGTATCCTCGTCTTTTCTTCTTCATAATTTGCTAATTTTTTTATTTATCATCTGGGCTTAAGATTAGCGTTTACTTGTATGTCTGGCTAAACTTCCATGCTTTAGGAAGTGCATGGCCAGATATGCCCAGGGTTGCCAACCGGTGAAAACAAATAACTAGAATTTAGTGGTTTTTTTCGGTTGATTTAGTGATTGTCTTCAATAGTGTAGTGATTTATGTGCTGGTTTAGTGATTTTGTTTTTGGCAATATAAAAAGTCACTAGAGGTAGTGATAAATCACTAAGAGTGGCAACCCTGGATATACCTGTCTCGGCATTCAGGTCTTACTGGGCTTGCATCTGAACGTCGCCTTAAGGATTAATATGACAAAATTACATCACAGACATCAACCAATGAAACTAAAGCAAGTTTTTTTTACCACGAAACTACATGAAAGTTTTAGATATATCCTACCACGATAATGCAGAAAGTGACGCATCTACAGTCAGTGGCAAAGTCGTAGAAATGACTCTTGGGGTCCCTGCAGCCCCCCCCGCCCGTTGTCCCAATAAGTTCTAACAATTTGGGAAACTTCCAGCATTTGTCGGCGATCTACCCCAGGTAGATAAAAAGAAAGAAATAGCTAGTTCCTACGACCTCCCCTCTTTTCTCCTTGTTAATGCCCAGTCTCTAAGCAATAAAGTGACGGAACTTTCGACAAGACTAAATGATAAGAGAATTGATATTTTCTGCATAACAGAGACGTGGTCTGCCAATGAATTTAACACCCAGATAAGTAACTGTAATTTTCTCGTCAAGAGTAGGCGAAACAAGGAAGGTGCTGTCGTCACACATGGAGGAGGAGTAGATATGTACATTCGAAACGATATACGAAGATATATGAAGGCTCTCAGACTACCGACGGCACTCAGATATATGAAGGCTCTCAGACTACCGACGGCACTCAGATATATGAAGGCTCTCAGACTACCGACGGCACTCAGATATATGAAGGCTCTCAGACTACCGACGGCACTCAGATATATGAAGGCTCTCAGACTACCGACGTCACTCAGATATATGAAGGCTCTCAGACTACCGACGGCACTCAGATATATGAAGCCTCTCAGACTACCGACTACGAGCTGTTGTGGGAAATACTGAGACTAAAAGTTCTTCCCCGTAAATTTTCCTCAATCGTAGTTAGAGTACTCTATTTTCCGCCGCGGTCGAGTTACAGGCGGAAGCTCATAGCCCATCTACAAGCATGTTTTGGTGAGATTAAATTGAGACACCCAAAGAGTTCTGTGGTTCTTATGGGTGACTACAACAACCTACTACCCAGCTGGATTGAACGATCGCTAAGCTTGAAGCAAGTTGTTCGTGAAAAGACAACTCAAAAGTCTGTCATTGATCTCTTCTTTATAGATATTTCCGATTTCTATAGTGATCCAGTGACGTTGCCGAGTCTTGGTAAAAGTACACACTTCTGTATGCACTGGTGTCCCAGGGAGGAAAAGAGAATAGGAACCAAGCGAATTTTTTTAAGCCGGCCTCTGACTGAGTCTGGAAAAGAGCTATTCGCTAAATGGGCTATTTCGAAAAACTGGAAAAGTTTGTACAACTGCAATGTCAACGACATGTATAGAATATTTTCTAATGAAATACGGATAGCTTATGATGTATATTTTCCAGAGAAGACAGTCACTGTTGACAATGAAGACAGTCACTGTTGACAGAGCTGACGAGCCCTAGGTTAACTCGCGCCTGAAAAGGCTGATACGCAAATGCAACAAAAACCAACTGGTCTATGAATGTAGATTGGCTGAGAAGTCCTACGCTTCAAAAATGAACGAGCTCATGACCACAAACCCAGCCGGTTACTATAAAGGAATACGGCTTCTCACTGGCTCCTCTGTAAGGCAAAGTGTAAGCGTATACGACGAATCTGGGAATAAGCTCGACGCAAATGCTATTAATAAGTATTTTGCTAGTATTTGCAGAAGCATTTTCCAGTGTTCCCCCCTTGGCTGTTCCATCTGAAATACCTGTGATTTTCTCTCACGAAGTTGCAAAGGTTCTTGAGAGACTTGACCCCAATAAGGCAACTTACCCTGGAGACATTCCAGCAACCCTGTACAAAGAAAACGCACCCTTTCTAGCTGAACCTCTGACTGCCTTTTTAAACCAATGTATTTTGAGTGATACCTTTTCGGATGATTTAAAAAAAGCAGTTGTAACGCCAATACCTAAAGTTTTGAATCCAAAAGAGGTGAGTGACCTACGACCTACATCTTTGACCCCTATTGTATCTAAAGTTTTCAAACATTTTCTAAAGAAACGGTTACTAGAAGATTTCTGTGATAAAATAGATCCCTGTCAGTATGTATTTATCAAAGAATCTAGCACAGTACATTATCTCATCAAAATTGTGGAAGAAGCCCTGGTGCATCTAGAAATTTAAGATGCATTTGTAGAAATAGTGCAAGCAGACTTAGAAAAGGCTTTCGACAAATCAAGCCATCCAGATATTCTTGAGTCAATGACAGAGTTTAGACCTTTTTTAATTCGGATAGTTTATAGTTTTTTACACGGGCGGCAACAGTGTGTTAGTGCTGATGGGGTACAATCTGATTTTCTTGAGGTTTTCTGTGGAATGCCCCAAGGTTCCAAAACGGGACCTGTTTTATTTTTAATACTGTGTAACAAAATTGCGACTTGGCATGAAAACAGAGCGAAGTTTGCAGATGATTTATCATGGCTGATACTTCATAAGCTAGGATCCATGATTATTACGGATGGAATAATTCGCCGTTTGGAGGCTGACTGTGAAGAAAAACGCGTTTCAATTAATAGGAAAAAGTCAGCACTTATGAGAGTCTCGTTTAAAAAAAAAAATGTTCCTAGCGAAAGTGATATAAATGTGCCAATTGTAAATAATATGACAATTTTAGGTGTGAATTTTAACTCAGAAATGTCATGGACGGATCATGTAAATAATTGTACTAAGAAGGCGAATATAGCGTTGCGTGATCTAGTCACAATTCGGCGATTCGGTTTTAGTCGTTTTTCACTGTTGAATTTTTATAAGCTGTACATTCGGAGTATTTTGGAGCATGCTTGTCCTGTGTGGCATCCGGGGCTAAGTAAAGAGCAAAAAAATGACCTTGAGAACGTGCAGGAACGAGCTACCTGTGTGATATTAGGTCCGGAATTCACGAATTATGATGATAGTCTTAAAATCCTAGACCTAGATGGACTTGATGCCAGGCGAGACAAGCTTACAATGGCCTTTGGACAGAAGCTTTTGGAGTCAAGCAGGTATCGAGATTTGCTCCCTGAACCGGCAAGAACAGGTTGTAATACAAGGCACCAGAATAAACTCAAGCCTTGTAAGCCCGTGGCTACCAACCGATATAGATTGTGTTTTCGACAGTATTTTGTGTCTCATTTTAATAAATAAGTCACAAGGAAGAGTGATTATTTAAATTATATTGTGTCACATTTAATTCTTTTTATTTAACATAAGAAATTCGTATCGTATCGTACATTATTCGAATCATCGCTTGATTATTCGAATCATAGGTGCCAGGGGCAGATTCAGCATTTTTTAGAGGAGGGTGGCAAAATAGGTTGATCCGATAAACTTGCGTTAGGAGCAAATTCAATTAACGCAAACTTGCGTTAATTAAGTAAATTAGACTACTTCAGACTACGCTAGGGGGGGGGGGGGGGGGGTTGCGCGCCCCCTCGTCCCCTGGATCCGCCACTGATGGGGGCCGTAAATCCCGTTTATTATTATACCTGTTTTTTCTCTCTTAAATTCTGTATGTGATCAAACTGATCAGCTGATTTACTTTAAGTACCATTTTGACCAAGGCCGTACCCAGCATTTTTTTTCGGGGTGGGGGGGATTACACAAAAAAGCTAAAAAAAAACGCGCAAAATATTTGTCACCTGTGCCCAATTTAATCCTAGAATGTAGTTGTGTCCTTTTAACGGTGTATTCAAGGACACGGTGGCTTATGTAAATTTTTCTGTATTCAGGTATGTGTGGCGATGGAGCTAACGATTGTGGTGCTCTTAAGGCAGCTCACGTTGGCCTATCATTAACAGACACAGAGTCATCCGTCGCAGCACCATTTACAGCCAGTAACTCCTCACTCAAATCTGTGCCTAGTTTAATTCGAGAATGTAGATGTGCCCTTGTAACGTCATTTGGTGTATTCAAGTACATGGCGGCTTATAGTCTGATCCAGTTTGCTTCTGTCATGATATTATATCAGATTGGGACCAATTTGACAGACTTCCAGTTCCTCTATATCGACCTGTTTTTGATTACTTTTACTTCTGCTGTGTTTGGTCGGACAGGTCCCTATCAAGGTTGGTATTATTTAGTTATTAATTAGTTTATTTATTTAGTCAATTCAATAATTAATTTAATGTTCAGTTTTATTAATTTAACGAGTCCCCCAAAATCGAGGAACACATAGAATACATAATGAAAGTGAAAAAAAAAAAAAAAAAAACAATTCAATAAACAGAACAAATTAATTATATATGATACACTTAAAAATATAACTGAATAAAAGTACGTTAAACAAAACCAAATAATTAATATCTTCAACATTTTTTAAATTCTGGAAAAAGTGGAAAAGATTATGCATAGAGAGAATATTTTCAAACTTACGGTAAAAGTTATCTTTCTTAGCTAGTTCCAATGTCCCTTTAATTCTAAATCTGAAAAGTAATTCCGTGCCACTAAAATAAATTGGAACATCGAGTAAAAATTTACAATATTTAAATCAACAAACGTGAATTGACAAAAATTGCAAATTTTTAAATTTTGAAAAAGAACGGAAGAATGCAGAACATGCGGGAAGGCAACTGCGTTAGAGCCTAATATATCATGATAATATCCCTCATAGCCGTAGTTTTTGTCTAAATTTATTCCTATTTTTTTCTTGAATATTTAAAATTATGTTTTTTCTAACTTTGTAAATCGCTCAACTCCTCTGTTTAAACATTTTGCTATTTTACTACTCAGTCCAAAGAGTATAGGTAACTTATAAGAATGGGACCTCGACTCACAAAAAATTACTATCAACGCCATCTAGCTTTTGGCGATACGGCATTTTTTGGTGTAATAGTTAATTTAATTGATATCATTGGTAAAATTAAGGTAGTAATAAGTGTATGATCGTAGTTCCTGATAGAAAAACGATTACAAAGCTTGAAAAATGCCAATTGTCGCTAGGCGCTAGATGATGCTGATAGCTTTTCTTGGTGACACTAGTGCCAGTTTCTACTCTTATTAATCAACCACACTCACTGGACTGACTGAACTCCATATGCCTATGCGGAATTTGGGCGAAAATTCTATTGATGAACTTTCTAAAAAAGAAAAAAGAAGGAAATTACTACCAAAATTTCCAAAGGAAAGTTTATTCTACTCTGCTGTTTAAACAGTTTGATGTTTTAATGCTAAATCAAATAACTGATTCTAGACATGGACGTACAAAAGTCAGGACGGATTTTGCGCGTCCACGGAAACTTTCTCTAAAAAACATCTATAAAATGATTATCGGGAGGGGATTAACTAATATCCAGGATAAGAATTTATTTTTAATGAAATGGGTAGTTTTGAATCAGACATATAAGAAACATTTTTAGGTGAGCGGGAGACACTTAAAAATGGCTTTGCTTTTACATAAGATGAGTGAAGTTTTATTTTTTTGTTCGAACCCCTTTCTAATCAAACAGTGAAGGATATATGATAGGGGACTTTGGGAGGGGGGGTCTTTTAAAATAAAGTAAGTTTTATCTAAACCCCCCTGATTCTTCTGCAGACCTGATAGCCAGGACGTGTTTTTGAACCATAAAATTAAGAAAATGTGCCAGGTGGAAAAGGAAAGAAAAAAACAAGGAAAGGAAATGAAAGGCTACAAAAAAAGGAAAGAAAACTACGAAGATATAACGAGGAAATTTCTGAAGATAGTGAATACAACCTAAGTGAATATTTCGGCTTTAAGTGCAACAGGTGTCATTAGTGAGATAACAAACTAAATAAAAAATAAAATAAAACAAACTTACTCAAAAAATCTCATTGATAAGATAAATTTTCAAACTAAAATCTTAAAAAAAACTTTTTAAGGATTCTCGGCTTCATCGCCTCCCATAGGTTCTGCCAAGACTTAGTTGAGAGGCTTTCATCCAAAGGCAACTGAGGGGCAACCTCATTTTGATTTCTTCCCCGGCAGAGTTGTCTTTCAAGTCAAAGGTGAAATAGAGAGAAATTAAGCTGACCTCTAAAAGAAAAATTATCAACACTCTTTGGTTTTGCAATAAAAATTTGAAGCTAATAAAAATGATCCAAAAAAATTAGTCTTTTAATTATTATAATATTTTTTTCTTAATTTTGTATTTCTAATAATAATTCTATTATTCCTGTTTCTTAGCTTCTTAGAATATGAGACGATGTGACGATACAAACCAGCTTTTTTGCTATTATTTACTTTTATTGTGAGAACCTGATAGGCCTAAGGGCAAGAACCGTATCCAGGGTTAGAGGGTGTGACCTGCCCCCCCCCTAATTTTTATCTGACTCGTAGAAGTGTAACAAAAATGAATTTGAACAAATTTTGATGCTTTTTTTAAGTTTTTTTTTGTAAAACACTGCAAAAAATCCTTTTTTCCAGACTGACAACGGACTCGTTCGAGGCCTTCGGCCTCGTCCGTTAATTTTGAATTGAAAATCTAGTATTTTGCAGTAGGCATCAAGACATGGCTAATTGTATGAAAAAAGCCAAGACAGATAGTCCGAGTAATTGAGAGGCAAAAATTCTTAAATGGCACGGGTATAAGAAATGTGAGTAAGTAAAAGTCTGACTGGTAGCCTCTCTGAAGCCCCCTTCCAATTTCCAATTTCTTAGCTGAAATGCAGGCATGCTCCACCTTCCTTGAACTGGAAGAAAGCTAGAATCCTTAATTTGTATGACTGGAGAACCAAATTGGGCCCATGATTTCTCTGCACCCCCCCCCCCCCCCCACCCCCACCAACAATGTTTAGTAAAAGAAAGGAATTTGCCACTTTGTTTAAATTGGCATCATGCAAGTATTTCTAGTCAGTATTATTGGAGATACAAAGAGGGCTTTCAATTCCTAAAACTCCTTCCCACCTATGCCACGTCAATTTTTGCGTAGAAGCAGTAATTTTGAACCTTATTTGAAGCTGGATCATCCAAAGATTTTCAATCGGTATGATCGGAAAACCGAAGTGGGCTAGAGACCCTTCCAGCATACCCGCCAACTTTTTCACACAAGAGTCGTCTAACGTTTTTTGAACCAGAATCGTTTAAGGATTTTTAATCCTCGAGGTTAGACAGCCAAAGTGGGTCCATGGCCTCTTCAACACATTACCTTAAGACGAGACACAGGGTGTTCAACACAACCCGGCATCAAGAAGCTGCTCGATCAAATGCTTCCATTGTTTTTCGGTCTTCTGCGTTTGGCCAAATGAACTCCAGCCACGCCCCGTTTCACTTGTAACCATGCTCTCAGAATCCCCAAGTTGTTCGACAACCTTTCTGACGACTTTGTGCCTAGATTCCATCTCATCTCCTGTTTTTTTTTTTTTTTTTTTTTTTTTTTTTTTTTTTTTTTTTTTTTTTTTTTTTTTTTTTTTTTCTTCCGACCGCCTTAAGAAGTTCTTTATCATTCCTGTTCGTATCATCTCCAACTTTTGGCAAAATGGATAGAGATTTTGAACCTTATTTAAATCGAAGACGGGTGATAATTTCAAGTCTATTATATAATGCACAAATTTTTTATTGCCACCCCTCCCCCTCTCCTGGGTAACTTTTTTGCAGACAGGTAGTGTTGCATGTTATTAGAATTGGAATTTTGTAAGGTTTTTCAATGTTTATTAATGGAGGCGAAAAGTGGGCCCTAAGCCTAAACAGCGTTCTTTCCTCACAGCACCACTTTTTTAGCAGAACATTTGGCATGTTGTACCTCGTTTGAACCAGAATCATGCAAAGGTATGTAAGGTCCTTAAACATGCAAAGGTCCTTATGATTGAAAAAGCAAAGTGTGTCAATAATAACTCCAAGACCCCTTGCCCCTCTTAATCCTCCTACCCCCTCCTAGCATTAACTCTTTAACAGGAAGATATTTTGCCTGAATTCAAAACTAAAGGGTATGTGGTCCTTCCAGCAACGCTGCTCTCCCTCCTGCTTTGACATGTTTTTGGAAAAAGAACCGTAGCTTAGCTGTAAAAGTATCGTAAACGGTAGTAACGTTAATAACGGCACCGTGTACCGTTTGTGGAAAAGTACCGTAGCTTTAGAAATAACAACATAGATTGGATTAAGTGTTGTGTTTTCTATCTAAGGTAACACCGATTTAGCTAGTATCAGAGATTTAGGTAGAGAAGTTTCTTGTGCCCGCGCCTGGCTTGTATACACAGTGAGTTTAAAGATATTAACATTGATTGGGGGTCAGGAGAGAGGTGGTTGTAGGGGTGAGATAGAGGGGCACTTGCCCGGGTGGAGAAATTTTAGGGTGGCGGACAATTTCAAATATATAATCAAGATAATCATTTTGTAAGTTTCGAAATTTTATTTCTGAAAATGAGCTCCAAAAGAGCTCCGAAAATGAGCTCCAAAAAGAGGTCGACCCGAAACAAATTGCAACAGAAATGATTTTTACACCATCTTGTAGAGAGACAAAAAACTGAACAACATATCCATTTTCGCATATTCTGAGTTGACGCAAAATAACCATTTTTTGGCTTTTAATGCTATTTTTTTCCGTTATTCGAATAAAAATCGCAATTTTCGTGGACATCGGTTTTTCTCGAACTGAAGTATGATTCTAACCCAAAATAACATGTCGAGACCGAAAACGAAGTCGGATTTAGCGTAAGAAGCACCATACAAAAAGTAAATGTATTTTTTCGACTTTTTTCGCCTAAAAAATACAATTTTCGTTGTATCCCGATTTTCTTGAATGAAAGTGTGGTTCTGACGTAGAATCACGAGCTGAGACGGAAAATAGAATCAAATAGGTTGTTCACTGAACCAGAAAAAAAAAAATCGTAATCATTAATGAATGATCTACATTTTTTTAGAAAATAATTAGGGAAAGTGAATTACAAACCGAATTGGTTTTCAGTGGTCAGTATCGTAAATCACACTTAAAACACTCTTCGTATACTATTTAGGGTCAACCCATAGTGTCTAATCTTCACAGTCTATTAAATAGAATCAATCTTATAAAAAATACAAAATAGAGAATCAGATTCCGACTAGTTTCACGACTTCTTCATTTGGAATGGATTAACGACTAGGGTTCTAGGTTCTCTTCATCATTGTTGCTGTCGATTTTTGGGGAGTTGGAACACATTGTTCCCTTGCAGGTTTTGCATGCTGAAGTACAAACTAAGCCGTTTTAAAGCAGCTACACCTCGCTGAACTACTCTGTACACGACAGGAGCACTTCACGATCTTTAGGAGCATACGCGGGGCTGGTGGGAGGTCAGTTGTTAATGGGTACAAGAAGTCATCTTTATTCTTCCATCCCCATTCCTCGGCTTTCAGTTCCGGATCAGGCTCCCCGGTCCATACCTGAACTTGATAAAAAAAACTCTATAGCTATGAAACTTGGCTGCATCAGAAGTTGGTGGCAGATGTTCTGGGTGAATAAAAGAGTTTGCCGTTGTCACTTTCTTTTCAAAAACTTCTCTGCGGAGTTTGTTCAAGTTCCCTCCTTTCGACGAACCGTATATGATCAGCAGGGCGTCTTGATTTCCTCCTTCGAAGCGGACTTCTGCATGAACACTGCAGCTGATGTTCGAAAATCATTGTCTTCTATCAGCCTCTTCAGTGCAAGACCTTTTCCCACCCCGTGGATTCGCGAAGTAGAGTCACAGCCTAACAGGGCGTGAGCAAAAAGGATCAGATGACAAGTATCTTGTCAAAGTCTGATTGAAAAAGTCTGAGGCTGTCAGGTACAAAGTTCACAGCTTCTGAAGTGGTTGACAGTTTTTCTAAAACGTCGTAGTCGTCTTTGTTTGTCTGTAGGCCTTTTATGTCGTTTTACAACAGTTTCGCTGCAACGCAAAGCAACTGTGCTTTTTCCTTCTCGGGATCTGCAGATCTTGCTTCCACGTGATACTGATTTAAGATTGATGACGCAGTATCCGTGAAAGTCACTACATTCGACTTTCCGTCGACAGTCGAGATGAGAATTCTAGTACCGAAGCGCTCGAGAATATTTTTCTTCATATAAACATTGCTGTAAGGTTCAACATCCACTTCAAGAGCGTCACTCATCTTTTGAACTACGTCACTGACTGTTGTCTGTTCTTCGTCATTCCTTTCAAGAAACTGCATCGCTTTTATGAAAACATCCGTTTTCACCTCGTCCTCTGATCTGCCTGATCTTCTTCTCTTTTTCTCAGGCTCACAGTTCATGTTCTCGTATTTGAATGGAATCCCTCGGCTTGTCCGAAAGTTATTGCTGCAAAGCTGATCGTACACGGCATCAGCGGCATGAAGGTCTGGGACGGTGCATATCCTTCGGAAAACACTGACTGCCCAGTCATCATTTCTCAGTTCGCATGTTTCTTTAATTGTTTTGTCAAAGTCTATGGACCGAACGCAGAAAACATCTGAGCCTTTCCGGTGTGAAGCTGAGAGGTCAATAGGGCAGCCACAAAACAAGCAACACTCGTTAAACCTGAACTGTGAAGTGCTCGACCGCAACTCGCACTTGGCAGTGGAAATTTTAGCTAGCCACTCATCCTTTCGCCTTTGAGTGTCATTGTCAATGTTACGCCTGTGTGTATAATTTCTTCTGCGTAACTCATGGACCTTCTGTCTGGCAGTGACCACAACGGTATTCCTTCGCATCTGACTAGATTGTTTAATTCCGGCAGCTCCTTTCTGTGTAATAATCGTGTAATGTGAGTCGTCTTCGACATTTCTTTTGCAGATTCTGCAGTGCTCCAACTGAGTAGACATCTCGCTATAAAAAAAAAAAAGTTCAATAGAGTACTGTACCCAGGGCTGCCACAGGTTCAAGTGGTAAAAAATAGGGACTTAGGGACCTCTTTTCAGTCGAAAAAGGGACCTCTCTAGGGACCATTCCGGACGCAAAATGGACCCCAAAACTCAGTTTTCAGAAAGCTTCTGAAAGAAAAAGCAGTGACACAACAGCAAATGACACTTGACAAAGGAAAAAAAATGGAAATGATCATTTGCAGACATCTCTCCATGATCAGAGGCTAAGTGATATTTAAGAAACAGACCACAAGAAATGGGGTCCAAGAGCTTCGGTTAAAAAATTAGCGAACTTAGTTCGCCCGAAGGAGAAGTTTTTGACCACTGTATCTCTGAACATTTTTCCAAATACATCTGCTATTCCGTCTGCGGATTTCCCAGAATAGTCAGACTCGATCAAATATTTTACTCAATCAATAATAATTGAGCCGAGGAGTGAACGAAAAAAGAAAAATATAGGGAAGGGGGAAGAGGTTCCCAACAGGAAGGATACGGAGCTTTAAACCAAAGCAAGAAAAGCGACTTTAGGGACTTTTATCAATTTAAGGGACCAATAGGGACCTTCACTTGATTTTAGGGACTTTTAGGGACTTTGTGGCAGCCCTGTGTACCTAATCCGTCAATCGTTTGGTCCCTCACAGCTCTGAAGAATACCACAGGCTCATAATACAAGTTAACCTGTCGTGATGATGAGGTCACCTGTTGGTACAAGGTGTATTTCAGGGGACGATTGTCTTCTCAATAGATGTCGCTGTAAAACAAAAAAAAAAAAAAAAAAAACTTAAACTGACATGAAACATCAAAGAATTTGACGCAAAGCAGTAAAGTACAATAATTTATTCTTTAAACTTTTAAAGTATTCAGTTCCGAATTACCATTATAAAAACCGACTTCTTACCTGCGCTAATAATTCATTAGAACACTAGCAGATTCACCGGAAAGTATTACTCGACTCTTAGATGGCGGAATTTCGAATAAAATTTTTTATCGGGGTAGATGGCGAATTTAAATAAAGGTTATGACTGTCACTGACCGGAACTAGTTTTCTACTCGACTTTCTGGCATTACTTAAGGTCTTCGTCTAATTGATTTCTCAGTCAAATCTTGGGAATAAACTTTGAAATCTTTAAAACAATGAGTGATGAATGTGACGATTTTCATTTTTATTGCATTACGTATCGAAGTGTCTTATATTAGTGCATAGTTCAGGTATTTTTACGAACAACCGATCATTTGTTGAATAACAAGTGTTAAACCGCAACGCATATTTGTTGATATTTGTTGAACCGCAACGCATATTGATGATAGTGAAACTTTTTTTGTTTTGCACCAGACACCCAATCTGACTTCATTTTCTGTCTCAGCTTGTCATTCTGCATCAGAATCATACTTCATTTCAAGAAAAACGGTCGGATACTAAATTTATATTTTTTTTTTCGGAAAACGTAAAAAAATCGCATTAAAAGCCAAAAAACGGTTATTTTGCGTCGACTCAGAATATGCGAAAATGGATATGCTGTTCAGTTTTTTTTTTCTCTCTAAAAGCTGGTGTAAGAATCATTTCTGTTGCAATTTGTTTCGGGTCAAACCTCCATTTGCCTGTACTGTACTGTATAAAACAAAGTACAGGGTGTAGATGATTAATGAAAATAATTAATGAATTATTATTTAATTAATAAAATTAAAATAGTATAAGAAATTATTAATTAATTAATAAATTGTAAATAATTTTGTTAAGGAATGAAAATTTTGTGGAAGAGGGGGGGGGATAGTCAAGATTTTGCTCCGGGCGCAAGACAGATCAAAACCGCCGTTGGGTCAGAAAATAAAGAATAGAGCTAGTTTTAACGATCTTTTAATCTTTTTTTTTAAAGTTTTAATCTTTTTTTTTCTTTTTTAAAGAAAAAAAATGTTATGATACGCCATTTTAAAAGTATTTAATTTTGTTTTAGAGTTAACATTAATTTTTAGCTTAGATAATGTATTTGGTTACAATAAGTTTATTCACTATTATTTAAAACAAGCTTATTTATTAAGCTTACAATAGTTTTATTATCAAATATTTCTTTTATTCAAGGTCCACTACACAACAAGCCTCCACCCACGTCTCTTATGGCTACCGGACCAGTGTTGTCACTATTATCTCAATTCATCTTGGGAGTCGGAGTAATTTTGACGTCTTTATATTTAACATTCCAACAAGATTGGTTTGTCCCATATGACCAAATTTATAATTTAACAGAGGATGGCTTTTGGAAAGTCCTTTAGCTTGCCACGAAAACTATGCTGTATTTGCCCCATCTCAATTTATGTATATTTTTTTAGCCGTGACATTTTGCAAAGGCTTTCCTTATAGACTCTGTTTTTTGACAAATATTTTGTTAACATTAGCTATAATTGTGGCAACGGTGTTTTCTGTTTATCTAACCCTAAGTCCAACGGAATGGCTACTCGAACTTTTAGAACTCAAGTTACCTGATGCAATAGGATTCAGATTACTAATTCTCGGTATTTCTTTAGTATATATTATTGTGTCAGTGTTGATGGAAACTTTTCTAGTCGATTATATATTGGTTAAATTTGACTGCCGAAAAAAATGTTTTAGACAAAAATCTTATTGGCCTTTGCCTACACGGGCTGGTACTGAAGGCATTGACCCTTTTCTTAAGACCGAAGTGGAACTTTGTCAAATGGCTTAAGTCAGGAATATCCAAACTACAGCCCTAGTCCAGACCCAGACCTTCAATCTGATCATAATATTTTTTTAAGGGACTAATATTTCATCTCTCTGAAAAACTATTGAGAAATATTTGGGCCGGGCGAAAAGAGGGCGGGTAAAATGGTGATGCCTTTGGCATGGTGATGCGGGTACAATAGTGATGCATTTGGGTAATATGCCTTTGGCATGCTCAGACAACACCCTTTCCAGGACATTATTCGAATAAGAGGCTATTGTGGAACAATTCCGATATATTTTCTTAAAATCGCCCCTTTTTGATATCAAACCAACAGTTACACACAAATCCCCCCAGATAGCGCCTCTCTTAGAATGTTGGCTGCGTCTATTGATAATTCTTTTTATTCTTAAGAAAAAAGACACAAAAAATGATTGGTTTATTAGCCTGTACCCCATGTATTCGGTTTTTATCCTCCTATATGAAATTGTATTAATCTCCCCTTTCCAGATCTCCTCTATTATAGTAATGGGAGGGGGGCTCAATATATTTTAAGAACTTGTATAAAAATCTCTTCTCAAACCTAAACCTATTACTCATTTTATATTGACCAAAGCTTCAAACCGGCAACACTTGAATGAACATTTTTAGGACTCCTTTTGAACTATCCTTGAAATATTTTTGAACTAACCAATACACGTATACACACACAGAAAGTAAGGTCGTCTCTCTCGCGGGCCAGTTGGACGCCAGCCAATCATAAGAATGAAATCCGAAGTTTAATTCCACGATATCCAAAAGGTGCAATCAATGAAGAAATATTTTCTTCATTTGTCTCTTGGTCATAATAAAGTTTGAAAAATTGATGCGTGTAACGCCCCAATTAATAGTAGTTTATGTAGGAGGATTTAAATCGCGGATAAGATGGGAGAAGTGGGGCATTTATCTGATAATTAGGGCCAGGGAGCCAACACCCCTAAAAAAGGATATCTTCCGCCTAACATTTTGACTGATACCAAAGAAAGGCCAAAATAAATACTTGGATGCAGACAGATTTGTTTAGAAGGGGGGGGGGGGCAACTGTGTCCGATGCCCAAGTGGCGCAGCTTGGGGGGTTAGCCACTTAGATTTGGCTCTTTTGCTTATATTTGAGTTCGGGGGGGGGGGGATTTATTTTTCTCTGGGCAACACCAACCCTAGGAACAGCTCTGGTTGCAAGTCTATTTTTGACATTAATTTGTCCCAAAACATCAATTAGTTGATTCCGAGGCTGTCCTTGTAGTTTGGAAACTCCTGTATTAAGTCATGTTTGTAAATCGGACTCATTCCGACGTCTAGGAACATATCGTGAATGATTATTAAGCACTTTATGTTGAAAGCAGTAAGGCCTTGAGTGCTGAATTAGTGAAATATTTAGTTTGAGCTGTTGAATATGTAGTTGAGTAAATCAAATTAGTGGCAATTTAGTTGTAAAATAATTTTTTGCTCTAGTCCATGAGTTGCAAAGTATCTTACGCAATAGTGTGTCATTTTTGAAAGACTAGCCCTTCTGAATATAAGTTGTTGTGATTTAAGTTGATTTTTTATTGTAATTAGAATACATTAATTTAGGCTATAGACGTTTCATTTTGATATTGATTATTAGGCTGATTATTAGGCCTAATTAGAAATAGAGAGTTATGCCTATCAGGGGCGCCAATTTGCAAGGGCAGGGTGGCAGTTGCCCCTCCTTTAGATTTTGAACAATACCATCTTTTGGTACTTTCGTTAAAAAAAAACTAACGCTTATTTTGAATAGTTAGATTTTAGGTTTTGAAGAACCTTTTTTTGTGTCATCATAAAGAAAAAAAAAGGAAAAATCGTTGTTCTACATTTTCAGGCTAAATAGCGCCGCAGTAAACGAAAAGGTGCGCCGAGGGCACCATTTTCAAAACTGAAATCATCCAAAACTCTATTTTAAGCTGAACTTCGCTGCGAGGGAGTTATTTCCAAAAAATCTAATTTCTGAAAATCCGCTGATTGAAAGAATTCAATATTTGTCAGAAAAACTGCCCAAATGGCGCAACTACGCACCATATGGCAGCGCTGGTTGAAATCAAACTGCTGAGTTACTACTTGAAAGACGCCAACGTTGAATATGGTTTTTCGTGTTGCAATGTTGCTGAAAATGAGAGCTTGTTGGAGTGTTCTGTTCGTGTGTCCGAGTGTTCGTGTGTTCACACTGTTCGTGTGTTCTGTTGGAGTCCGAGTGTTCGTGTGTCCGAGTGTTCGTGTGTTCACACTGTTCGTGTGTTCTGTTGGAGTGTTCTGTTCGTTTGGTTTAAGGATCTTAAACCAAAACCGTAGAGCTATAAGATCTAAGAACTCTAATAAGAAGAAGGAAATGTCTGAGCAGAATGATGTAAGTTCTGATTAGAAACAAAAAAGGTCTTAGGAAGTAAAAATCCTCAAGTGGATTATTGAAATAGATGGCATTGCTTACAAATTAAAGAAAACAGCAAACGATTTTTATTATTACTAGTTCTCATCGTAAATTTTGCTGAAAGTACATATAAGCTGTCAGAATGGACAACCATGTTTTAATCTTTTAGTATAAAACTACTTTCAAAAATGATAAAACTGTTTTAAAAACAATAAAAATAGTTTTAAAACAAGGTCAGAATAAAACAACTTTAATTTTTAGCATTAAACAACTTTGAAAGCTTTAAAAACGATACTGAAACTTTAAAAAAAAACAATAAAATAATTTCAAAACTATAAAATAACTTCAAAAATAAAACAGCTTTTTTAGTATGAAAAAAACTTTAAAAGGATAGAACTTATATAAAAACAATAAAAATAATTCCAAACCAATAAAACAACTACAGAACCAAACCGAATTGCTGGTTTTCTATCTCGAAATGTTTTTCAGTTCTATTTCTCCCCTTTTTAATTAATTTTGAATTTTTAAAACTGATATTACGCCCCCTCCCCCCTGTCAGGGTTTTGGATTTTTCTCAGACCAAGAATGTAGCACCCAAAAAATTGAATGGGGGCTCCCATCCAAGAGTTCATAAAACATGTAGATTTGATATGTACCGTACAACGATAATTTCTTTATTTTGTGTTTCGTCTCTTTTGACGTCTTGTAAGAAAACATTATGTTGAAGAAAATTGTTATTCCATTAGATTCTAGTAATTTTGTTCAAGCTCTGACAGTATCAAACAGTGGTAATGAACTGTAAGTAAGGAGCGACCCAGCTAAATAGTAACCGAAACTCTAAAAAATGGAATTGTGATACCAGTAGATACATCAAATTAATCTAAACCATCAAAAGTTACGAGCCTGAAAAATTTTGCCTTATTTTCAAAAAAGGGGGAAACATCCCCTAAAAGGGATAGAATCTTAATGAAAATCAAACCATCAGATTCAGCGTAACAGAAAACCCCACTTTAAATGTTTCAAGCTCCTATCTGCAAAAATGTGGAATTTTGTATTTTTTGTCAGAAGAAAGATCACGGATGTTTTTTTTTTTTTTTTTTTTTTTTTCAGGGGTCATCGCATCGATCCAGTTATCCTAGAATATCGTGAGAGGGGAGGGGCTCATTCGAACGGTTGTATGGGAGGATGTTTCCTTGGGGGAAGGGACATTTCTATGAAGGGGGCGCCGGATTTCCCAGCATTATTTAAAAAACGATCAGACATCAAATAAAAAAAAAAGTTTTTTCAACTGAAAGTAAGGAGCAACATTAAAACTTAAAACGAACAGAAATTATTACGTATATGAGGGGGTTTTCTTTCTAGTCAATACCTCGCTCTTTACGCTAAAGTTTTTTTTATAATACTTTAAAAAGAGCTATCTATTCTAATTAAACGGCCTTTGTGATTCAGGGATTTGTAATTCGAACAAAATTTGAACTTTAGCGTAAAGAGCAAGGTTTTGACTAGGGGGCGAACCCCTTCATATTCGTAATAGTTTCTGTTCGTTTTAAGTTTTAATGTTGTTCCTTACTTTCAGTTGAAAAAATTTGTTTTTTTATAATTTAACAAAAGACTTCAGATTTTTAATAAGCTGTAATATACCCATTTATCTATTTAGTGTACTTTTTTAACACCAGCAGCTGTAATAAACCCAGATGAATTATACGGCATTCCCACCAAAGAGTGTGAGTACCTTATAAGAGTGGAAACTGGTGCTAGCGTCGACAAAAAACTATCAGCGCCATCAAGCATCTGGTGATACTTGGCATTTTTTCAAGCTTCGTAATCTTATTTCTGTCAGGAACTGCGATCAGACACTTATTACAACCCTAGTTTTACCAATTACACTAATTAAATTGTTTTATTTTATGATTACACTGAAAAAATGACAGTTTTCCTGAACGCTAGATGGTGTTGATGTTTTTTTTTTTTTTTTTTTTTTTTTTTTTTTTTTTTTTTTTTTTTTTTTTTTTTTTTTTTTTTTTTTGCACCAGCGCTAGCTCCCACTGTTATAAGTTATCCATACTCTTTGATTTTTACTACGTACGTAATTTTTACGAACGTTTAAAACGTAACATACGTTTTTATGCTATGTAATTTCAGTGGTTTGAGTCACGTTAACTATAATCTTTGACACTTAAACAAGTCCTTTCTTACTTACTTGCTTGTACTCGCAGCAGGACATTTCGCCTCACTAGACATGGGAACTGTAGATCTTGAATGGAAATTTTGCTAACTGTAAGCTCCTCAGGCGCACGGCGATTGAGCTTGCAGAGTCACATGGTTAACCCCTACCCCAAGCCAAAGGATTGGTGATACCAGGACGTGAACTACCGTCCTGAACGACATAGGATTGCTTGTCCAGCATGCCACTCGGCTAAGGATAGCACGTAAAAATCCATAAAACCATCATTACTATCGTCTACAATTATTGCAATCATCACCCACAATTAAACAAATGAAAATACGGGGACATGAATATGATATTGTTAAACCAGGCAGTGGACACAAAAAAAATACTTCAAATAAAAAAGAAATCTGGATATTTCGACCTCACGTTCGGAGGCTTTTATCAACGGAAAAAATATGAATTAAGTTAAAATAAACACAACATGTAAAGAAAAGGAAAACAAAAAAATAAGAAAACACATCTTAATAACTTCCAATGTCACCATAGAAATACGCACAACAGAATGATAAATTGGGTTATTTCTGGTACAGTTGGAGTTTGAAATATCTTAAGAACTTCCAATATCACTTAATAATTTAATCATTCTGTCGTGTGTGTTCGTGCTATTTGCGTGGTGAAATCGGAGGTTATTAATTAATTCACTCTTTTCCGTTTATAAAAGCTTCCGAACGTAAAGTCGAAATATCCAGATTTTTTTTTATTTAAAGTAATTTTTCTGTTTCCAATGCTCTGTTTTACAATATTACTTCTGTTTTCTCTATATTGTCACTTGTTTAATTCTGTAAATGGAAAGGCAATGTGGTCTAAGAAACTATTGCAATCACCATAAGCAACCTAATCAAAGTTTAAAATGTGGTACGGATAAAGATATTCAAGCTCTTATTAAGCTTTCTAGGAAAATTCCATTCGTTTATGTTTAAAATTTAGTAATTGCTCACCCAGAAATTTCATTTTGTTGCGGCTAAATTGGCTTTTCCGTAACTTACAAACGTAAAGTGCTATGGAAAGCTCCAGTCTACTTGTTACTGCCTGCGTTAAAAGGTTTGCACCTTCAGATCACATAACTTAACATGAAATCTTGAGTTATGCTAGTGTGAATGTGTAGTGTGAATGAACCATTAACATAGCAGCAACGCCTGGTTGTTTTTCCTGATAATATTAACTGTCTTCTGTCAGAGGTTAGCTTAAATGTACCGCTATCTCGCCAGCGTTTCTGTTCTGCTCGCTGCCATCTTGAATTTGAAATATAGCTCGTTGACATAAAACTATAGTATAGTAGGGTCAATGAAAAGTATTAGTTTATCATTTTATTGAATATCTATCCTGCGTCGTTAGATGGATGTATCAAGTGTATAGTAGGATTATAATTTATTGTTTTTCCTGTTGATTGCCTCGCAGAATTTGTTTGTTTGATGTTCTAGTGATTGTTTGAAGCTATTGTGGCTTGCTTTCAAGCACAGTATAAAGATATAGCAGTAAGTTTTACCGCAGATAATTTCTGGCTCTTCCTTCTCGGTGCGAACAAACAGCTCCTCCCACTTATTCTTGCATTAGCGCGTACAAACAGCTCCTCTCATTTGATCTGCCATCAGCGGTCCGATTACCCTGGAACACGTATTTTGGCAGAAACTTTCTCAAAATGCCTTTGAAACCAACTTGAGACTTCGAAACCTATTTTTAATTCCTAAAAACATCTAATAATAACATTGCACCACTAATTTACCGATTTTCATGTATGGATTGGAATAAATTAATTTAAAATTAGTTTCTTCAAAATTAGTGTTCCAACGTTGAAGCCAAGTTTCGCGTTCAAGAGAAATCTGACTTGTCTACCCGTGAAAAGATGTAATGTCGCTTATGTTTATACGTTCTCTGGGGCTCTCGCACCTCGGTCCGGGTTTTTATAATGGGTGAGATAATGAAAGATCATACTGCCTATAAATTTATATACTGTGCTTTCAAGGTAGGTTTCATAATTATCAACTCCAACAACTAACTATTTCTTAAGTTTTGATGGTGTACAAGTTGCAATCATAGCTTTTCGTAACCTGGAGTTTTTTTTTTTTTTTTTTTTTTTTTTTTTTTTTTTTTTTTTTTTGCAAGATATATTGTAGCTCACAGATCATTCTAAAAATATCAGTGACTTGTTCTCCCTCCATCCAACCAGAGGCTATGAGTTTAACGCAGCCATTTTGTTGTCATATGTCTATTACTTCAGATGTTCAAACACACAGGGGTTCGGAGAAATTTATCTGTAGTCCACTTATCTCTCCTCCTCAAATCATAATCTTGATCCCATTATCCTCTTTGAAATGCAATATTTTTTCCCCATTTACTGTTCATCTGCATAACTATAATCTTAACAACTAGATTGGAAATATTTCAGTTCAACTCCATCTCTCTTTTCCTCCCCATCATCATTGCCAGAATAATTTATTATTAACTGATTATCGGCAGAGGATGTCAGCATAGTGATGAAAAAACCGTAGCACTTATTTGTGAGGATCGGGAAACTACTGACCGTATAATGAAAAAGATGTATTTTGGTAGGATGGCTTCAGGTACCCGTTGTATAACATCATGCGATTATTTCAGTGCTGAAGGTTACAGATGTTAACTGATTATATTATTAATGAATATGATCAACAATAATGTCAATTCACGAAGTGTAAAATCGGTAGGAGGGTGGGGTGATTTTCAATGAAAATACTAAAAAATGATATTTTTCAATTAAAGCACTTTAAAAGGGTATTTTTAAAAATCTAGAGAAGGGGCTAAAGGCCACCTCCCCTCCAGCTGACGCCATTGATGACCAGAGATAAAAGACATTTTTTATGAAAAAAGTGTGTTCTAAATATTGTGCAATTATCAGTGCCAGCGAGTAAATCGGTTACCAGTGGCAGCGAGTCCAAACGAATGTGGAATGGGTCCTGACCTCGTTCAGGGTCTATTTAAAGCCGATATGAAAAAATGTGATTTCATAGGAATAATAATAAATATATAATACGTGACTTCTTAGTATTAAGATTGTCAATTCAAGCTTAGTATATTAAATTAAAATGAAAAAATGCTCGCCATAATTAACTAATGACAACATAATGAACTCAGACATTTGAGTTTTCATGGTACTTGACATCATCATAAGTTCCATCCACAATCATTTCTTTTCAATATCTTTCCTTTTTCATATATTCCTTATCTTTCTTCATTATCCATACTCATGAGTTTCTTCGTTACCTTTGTCTTTTTTATATAACAGATATTCTCTTGATTAAGGAAGAGCTTGGTAAAGAAATAAAGGTCATAACAGATTCATGTAAATTTAATGCCTGAGATATTTGAGTTTTCGCAGTCCTTTTAAGCGCACCTCGTACGGGCATTCAGGGTGAAAATTAGTAAAAGTTCGTGTATAGGGGAAGGCCCTGAAGTTGGAAAACTCTTCAATGTTGAGCAATTAGCTCCATGAATCATCACAATATTACAGCGAAAATGACTGAATATTCCCTTAGATTATGCCTTTACTAAGGAACAGGATATCAGCATCTAAGAGCCTAAATTAATGGCTAGTCTATAAGTCAGTGACCTGAATTAGCGACAAACAGTTTCCGAAACACGTTTTTTATTATCATGGGCAGAGGTTCGCCCCCTCTGGATTATAGCTAGTGTCACAACCATGATTTTCACATTTATTGTTGCTCTGCTTGGCAATATGCCAAGGAATCGATTCCCGTTGGACAGGGCTGGGCAACAGGCTTGTAACTTGTCCCTGTAAAAAAGACCCAGTCAACTGAAACGTCGATTCGATACCCTATGCCCCAGCAATGGCCGTGGAGTCTTTATTCAACATACATCCATAACATGAAACCTTACCCAAGCCCTAATGGTAAGGACCAGGAGCGTCCCGAGGCTCATTTCACTGGGGGGGGGGGGGGGGATCTCCGTAAATTTTTACCGAATCGCTACCTGATTTATGCCGATTTTCTGCAGAAATCAAGACTTTTGCAAAATTCCGGCCGAAATTTTCGCCTTCGGCAAACATTTTACCGAATGCCAAAAAGTTGGGGGGCGGTGCGCCCCTCCCCCCTTGGGACGATCCTTGTAAGGACTGTCGCAAATGCAGAACCTAGCCAAATTTGGAAGAATCAATATTTGACTTGATTTAGACAGTTAAGTGGTCGCAACTGCAAAATACCCGGTTCCGGGTATTTTTTCTCAGAAGAAAAAGCTAAATTTTTATTATGGCAGTTTCCTTGAAAGTTAATCTAAATTTGTTATTATGTCTGAAAACGAGTTAGTACCGCAAGATGGTGACAGATAATCCCCAAACTTCTGCAGAACCAATTTAAACTAATTCAAGAGTTTGCTACTGTAATGGTACATTTGTTAACCGGGTTTGCCTCAAGTATGGATCCCCCCTCCCGTTCAGTTTTCAAGTTACCTCAAAATGTAGTTTTAAAAAAAATCGCAAAAAAGGAATAGCCGTACTTTTTTATAATCTAAAAAATACTTGTATATGTTGTTTGAAATTTCTTGTCAGCTTTCTCTATTGGCTTTTAAATTGAAGTAATTATGACATCAATTAATTTTTAATTGCGTCAATTAATCAATTAATTTTTAATGCAAACTCATAGATACTTGTATTAATAAAGAACCCCCTTAATTAATTTTTTTCCTTTGCCTTGAAAAGTTGATATTTTTGTCGTATTTGATGGGTGCAAGAGGATCGCATTTTGTATGGACGACACGTGAGGACTGCGTTTTTGTATGGACGGCACGTGAGGACTGCGTTTTGTATGGACGGCACGTGAGGACTGCGTTTTGTATGGACGGCACGTGAGGACTGCATTTTGTATGGACGGCACGTGAGGACTGCATTTTGTATGGACGTAACGTGAGGACTGCGTTTTGTATGGACGACACGTGAGGGCTGCGTTTTGTATGGACGGCACGTGAGGACTGCGTTTTGTATGGACGGCACGTGAGGACTGCGTTTTGTATGGACGGCGCGTGAGGACTGCGTTTTGTATGGACGGCACGTGAGGACTGCATTTTGTATGGACGGCACGTGAGGACTGCGTTTTGTATGGATTGGCATGCAAGGGCTACGTCTACGTTTTTGTTTATAGTTATCGAAATATCACAAATTCACATAATGCTTAAATTGCACTTGCTCGGTTACAAACACGGTTGGTTATTTTTTCTTAGCCGAAAATTAAATAAGATAATCAGAAAATTACGGGACATAAGTTTTTTACGTTTTAGACAGTAAAAAAGGAAAACTAAACTTTGTGGAATTTTTTTTATTCTTTTTTTAGACAACATTTGATTGTGTCGATTCCTCAATTGGAAAAACTTTCCCCACTAATGCAGCATAATCTCCTATGACCTAAATTGACTTTGCTCATTCGAGTTAAAATGCGATTCCATTTACTTTTAGTGAGAAATCTTACCGCACTTTAAAGATCGTTGGTGAAAGTTAATAGTTTCACCCGATTTTATTTTTAAGCCTTCAAAAACACGTTTAGTTCAACTCTAAAATAGCAAGAATGATGTGTTTTAGAATTTTGTATTACTCAAGTAGTTTTCGTATTGAACATCTTCTATATATGGATATAATTTTGGGGGGAGAGATGGGGTTGTCCTTAGCGCAAGTGAGGAAGAGCAATGTAGAATGAAGGCAAGAGGTTAGACAAAAAATAATGGGGGCTCAAAATGAAAAGAATTTTAAAAATTTTACCACGCAAAAAAAAAAAAGATTACGATTTATTTACTTCTTTCCATAGAAAAAAACTACTAATTACACTCTGCTTGAGACAACAAAAAAATGTTCCTTGATTTAAATCCATTTGAGTTGTTTAGGGGCCCCTAACCCTATAAGTTATTACGATTATTAGGCCGAAAGTTTCCAGAGGTGATCGTCCGCACTAGAATTTTTTTACTGGTCTTTCTTATATCATTACCCCCTTTTTTAAATTGTGGAGGCAACGGGTCTTTGAGGCTTGAGCCTCAATCCAGAGCATCAAGCGCCTTAAATAAATAAAATGGTCATCACTAGCATCAGTAATAATGAATTTTTTTAGTACAAGATTTCACCTTACGGCAAAACAAATTCATCTGTCGTTTATGGAAGGTTTTTAACAAAAAAAAAAAAAATCTTTTACAAAATCTTATCTTTAAAATTCTCCAGTTCACATTATTTAAACCATTTTTCTGCCGTCCAAACAAAAATGGACAGGCAACAATTTTCAAAACAAATAAGTTTCCTCGGGTGAACTAAAACTGTCAGCGAGTGGTTGTAGCAAGAATTCGATGTTGTTGGGGATAATTTTTAGAGAATTGGAAGCGCAATATTAGGATGCAGGAAAGCAGAGCAATATCAGGATTCAGGATAATTAGTCTCCACGGCGAAGATATGGACAGTCATCCATAACTGCCATTACCTCTGACAGTCAGTAAATCTCTGTTAGTTTCCAACAAACACCTTCAGAGATAGGCTAGCCTTGTAGGCTACGCTGAATTTTTCTTCTAAGTTCGTTTTTTTGGCTTTTATTTCCACGAATTAACATAATTTTGTTTGGTTAACAAGTGTGTTTTAGAAAAAAAGTTAACTGTCAGTTAATTACCTTCCACCCCTCTCAACCCCGGTACTTAATTTCCAGTTAATGGATTTTACAAATATACTGGGAGTATAATTACCATCCCTAAATAAGTGTACCCATTAAAGTTTTTCTCGAAGGGGTTAGTGTACGGTTAGTATAAGTGTACCCATTAGTATAAGGGGTACCCATTAGTATAAGTGTACCCATTAGTATAAGGGGTTAGTAGAAGTGTACCCATTAAAGTTTTTTCTCGAAGGGGTTAGTGTACGGTTAGTATAAGTGTACCCATTAGTATAAGGGGTACCCATTAGTATAAGTGTACCCATTAGTATAAGGGGTTAGTATAAGTGTACCCATTAAAGTTTTTCTCGAAGGGTTAGTGTACGGTTAGTATAAGTGTACCCATTAGTATAAGGGGTACCCATTAGTATAAGTGTACCCATTAGTATAAGGGGTTAGTAGAAGTGTACCCATTAAAGTTTTTCTCGAAGGGGTTAAACAAAATTAGGGTTATAATTCAACGTTGTAAAGAATTCTTTCAAAAAATCTAATCCTGACGGGATAATTCCATCCCCTCTTCTGTACCGGTAAGCATATCAGAGAGAATCTGTACCATAAGAGAGAATTATCCCCCCGCAGAAATCATAATGCAGGCTCAGTCCAATTATATTCCTTAGAACTAAGAGAGTCTGTGTGGTAAATCTCTACCCAAATTTACCTGAAGAACCATAGCCGTTCCTAGGGTTGATGGTGCCCGGGAAAAAATAATTACAGCGCCCCACTCCCGACTCAAATACAAGCAAAAAAGCCGAATCAAGGTGAAAAATTTGATCAAAGCTGGCAGCCGACCAGCCTCAGCGCCCGGGGCAGCTGCCCCGGTTGCCTCCCCCTTGAACGGCTCTGTGGAGGGCCTCCCACTGCAATTCAGAGAATTCGGGTTAAAAATAGACCTTTTGAGATTTTAGCTGCCAGTGATGATGATGAGATACGGGATTAATCCATATATTGGAGCTGAACTGGAATAAGATAATAAAATCGCCCATGCGATCAACTCCACTTCTTAAAATAAAGATTCACTCAGGAAATCTCAAGGTTTTTTCTGTCAGAGAAGTGTCTCAATATTCGCCTTTATTTATTTTATGGAGTTAATCGATTAGGTAACTAAAGCATTCAACTATTTTGAATTGTGTGCCTTTTATAAGGAAAATTTTTCTCTGTGTTCTTACTAGCTTGCAAGTGTTTCAATTAAATAAAACTTAAAAAATGCGTTGTTCAACTATTTTCTGGGATAGGAACATTGGGTATTCGGGGCCTGATCCTAAAATGTTTCTAGACCTTTACTGAAACTGAACATACTAAAACAAATATAGACTAGAGATAATGTATGATTTTCAGTAAAATTCTAGTAACATATGAGCATTAAGTCAGGGGGTGGGCCACAGACCCTTCTAGCCAAGATAATTTCTAATCAATTTCCAATAAGTTGTATTGATAAGGATTAGTTTTTGCTGAATTTGATAAAAGCTGTAAAAACAAGTGAGTTACCTGGGTTGACACCCCTCATCAGAGTGTCCCTGGATCTTGCAGCTTTACTTGAAGCACTAAATGTTGCAAGGCTTATTTCTATTCATAAACGAGGGGGGAAAAAATGAACCATTGAATCGAAGACCCATCCCTATTATTCCTCTTTTCTCAGAATTATATGGAAGTGGCACATGTCCGATAAATTATTTATATTGAATGGAATTCTAATGGAAATCCAATTTGGGTTCAAAAAAGGACAATCTACAGACACTGTTAGTTGTAAAACTGGTTGATTAGATTAGCGATGTATTTGAAGCTGGAATAATACCTCCAGCTGTATTTTTGGACACGAAAAAGTGTTTGACATGGTGGACCCCTAACAGCTTTATTCAAATGTTGGCTTGATTTACAGGGTCCAGTCTAGAATAGTCTTCATCCTGTCTACGTATCCTATGTTCAGAATGATTCATTTATATAAAGAAATAAGAAAATAGAGTGTGGTGTCCTACAAGGATAAATCCTGCAACCCCTTTTCATAATTTCCATTGACTGGTTGAAGCATTAACTGTCACAAGCCGGCTCTATATTGTTTGTGGATGACACCTTGCTCTTGTTCGCACCGTCATCACTAGATGTTTTATAGAATGAAATTATAGAATGATACAAATTCTAAATTCCTAAAATTTCTCAAGAAAACTTGTCAAACTTTTATTTTTTCTCAAACTTTTTTCCATGATGTTTTCTAGACTCTTATCAATTGAAGAAAATTGTCGAATCACAGCAAGAGGAAAATAAAGTAGCAACAATAAAATGTAGCGCCTTAAATTTTGACAATAGTACATCTTTAATGGTAATAATGCTGTTCTAACTGAAATGAAGTATTCGACCAAACATATCAAATATAATAGAGGTAGAAGATAAAATTATTAAAAATAACAATGTTATTGTTAAATAATGAAAAATATTATTAAAAATAATAAATGATAAAACTAATAAAATATAAAAATAAAATAAAGATATGAAACTATCTTTTGGAAGAGGGGGCGAACCCAAATCTGAGGAATCGTAACTAGAAAACATTATTACATTATGCTGCTAAAGAAAGCAGCTTGGGTAATTGCCAGCTACTGATTTCAAATGGTACCCTTACAGAATTAGAGCATTCGTTCTGGATGCAAATTTGTTGCAACTGACAAAAACTTGAACAGGTTAGGTTAAATTAACTTTAGCTACACTACTCTTGATGTAAATTAGGTTAATTTAGGTCAAGATGGCGCGCCAGCTTAACTTTTGACGGACTCAAGCATTTATATTTCATTGCAATTGGAAGAAGAATATACCTTTGTTGTACGGCTTATCGTATCTGACATCTTCGAACTTCTGAATTAATTGCCGAAAACCGTTTTCTAAGCTGTAGTCAAAGGGAGGATCAGCACAGCAATGTATGTTTACTCCCATTTCACTCCTTCTCATCTACATAATCGGGCCTACTCTTCGTTTGAGAACAACTTAGCAAAGTGTTTTTCTTAATTACTTCAGACAAGAAAAATGTCACATGCGACCTTTAGGAGTAACAGTGACAGATATTTGATTTCAGAAAAGGGAGTAAACCCAAACTGGAAGAATCGTAATAAGGAGTTCTGATCCTCTCCCTCCTTTTTTCTCCTACTTATTATTTGTCTGCTATATCCTACAGGTATGGGAGTAAAAGAATATATTTCGACAAAATATAATAAATTCCAAAATTCCAGACACTACTGATTATAAAACCATGTATCAGGGACGTACACGGGAGGAGGAACGGAGGGGGGATTTTCACAAGTGTCTCTTAAAATATAATGGCCTTTTTCCAATTATCCGGTAGTCAGTGGCGGATCCAGGGGGGCACACCTCCCCCCCCCCCTAGCGTAGTCTAAAGTAGAGTAAATTACTTAATTAACTCAAATTTGCGTTAATTAAACTTGCTCCTAACGCAAGTTTATCGGATCAACATATTTTGCCCCCCCCCCAACGCTCTGTCCCACTAGGAAAAATGCCTGTGTACATCCTTGGCATGTATAGTAAAACTGACAATTCACATCGCTAATTAAGAAAAAGAGGCACTGAAAACAATAAAAGATACAAAAAATAAACACAAAACGCCAAACCCGTGCAAATAACTATACAATTGTGACTAGAAACAGAGCAAGGAATGGAGGAGTACAAAAGAAATTAAACTGAAAGCTAAACCGATTAAGAAAAACTAAAGAAAATCGTAAATTGAAGCTATTATTCTAACATTTTGTTTCGCAAGACACTAAGAAAGACTTTCAATGATAATACAACATTTAACTCTATTGTTTCATTTTACTTCTATTATTCTATTTTATTTTATTCCATTTTATTTCTTTTAGTATATTTCTATTTATTTCCATTTTATTCTATTTAACTTTATTGTTTCAGTTCATACATCCGTCACTGATTTCAAAGTGGATAAAGCTAAATAAAACACAAAAGATGAAGTGTTATATTTCATGTGACCAATTGAACGGAAGTAGAATATATGTTACATATATAACATGTATATATGTAACATATATGTAACATATAATATATTTAACATATATGCTACATATATTACAATACCCGTACCAATTACGATTCTACTTTCAAGTAGTAGTTGGTTTGAATTTTTTCTTTTTATTCTTTTTTCATTTTATATTCCTTGATTTTTTTTTAAGTTGTTATTGATTGAATTTTTTCCTTATTGTAACACTGAGGATGTTTTGTTTTATACAGACACATTATTCATTGGATTATTCTTCCTACTGGCCATATACCTGTTGTTTTTCAAAATTGTCTCCTTTAGTGGCGAATAAATATATTCTATTACCCACCGTGCGTTACTGCGATCTTAAAAGAAAGGGAGTTCAAGACCCTCCCCCCCCAAAAAAAAAAATTCTCCCCTTTCCCCGCGGTAAGTCTCCCCCAGAAAATGTAGGATCAAGATTCAAGCTATGATCAAGCAGTAAAAATAACATGACTCGTAAGGTACACACCAAAAGAACAACTTAACACTTACTATATAATTCAGTATTCATATTATTTCTCCATTACTTCATGTTACAGTTAATATCCTCCACGTAATTAATTAATTAATCACCGTCAGAGTAATTAATTACAATTACTTGCCGAATAAGCACAATTATTATGCTCTATTGGACGCCTTTTGAACAGCAACATTAATTTTACGCGGGTGATTTGAAAATAAATGGTCGAAGTCTAGTGGTCAAAACTTTCTCTCGCTGTGAGCCTATGTTGTTCCTATTGTAAAAAAAAATATAGTTGAAATAAAAAAAAACATTAGAGTAAAAAATCTTGCTGCTGCGTAGCACCTTTAAAAAATATTCTAATAGGAAGGTTTTTAGTTTATCCTGATAGATAAATACACCAAGAATTTTCTATCTAGAAAAGAACGAACTGCAGCTTGTTGAGCTCTGACACACAGTAAGTACATAATTGATTTAATAGGTTTTAATAAGCGCTATTAAACGCGTAATTCCAATTGCCTAATGGACGTAAGCGATTACGAAAATTAATTGCAATAAGCTTACTACTGCAGGGAGTATGTTGTACTAAGCAGCTTTCACACTACATATGCACTTTTCTACGCAAAGCGTTTAATTTTCGTTACGTTAAGTAAAAACGTTCTTACTCAATAATCTTGTTTCACTCTAAATTAACATATAAATCCATAAAATGTTATAATCATCATCTAAAATCATCACAACAATCTTAAGCAAACTATTCAAAAATTAAAATTGTGGAATTGAGATTCACGCTCTGATCAAGCGATTTAGAAAGATTTAGAAAGACTTTCTAGTAAAAGTTGCTTTCTTCTTTTTTTTTCTGTTAGGCTGGGTTTATGTTCTGTTGGGATTATTTGGATCAAGTTTCTTTTGCTTTTTAAAGTTTGTCCTTTTATATTTTACCGTATAATTCTATTTACATTTTTATTGTTATTTTTCTTCTAGATCGAGGATGGCTGACAAGGCCGTATCCAGGGAGAGGGGAAGGGGTACGAGATTTAAGCCTCCCCCCTCCCCCCAAAAAATATATATGACTTGTAAAAACGTCATAAAAATGCATATAGGCCTAAAATAATTTTTGAAGCGTTTTTAAAGTTGTTTTGATTAACCCCCCCCCCCCCAAAAAAAAAAAAGGCCCTGATACGCCCTTGGTGGTGGAGCAGAGGTCTTGGCCGAAATTTTTTCACCATTCTCTTTTTTTCATTGGCTGTAATTTACCTCGTGTTTCTTCATTGTCCTGAGTTTTCTCGTTTTGTCTTAATTACCCAGTATTGTCTCAAAAATGATTTCTAACTATAGACACAACCAACAATTGTTTGGGGAGGGAATTGAAGAACTATCTGTCCAAACTGCTGACAAAAGGTATAAGATTAGTGCTTCATATTTAACAATGTAATGCTGAATTAAATCATTCATTCACTTGGAAACTATGAAAAACAAATCGTTCAATTTTGGGGGAGGGATCAGATGCCTCCTTGGTAAAGGTCCAAAAATTCAAAATGAAAAGGAATCACAAAACACATTAGTCGGTAAATACATTCACTTAGAAAAATAATCAAATGTTGTAATTAAATTATTTGGAGGTATTATTCGTATTTGTTAGTGTTTGAGCCAATTGTTGAAAATCGAAAAGAATTTGAGTATTATTTTTAAGTAAAGAGAGAACTTCTTCCTGTGCTGTATTCAACTCCTTCAAGCTGAAAAAAAAGAGACAAATTACATGAACAGCAAATAATTATATATTTAAATCACAGATTTATTAGAGTTAATTTGCATAAAAAAACACTTATTAATAAAAAAAAATTAGCTAATTTATTATTTGTAATTAGTGTTTTAGCCAAACACGAATTGTTAGTGTTTGAGCCAACTGTTGAAAATAAAAAGGAATTTGAGTATTATTTTTGAGTAAAGAGAGAACTTCTTCCTGTGCTGTATTCAACTCCTTCAGGCTTTTAAGGAAAAAATAAAATAAAAATGGTCAGCCGTTAAGCTCTAGGGAAAATGTGTGGCTAAAATTCTAAGCTTAAGATGAATAAGCTTAAAATAAGCTGTAAAACAACCAAAAGATTAGAAATAAATAAAAAGTTACCAGATGCGTCGAATGGGAGGAGGGGGAGTAGCCCACCTAGGATTTTAAAAAATAATTTTTGGATTTGTTCATTAGACAAATCTAAAAATAAAACTAAAATGTACGCGCAGATTTTGAAAAATAGCTTTTCAATATTCAAAAAAAAAAAAATCTTTGGCCCCCCCTCCTCTCTACATTTTTGTAATTATTTTAAAACGCCAATTTTCGGGAAGATTTCGGAGAACCCAATTTTCTTTTGGGGAAATTCGAGAAAACCCCGAAATATTCGGGTATAGGGAAAGGCTGAAATTAACATAGATAACGAAAATTAATGACGAGGGTCAAGTATGGTTCTGAAATGTGATCATTTCAAAAGACGGAGGAGGATTTATCAGATATGAGGAATTGCCAACAGATCCTTTTGAATACCGGACTGACTGAGCGTATCTCAAACAGTTAGCTGTACGAAGAATGTGGTTCAATCCCGCTTTCTAGGGCTATAGTGGAGGAGCCCGAGGAGTGGAGGAGGAGCGTGTGCAGTTGTGTTGGCGTCAGACGGCTTAGCGCTGCAGTGAGTCGTTAGTAGTAGTAATGATATTTTGTTTAACGTTTAGATTATGATATCGTAGGTTTGTATATGATATTGCTGTTATCATAAAATTATAATTATTATAAATCGGTTTATTGTTTGATTTTTTAAGATTATTTACTGGTCGTAGAAGAGTAGAGCAGAGTAGAATATTTTTATTTATAACACATACATAAATAAATATCACAAAACAGTGCACATGCCTGGTGGCATACTTTAGCGCTGAAAATATTGCCAACGAAAATACACAGCCATTTTCTAACTAAATTTTACAACAACGAAAAAAAAAACCCTAATAAACAAAATGCTTGGCATGTCAAAAGATATTTCTTCACCAGTCTTAGAAAATGTCGCTTGTTGGTGCATTCTCGAACTGATGCTGGAATTGAGTTCCAGATTTTTGGCCCAGTGTGACGAATGCTGAATCCCGCTCTCGATGTCGGGCGAATTTCGCACGAAAAGTCTGAACGATGCGTAGTAGGATAATTATGAAATTGAGAATTAGTTGGAAAAATGCCGGAGAAATTTACAGGTAAATTACTATATTGATAATCGTGACAAATACTAGAGATAGAAATTGAATGAAGTTGGTCCAAAGAATAAATTCCTCAAGTCCCATATAGGTGTCTAACTAAAGATCTGCAATCAACATTAAAAAGAATCCTGATTGCTTTATTCTGAAGTATTTGGGGAGATTTGAAAACAGACGAAAAGGTAGATGCCCAAACCGAAATGCAATAGAGGAAATATGGGTGGACGAAAGAATAATAAATAGATATTAGAACAGCTTTAGGAAAGAAATGACGAAGACGAGTTAGCATGCCAATATTTAGGGAAGTTTTTAACGACAGTGTTTTTACATATTTATGAAACGACAAATTTTCATCTAAAATAATCCCAAGATATTTGAACTGATCTACCCGCTTTAATTCAAGACCATTCAAGAAAAGATTGAAGCCATCTGACAGTACTGATCCAGTTCGCGAAAATAACCTATATTGGCATTTTTTTTCATTAAGAGCTAGTAAATTCCTTGAATACCAATCAGATACAGTTAGTCACGTACATTCGAGGTTCTGGAAAAGAACTGATAGGTCCCAGTGAGAAGCAAAATTACTACATCATCAGCAAACATTATAATTTTACAAAGAGGCAAAACTTCTGGCAAATCATTTACAAAAAGAAGAAATAGAATAGGCCCAAGGACAGAGCCCTGAGGCACTCCGTAATTAATCGGAAAAGTTTCGGAACGGAGATCACGAGATTTATCAACACAATCTAGTCGTCTCCCAGAAAGGTAAGATGCAAAAAATTTAACAGCTTGTGTTGAAAAACCATAAGACTTGAGTTTAAAAAGAAGCAACGAATGATTTACGGTGTCAAATGCCTTGGCGACATCAAGAAAAATCCCCAACGCGTGTTGACCATCATCTAGTGAATCATTAATGTTTAGTAAAAGCTCATGAATTGCCAGTTCAGTTGACTTTCCTTTTATAAGGAAATATTTTTATAGGTCTATATTTTTATAGACTTGTGTAAAATCTTACTATCAAATAAATATATTTGTAATCGACTATTTGCAAGTTTTTCCAAAATTTTGCTGAAAATCGAAAGTAGAGAACTGCCTCAATCAAACGTTCGTGGTAACGAACTGTAAGTAAGGAGCGACCCGGCTCAATGGTAACCGAAACTCTAGAAAATGGTATTTTCATACAAATAGATACATCAAAAGAATCACATTTTAATGCTGATTTCAAATATACAAGTTATATCAAGTTTAATCCTACCCATCAAAAGTAAGGCGCCTGAGAAAATTTGGCTGATTTTTGAAAAAGGGGGGAAAGACCCCCTAAAAATTATATAACCCTAATGAAAATCACACCATCATATTCCGCGTATCAGAGAACCCTACTGTAGAGGTTTCAAGCTCCCATCTACAAAAATGTGGAATTTTGCATTTTTTGCCAGAAGAAAGATCACGGGTGCGTGTTTATTTGTTTGTTTGTTTTTTTTTTTCCCAGGGGTAATCGTATCGAACCAGTTGTCCTAGAATATCGTAGAAGGGCTCATTGGAATGGAAATTGAAAGTTCTAGTGCCCTTTTTAAGTGACCAAAAAAATGGAGGGCAACTAGGCCCCCTCTCACGCTCATTTTTTTCCCCAAAGTCACCTGATCAAAATTTTGAGATAGCCATTTTGTTCAGCATGTTCGAAAATATTATAAGTATGTCTTTTGGATTACTTAATCCCCCGAACTTCCCGGGGGGAGGGCTGAAAGTTATGAACTTTACCCAATGTTAACATATAGTATTGGTTATTTGGAAGTATACAGACGTTTTCAGGGAGATTTTTCCTGGTGGTGGGGGGGGGGGGGTGGGTCAGGGGTTATGTGGGAGGATCTTTCCATGAAGGAAGTTTTCATGGGGGAAGGGACACTGCTATGAAGGGGACGCCGGACTTCCCAGCATTATTTAAAAAAAGATCATAAATTTAATATAAAAAAACAAGTATTTCAACTGCAACAGCAGCAACATCGAAACTTTAAACGAACAGAAAATATTACACATATAATTGGGTTCACCCCGTAGTCAATGCCTCGCTCTTTAAGCCAAAGATTTTTTAGTACTTTCATAAGAGCTATTTATTCTAATTAACGGCCTTTGTGATTAAGCGGTCATTTCTAAAGAATTGGAACAAAATTTGAACTTTCGCTTAAAGAGCAAGGTATTGACTAGGGGGCGAACCCCCTAATAAATGTATTAAAAATATATGAATATAGAAGTTCGTTACGTAAGTTAATTCGTAAGTTATGTATATTTATTACTAATAAAAACGTTCGTAAATAAAATTAAACAAGTTTCGAGAAACCCATTTAACTAAATAAAAGTAAATTAATATGAAAATTTTGTTTTAATTATTCATGTACGGTGAGCGAAGATCAAAACCTGTATTTATTCAAAAACGTTCAAAAATTAAATAAAAAAAAACAAGTTTTTTAAACTGAAAGTAAGGAGCGACATTAAAACTTAAAACGAACAGAAATTATTCTGTATATGAAAGAGACTGTCCCCTCCTCAACGCCTCGCTCTTTACGCTAAAGTTTGACTCTGTCTCACAACTTTATTTTTTTAAACAATAAAAAACTTTAGCGTAAAGAGCGAGGCGTTGAGGAGGGGACAGTCTCTTTCATATACAGAATAATTTCTGTTCGTTTTAAGTTTTAATGTCACTCCTTACTTTCAGTTTAAAAAACTTGTTTTTTTTTATTTAATAATCTGAAGGGTCAGTTGAACTCCCAGCTTCAGGTAATACTATAACATTTGCTTTTTTTAAAGCTCAGGAAAAATCCCATGCATAAGTGATAGATTAAAAATATGTGCCAACAAAGGTGAAATGCTTGACGCTATTTGCTTTACGGTTTGAGCCGAAAATCCAAATTCGTCCTTAGAAAAACTCCGTTTAAGCTTCAGAATAACTTTTTCAATCTCATGAGGCTTAATCTCAGAAAAAGAAACCGAATTTTCTGCATATTGCTCAATAACTGGAACAGAAGGGGAATTCAGTTGCATATTCATAGTCGATGCAAGTCTAGAACCAATATTACTGAAATAATCTCCAAAAGCATTTAAAATTTCATTGGGCCCTGTAACATTTTCTCCATTTAAAACAAGGCAATTAACACTAGTACTTTTACGACTATGAGGACGTTTCATTTATCAATTGCCATGTTTTTCTCATATCCGAGTTTTACTCCAAAAATTTCTCATTATAATATTTTCTCTTCTCATGTCTGATAATTGAATTTAGCTTATTCCTATAAACTCTGAATTTTTCGAACGACTCAGGTGTCTGTAATTTTAAATAATTCGAAAATTTTCAATTTTTTTATTTTAACGATGTCAAAATAACGTCAGTAATCCATGAGTCAAATTTCTGCGCAAACTTTCCATGCGAAACTCGTGTTGAAGAAGCTCGATCCCGCAGTCGCATCATTTTATCAATAAAATCTGAAAACGCAGCATTTGCGTCATCTGAGCCATAAACCGAACTCCAATCATGGTCACCAATTAACTGACGTAGAACTTTAAAATCAATCCATGTATATTGCTTTTTTGAATTATCCATTGGTGAATCTCGATGTTGTTTATTACTATTATTTAAATTTAAAAGAACACTCACCGCAAAATGATCTGACATATGAGACAAAATTACTGACAATTTTCAGCAGCAAATAAAACAGGAGAGAAAAATATATTATCTACTAATGTAGCTGTGTTAGCTGTAACTCTTGTCGGCAGAAAAATACTTGGAAGAAAATTAGAACACAACATCATACTTGAAAACTCCTATTATTTCCAACATCGAGATTCAAAAGATCAAAGTTAAAATCACCCGAAATAATAACCGGTTTTTTCAACGCTTCCAGATTTTTCAACAGAGGTTCAAAAACTTCAAAAAATCTTTTTGGGTTATCCGACGGAGATGGATAAACAGACCCGAAAATAAATGGATTACAGCCCAAAGGTACAACTTCAACAAAAATTGTCTCAGATAACCCTTCATCAAATACAGACAAATCACTGAGAATACTAAAAGACCAGTCATCATGAATATACAGCATCTGAACTCCTCTCGCATTCTGACACCTTGTATGCGAAATACACATCATCCCGGGCAGATCTAACATTGTAAGGGGTATATTAGCAGACAAAAAAGTTTCGCAAACTCCAACAATGTCTATAGGACTAGATGCAAGCAAGAGCTTCAGTTCATTGAATGCACTTTGTAACCCCTGGGCATTTACACGTAACGATCGGATCGGAAAATCACAATTTTTTGTTTTATCCGATAGAAAGTCGCCTGAAGAATAACCACATTCAGCTAGATCATTTACATAAGGCATATCTTTATCCTTCCGGTAGCTGAATTTAGAATAACGTCTAATTTCAAACGAGAATCAAGAAAACACTGAAAACGATCCATAAACCAAAAAAAAAGAAAAGAAAAATTCACTGCTTTTTAATTTAGGCGACAGGTTCATATGACACATTGCGAATCTGAATACGTCGCAAATCGTTTTACACGGAATGATTTGCGAACCGCACTTGACATAAACCACACCTCGTAAAGTCCATACATTTTTCAATTCAAACTTATTGCGCGCAAGCTTGTAGATTTCTTGCCTTTCCCTGGTTAGAGCCTCATTTACATAGATTCGGGAACCTTTCAAATTCTTGCGATTGCGCAGGATCTCAACTGCAGCTGCCTCAGTAAAAAAATATAAGTTCAATCGGAGTTTTTATTTCAGAGGCACCTCCCAAACGCCTTGCACCCCTGACAGCAGATTTATCAAGACTGAGTCCCATTTCACTGTTAAGACGAGCCAATACTTTCTCACCAAGGTAAGGCAAATCACGCGCGGGAGAGTCTATCTCAGATACAATGACCTTAGTCACAAGAGAAGACTGGTTTATATCATCCAGCTTAGTTTCAATCTTTTGGGGCTTTGCGTAATTTTGAACAATTCTTGCCCGCAAATCGCCAAGTGATTTCTCAATCAGTTCAAATTTACCCTTGAATTGCAGATCAATTGCCTCATAGACAGCTTGCGTAACAGTATCAAGAAAATCTGACTTAATCTGTGTCACCGAAGAACTCCCTAATCTACTGAACTGGTCTTCCACTCTCCTATGAATTTCATCCTGTATGCGGTCACGAAGGTTTACAATTTCTGACTGCATCAAGTTAACCGACTCAGATAAATCCCCGGCTAAACCTTCCGAGTCCTCCGTACACAGCCTTATCGCACGCTGAACATTTTTTCTGCCGTCTCTCAGCGCTTCTTCATATTTCTCCGCGTAGGCCCATATATTCTCTGACGTTACTATCTTAATCGTCAGTTCCGTAACAGCAAACTTCATAATTACTTCCATCATCTTTGACAGGTGTCACTCGCGTAATTTTGCAAGGCCACAGCTTGTAATATTTAAATTGAGCAAACGCCCTGTTTCCCACTTGCGTAGCTTCGGCAAATGACAAAATAAAAAAAGCAAAATCTCAGTCTTCCATTAGATCTTGACCTGTCAAGACGTCTTGTTTTGAAATAAATGACGCTTGTGATTTTTAAGTGAAGACGCGAGATCAGCCTTGTGAACTTTTCTTTAGCAAGTACCAGTGCTAATCCTGGCTTAGGCGACCAGGTTTTAGTTGAAGATATAGTTTCCAATTCAAGGTCTGTTTTGTTTTTATTCCTTAGCCTAGAATGTCCCATCCTTGTAATGAATGCTACAGAAAATGTGGAACTGGGTCTTTCCAGTGTTCTAAGTGCAATGCTTGGTTGCACCCTGCTTGTGCTGGCATAACAAAAAGTAATCGCCTTAAAAACCCTAATTGGTTATGCGTTCAATGCCGAGCGTCGATGGTTGAAAATGACGTGATTAATACCATTGATAATAAACCAGAAGTGGTTCAACCAATCGAGGCTGTAAATTCCCCTGTTATTTCGGATGAAGAAAATTCATCTATCTCCAACGAAAATCAACTTGAAATGATCGTTCGAAGTGGTATTACAAATTCCCCTACTATACCTTGTGCTTCGAGTAATATCAACAATAGTTCTGATGGATCGATTGATTCTACAAAAATAACCACAGCCCATCATTCCCAAATTTCCCCCAAATCTATGGTTCCAGTAAAGGTGAATTGGCAAGCATTGCAGAAACGGCTAGTGTCTTCGAGCCCCATACCTGTGAAGATTGCATAAAAAAAGACGCGGAAATCGTCAATCTCAGGAAACGGATTACTAATCTTGAATTTCTTTATGATAGTTTATCCGATCTTTATGAACGTCAGAAAAGTGATCTTTTCAAGGACAATGAGATCAAAATGTTAAAAGTCGGTTTTCAGCTAGCAATTGTTGATGCTATACATGCATTAAAATCCCTACATCGCCCAGTGTTTCTCCTTCAGCTGATACTTCTAATTCAAATATGCATTATCCAAATTCTTCAAGTTGCGTAAAAAACTGTAAAACCATTTGAATCTGAAAACGTCACTATATGTAATCAAGCAAGTGCTAGTGAACTTCCTTCGCCAGAATTTTTTCAAGGGATTAAAAAGGTTACGCAAACTAATCCTTCTGACCTTGTTTTAACTGAAGATAATTTATTCTTGAAATCCAGTGGTAATGACACATCTTTAAAGATTGACAATGATGTTGAACTTACAAGCGGTAATTATCACCCAATGCAATCATATATTCAAAAAAATGAGTTCAGTGATCTTAAGTGTAATCAACTGAAAGTGTGCTTTAGTTTTTTAAACAGTAGATGTATGTCTAGTAATTGTAAATATCTACACATTTGTAAGTTTCATGTTTTTAGCCGTTGTATGAATAATTTTTGCAAATACCCCCATGTTGATATCTGCAAACGCTTTTCAAGTGGAAGATGCTTTGGCTGTGCAAAACATCATATCAAATTGCCCATTAAGAGTCGTAGTAGGTTCCACAAAACTGGGCCACAAAACCAACGTTTTTTAGGGCGACGCCGAAAGTATTCACGACCCCCCCTCCCCTAAGTCGTGTTCCATTCAACTTTCAGTCTTACCCCCCTGCATACCCGATACAGCGCAGTATACCTCAGGAACCCATCCTCGAAACAATCCTCCGCCCCATGTACTTACGCCTGCCCAGTCAGTCCAACCCCCACAATCACTTTACTCAATTGGGCCATCCCCAAACCCCCCCCTTACTCATTTTCCTCCCAAAAATCCCCTTCCTTCGACTCCGTTCTTCTCCGTGCGTCCAAGAAGTTACCGACCGGTTCTGGACTCCACCCGTTATTTGCCGAAACAAACCCAACCCCTCCCCTCTCAGACACCCCCCACCTTACTTCCCTCCCTCAGCATCATCTTGCCCCCCCCCCCAACCCCCATATAAAGATCACTCCCAATTTGACTTATTCCCAGATCACCAGGAAACCTTTCTCCCTTCCCTTGCACTTTATCCCCCCTGGCTACCCTGCCAGTATAACTCTGGTTTAAGAGTAAGCAGGCAGAATGATCCACAGGTAACACATCCATGCAAAATTTCTAAAACTTCAAATAGTAAGACGAATTCCACCGCAGTTCCATCCCAACTTAATAATATTCCATAATATGTTCGCTGTCCTCCTTTTCTCTCAAGCCCGGTCCAGTCCCGCCTTTTAATAATGCCTCAAAACCACACCCTTACCCACAGCACCCTTCTCATAAACTTCAACCCCAAATAACTCCATCCCGAATTGAAAAAAAATCCCAATACCCAAATCGGTTTAAATTCCAACTTTCCTACTTACCAATGCTGAGAGCCTGAATTTTGACAAAATTACCGAACTCGAGGGTATCTCTGAAATTCATAAAATTAATATTATTGCTGTGACAGAGGTTAAGTCCCAGAACCCAGATTTCCTAAAAATTAGCAATTATACTCAGTTTATAAAACTTCGCCCTCCCGACCACCCTCTCGGAAAAAAAGGGGGTGGTATATTATTTTTTGTCCGAGATAACCTCCAACCTAAACTCATCCCCACCCCCAACTTATCAGATTATGATGAAATTCTATGGCTGAGCCTTCGACCGAAAGTACTTCCCCGCCCTTTCAATTTAATTGTAACCGCCGTCTTTTATCATTCCCCTAACCAATGTATTGACCAGAAACGCAAATTTATCCAACAATTTCTTATAAGTGCTGACTTTGTGTTATCAAAGTATCCGAACGCTGGTATTTGCTTACTTGGTGATGCGAATGACCTGAGGATAGACTCTATCTGCACCTCTCTTAATATTAAACAACTGGTTAAAATATCTACAACAAAAGGTAACACCTCTCTGGATGTTATTTGTTCAAACATGAGTAAGTTTTATAACTCCCCGCAAGCACTGCCACCACTAGGAGGCAGTTACCACTATTGTCTTCTTTTTTCTCCCTCCTCAGCCATTGAACATTCCTTTACTACCTCCATTGGGGTTTGCCGTCCCCTCAGTGACGCAGGACTTTTTTCTTTTGGATCATGGCTGACCAGTGAAAGTTGGTCAGACCTTTATAATTCTAATAACCTTGATGACAAAATTTTGATTTTTCACAAAAAACTAATTGATTCCTATTCATTATGTTTCCCGGAAAAAAAAATCAGAAAGTGCTCCAGTGATAAACCTTACATAAATAATCACATAAAACATTAATTCGTACGAAAATAAGCTTATTTAAGAGGGGTAATTTAGCTGAAGCAAATAAGTTAAGAAAGGAATTAAAAAGTCAAATTAGAAAAGCTGCCCGAGCCTATTATAAAAATAAAATTAAAGACTTGTGCCATGATAAACCAAAGAACTGGTACTCTGAAATTAAAAAACTTACCGGCAAGAGTCAAGAACAACTAAATTTTAATTTAAATGAACCTCAAAAGACCACAGCTAATAACCTCAATAAGTTTTTGGCTTCTATTGTCCAGAGTCTCCCACCACTATCTTACGAATTTCCTGATATTCCTGTTCCTTTTTCACTCCCACATATTTCTCCACTTGATGTTGTAAAAAAAATTGAAAAACTAAAACGATCAAGCATTTGCCCTTTAGATATTCCTGTTCCTCTGATTAAAGCTTTCAGTGATTACCTCTCAAAACCCTATCCACCCTGTTTAATGAAATTACCAAATCTGGACAGTTCCCTCAATATTGGAAACAAGGCTTTATTACCCCAATTAAAAAGAAAAATGGGAAGCCTGGTTTTGATGGCATTCGTCCTATTACCCTCACCTCGATTTTTTCAAAATTGTATGAAAGTTTTCTCGCAGACTGGCTTAAGATGAAAGTCCTCCCCCTCATTGATCTTAGACAGTTTGGTAATCTTAAATCCACGTCAACCTCTCATTACCTGATCCATCTTGTTGATACCATGGGTAAATTACTTGAAAAACCAAACACTTGGCTTAATCTAATTTCTATTGATCTTCAAAAAGCCTTTGATTGATTAACCACAATTTACTCATACATAAACTTATAAATGAATTCCACATTGAAACTTTCCTTGTTAAGCTCGTTGCCTCTTTTCTTTCTAATAGATCTCAAGCAGTTAAATATCTAAATTGTTTCTCAGATCATCTCCCCATATTTAATGGCATTCCTCAGGGGACTATTCTAGGCCCTCTCCTTTTTTCACTTATGATTAATAGCCTTTCAACCCTTTATGACAATAGATGGAAATTTGTTGATGACTTGACAGTTTTAGAGATATGTCATAAAAATATCTTTAGCAACCCAATGGGCATACTCCAAGATATTGCCTGTGAGGCCTCTTCCCTTGACATGACTGTTAACCCTTCTAAATCCGCAATAGTCTCAGTAAGTTTCCTTAAATCCCCTCCCCTTTTTCTTGCTCCTATACCTCCTGAAACCTCTGTCACATCTCTTAAACTCCTTGGTGTTACAATTTCTTCTAATTTGAAATGGGATGCCCATATAAATAATATCCTACGACAAGCAAACTCCTCGCTTTCCCTCCTTAAACTTTTAAATAAATTCAGTTGCCCCCAATCACATTTACTACAAGTATACATTTCTTTTGTGCGTCCCATATTAGAGTACGCTTGTCCTGTGTGGCACCCTGGCCTCTCTAATGAAGCAACACAAAAAATTGAAAATGTCCAAAAGAGAGCTCTAAAAATTATTTTTAAAGAGGGCAAGATACCGTATTTGTATTTGTTAAATATTTCAAACCTAGAGACCCTCGAGAGACGAAGAAATAATTTGTGCCTCCGTTTTGCAAAAAATGCCATAACAAACCCTCGGACGGCAAGTATTTTCCCCAAATGTCACTCCCCATCCAGATTACGGCCGCCTCGAGCTGTTTCT